>JAFBJU010001186.1:2496968-2645634 GCA_016785305.1 Colistium nudipinnis
ACCCTATTTTCAATCCCTGCCGATGCTGCTGTGCGAATTTGGAGTGTTTGACATGTTTGAAACTTTTATATTTTTGGGCCGAAGGTAAGGCTACAGTAAGGCGTTTTTTTCACATTTTGGAGGACAAAAAAGTCCCCAAAAACTAGGACGTTTACACTTTATTTACGCACCTATCCTATTTTCAATCCCTGCCGATGCTGCTGTGCGAATTTGAAGTGTTTGAGCCAAAAATTCAAAATGTTCAAACATGTCAAAGGTAAGGCTATAGTAAGGCGTTTTCTTCACATTTTGGACGACAAAAAAGTCCCTAAAAACTAGGACGTGTACACTTTTTTCACTTTATTTTCGCACCTTCCCTATTTTCAATCCCTGCCGATGCTGCTGTGCGAGTTTCAAGTGTTTTCGACATGTTTGAACATTTTGAATTTTTGGCTCAAAGGCAAGGCTATAGTAAGGAGTTTTTTTCACATTTTGGACGACAAAAAAGTCCCCAAAAACTAGGACGTTTAGACTTTTTTCCACTTTATTTTCGCACCCACCCTATTTTTAAGCCCTGCCAATGCTGCTGTGTGAATTTGGAGTGTTCGACATGTTTAAAAATATTACATTTTTGGGCCGAAGGTCAAGCTTTTATTTTTTTTTTTCCACACTTTGGACGACAAAAAAGTCCCCCAAAACTAGGACGTTTACACTTTTTTCACTTTATTTTTGCACCTACCTTATTTTTAAGCACTGCTGAGGCTGCTGTGCGAGTTTCAAATGTTTTCGACCTGTTTGAACATTTTGAATTTTTGGCTCAAAGGTAAGGCAAGAGTAAGTCGTTTTTTTTCACATTTTGGAGGACAAAAAAGTCCCCAAAAACTAGGACGTTTACACTTTATTTACGCACCTACCCTATTTTCAATCCCTGCCGATGCTGCTGTGCGAATTTGAAGTGTTTGACATGTTTGAACATTTTGAATTTTTGGCTCAAAGGTAAGGCTATAGTAAGGCGTTTTCTTCACATTTTGGACGACAAAAAAGTCCCCAAAAACTAGGACGTTTACACTTTTTTCACTTTATTTACGCACCTACCATATTTCAATCCCTGCCGATGCTGCTGTGCGAATTTGGAGTGTTTGACATGTTTGAAACTTTTATATTTTTGGGCCGAAGGTAAGGCTACAGTAAGGCGTTTTTTTCACATTTTGGAGGACAAAAAAGTCCCCAAAAGGTAGGACGTTTACACTTTTTCCCCCCACTTTATTTTCACACCTACCCTATTTTCAATCCCTGCCGATGCTGCTGGGCAAATTTGGCGTGTTTGACACGTTTGAACATTTTATATTTTTGGGCCGAATGTAAGGCTATAGTAATGCGTTTTTTTCACATTTTGGACAATAACAAAGTCCCCAAAAACTATGAATTTTACACTTTATTTTCGCACCTACCCTATTTTCAAGCCCTGCCGATGCTGCTGTGCGAATTTGAAGTGTTTTCAACATGTATGTAAATTTTTAATTTTTGGGCCGAAGGTAAGGCTATAGTAAGGCTTTTTTTCACATTTTGGACGACAAAAAAGTCCCCAAAAACTAGAACGTTTACACTTTTTTCACTTAAGTTTTGCACCTACCCTATTTTTAAGCCCTGCCGATGCTGCTGTGCGAATTTGGAGTGTTTTCGACATGTTTGAAAGTTTAACATTTTCGGCCGAAGGTAAGGCTATAGTAAAGCGTTTTTTTTTTTCACATTTTGGACAACAAAAAAGTCCCCAAAAGGTAAGACGTTTACACTTTATTTACGCACCTACCCTATTTTCAATCCCTGCCGATGCTGCTGTGCGAATTTGAAGTGTTTTCGACATGTTTCTAAATGTTTAATTTTTGGGCCGAAGGTAAGGCTACAGTAAGGCGTTTTTTTCACATTTTGGACGACAAAAAAGTCCCCAAAAGGTAGGACGTTTACACTTTTTTCCCCACTTTATTTTCACACCTACCCTATTTTCAAGCCCTGCCGATGCTGCTGGGCAAATTTGGCGTGTTTTCGACATGTTTGAACATTTTTTTTTTTTGGGCCGAATGTAAGGCTATAGTAATGCGTTTTTTTTCACATTTTGGACAATAACAAAGTCCCCAAAAACGACGAATTTTACACTTTATTTTCGCACCTACCCTATTTTCAAGCCCTGCCGATGCTGCTGTGCGAGTTTTTTCCTCACATTTTTGGACAGCAAAAAACGTCCCCAAAAACTAGGACGTTAACACTTTTTTCACATCTACCTTATTTTTAGGCACTGCCAATGCTCGTGGCATTAGTCAAATTTTGGAGCAGAGAAAAGTCAAAAATAAATGAAATTTTCAAAAAATTTCCACATCCACCTTATTTTTAGGCACTGCTGATGTTCCTGTGCAAGTTTCGTGTGTTTTCGACATGAAAATTTATTTTTTTTTTGCCATATAGTAAGGCCTTTTTTGTCGGCAGAAAAGTCCCCAAAAACTATGACGTCATAGTAAAGCATGTTGTCCAACATTTGACAAAAAATGCTTTGCCTTATGTTGGCCAAAATAGTAAAACAATTATAATCAAAACTCGCACAGGAGCATCGGCAGTGCCTAAAAATAGGGTAGATGTGAAAATAAAGTGAAAACGTCTTAGTATTGCATGTCGTCCAAAATTTTAGAAAAAACACCTTACTGTAGCCAAACGTAGTTTTTGCATTGCCGAGGTTGCTATGCATGCATATGCAAGTGTTTCTTATTTTTTTGACTTGTTCTACATTTTGGACGTTATAAGGCTATATTAAGGTGTTTTTGTAAAATTCTGGACGACATACTATACTACTAGTTTTCCCCTTTTTTTCCCACCTCAACCATATTTTTGCCTTTCCCGACATTGCTATGCATTTTTTTTTTTTTTTTTAATGTTCAAGTTTTTTGGACGACACACTATACAAGGGGTCTCAAACTCAACTTACCTGGGGGCCGCTGGAGGTAGAGTCTAGGTGAGGCTGGGCCTAAGCTATTGAGCTATAAGTGATAAAAAATATATATAAAACGCCTAGGGCAAGGGTCGGCAACCCGTGGCTCTGAAAAATAAATAATGAGTATTTAATTAAAATGCATTCTCCATAGTTGGCCCCCAGGGAGGCCAACTATGGAGAATTCGAAGAAAAGAAAAGTGTCTGAAGAAAACAGAACGTTTAATGTTATGTGGGCAGATTCATATTCTTTCACTGCTAACCAGACTGATTTCATAAATGCACATTATGGTTTGTTTATACATAGCATAAAGGCAAACAAAAACATTACATGCTGTATTATTTAAATGTCAAAAAGGTTTTGTGACTGCACCACCTCTATACTTTGATGTCAAGTAGGGGGCCACAAATAAGGGGCCCACATGCCTCAATTGGCCCGTGGGCAGCGAGTTTGAGACCCCTGCACTATACTATGACGTTTTTCACCTCAGCCTTTTCCTGACGTTTCTATCCATTTTTGAGGAACGTAGAATCATCTGCTACCAGACACTAGAGACAGTTTTTGCACTTCACTTTTGTGTTCCTTTTCACTCAGGAACCCTCTGCATCTTCCCTTCTTCTCACACTATTGGCCAGTGTGAGGTATTATCCAAGCAGAGATCCTGGTTAGGGCTAGGAGCCGTGGGCCCCTGCTTCTTCCTCTTTTCCTCATACTGTTGGGAAATCCCACCACTGGTTCTCCCTCTCTTCCTGGCATCTTTTTGGGATTTGCACAAACTGTGCAATTTGGGACTTGAAGGCATAAAGTTGCCTGTTGTCACTTTTTGTCATTCCATTATCAGCACAATCCCATCTATAGGTTAGCCAACATGTCACCACTGCCATGCCATGTCCAGGTGTGTCACAATATGTTGACAGCCTTGTTAAGTACCCCTTACTGCACAACATTGCCCTGGGGCAATGGAAAGAAAATCTTCCTAACATTGTAATAAAAAAATACTTTTAAAAGGCGCACGCACGAATACTTTTTGTACAATTGATGTCATTTTTAATAAGAACAAAATATCTTAGCTTCTTCTCACGCCGTGTGTTCCTGCGACAATGTGTCCGAAAAGGAAGTCCCGCCTTCAAATGATGCTTGATGGTGACTCACAAACAAATAATTGGACAGTTCTTTGACCCCGCACTGGACATGGGGCTTAAGAAAAAAGGCCCAGCCACCAGGGTACTATGCATAACGTCGTTGTGCTGTAAAACAAGGACAGACACATCTTCACCAGGCAACATTCAAAAGCTGTAAAACCTTATGACCATCCAATAAAGTTAACACTATTCTATTAATGGAATAACATCCCAATAAAAGCCAGAGTGAGCTTCTCCAAAGTACAAACAAATCCTGGAATATAACAGAGACCAGACTCGCAGGTAAAAGTCAGACACTGTCCTGACACTGCAAAAACACACAGCATTAAACAAAACTGCACAGACATACAGTAAGACACAGACAGACACATAAAATAAGCACACACGCACAGACAGCAGACGCATACAGACAAACACAGACAATAAGACACACAATCCAGCATCTATCGACTGAGCTGAAACATGCAGACTGGAGAACCCCAGGACAGCAGGAACAGTTTGTCCAGCGAGAGTGGGACAAAACTCCTGCAGACAGGTGCACAAGTTAACCGCTTGATTGCAGTAATTGGGTCTGAATGTTAACACCTGGACTCAGGGGAAACCAACAATCTGGAATCAGGTCTGTGACGTGTTGAATACCTTTGTGCTAAATTGTGTTTTCTTTGTAACACAAATGGGCAAGTTTATGGGCACAGTACTTCGTATTTACATGTATGTTAGTCAGTGCTAGAGCCCTTTGTTCATCTGGACTTGATCCGAGTCTGATTTTGGCCAAAAAGTAGATTGCCAAGAAGACCAAGATAAAGGCCTTGGTCAAGGTGTTCAACTACAACCACCTCATACCCACCAGGTCAGTGTTAGGTGTGGATACTTCTCACCTGCGATTAAACATTCCACCAGAATGGGGGGTATTTCTCAGCGTGAGCAGCTACAATATGTCGTCTTTATTCAAGTGTTGAATTTTTATGTCTATCTTTCAGGTGTTTTATTTACATTTTTGCAAAGGCAGCAGCATCAAGTACAACATGTACACTCATAGTTGAAGAAAAATCTGCTATTTTTTTTATTCGTCTTTGTTTTCAAGTAAAATATTCCAAGTTCGCCTTGTTTCATAAATACAAAATATCCTGCCTGTTAGGTCATTTCTGTTTTTACCTAAATGTTTAGTTTTACCTGGTATGTATTTAACTCAGTATATCTTGTACTTAGTGAGGTGCCTTCTTCCAGTAAATATAGGGGGGGGGTCAGAAGGACCGTGTATTGGATAGTAAAAGATCTAAGAGATTTAAAATACAAATATAGAGAAAATGCAAGTTGGCAGGTACATGTATTTAAATTTTTTACACAATCGCATGTCAGAGTTCAGCGTGAATGAGTCTAGAAGGAAGCATCAAGCCCAAAGAGAGGACACCGCCGGTCCAGTTGTGGCACATCCAGGAAACCAAGCTGCAAACAGTGAAAAACAAAGGCTTAGTGTCCTGGGGGACACTAGTGACAAAGGGTGGCTGTCACATAAAGCATGGGGTGCCAATCAAGCCAAAGAAGGCCAGACGGAGCACAGTCATTTTGAAATAAATAGAATCTTGCTTTATACTCACCAATCCAAGGAGCTACAGGTTTGCGACCCCTAGCACCTGGAGAAGCGACTAAAATAGTTTAAGAGGGGGAGAGAACAGGACATTTTAAAACATCTAAACAAAAACAGGTTGTTAACTAAACCAAAACGGAGACAACCAGAGCGCAACAGCCGACAGAGCTGCAGTCACTGCACTGTCTAGGGTTGCCAACTGTCCCGTATTAGCCAGGACATCCCACGTATTGGGCTAAATTGCTCACACTGCCGTGGCACCGTGCACCTGAGAAAAGCTTTTTGTCCGGTATTTGTTAGTGAGGGAGTTGGCAACCCTAGCAATGTGCCACTCTCTCCTTAACCCACAAACTAACTACAAGACTGTGACAAGGATATATAATACGCGTTAGCAGTTAACACAAAAATGTGTCAACTTCAAAAAAATCGGTTTAGCAAAATCAAAATGTCAGACTTCAGCATGCACACGGGCCGAAACAGCTAGTGTCTAGCCCAAGTTTAAGGTGAACGACGCCTGATCTGGGAGTAGTTATAGGCCCAGGTGTAGCTCATTCACGTCATTGACCTGCAAACAAAAAACACCATAAACAAACAGCGACACCTAGTGTCCTGGTGGAGGAACACAGGGTGGCCGTCACAATAGTAAAATGAGGAAGCAGGTAGCACAAGAGTGGGGGTGCATATAACTCCACAAATACTGTGAATTTATTTTCAAATTGTTTACATTTTGTGTGTTTAACTATGCTCTTCATTGCTGTTTGCTATACCGTACTGCAATATCAATCCGGCCAGTTGTTGGCGATTATGCGCCACAGTGTTGTATGCAACAGCCAAAAGAATCAAGAAGAAGAAGCTAGGAACCGTGAGCAGCCATGTGGGATACACGGACATTATACGTGACACACGGAGTAGCAGGCGCACACGTGTGGATCGTCGTGCCCAATCTTTAGTTGAATAGTTGTTGTGTATTGTTATTCGTCGCTATGAGTGTAGTTTGTGTGTACTGCGTAAACTCACCGTTTCACATTTAATAGTATAGAGTGCGTCTACTCAAAACCTCGTTGAATCATGGCGAAATCGAAGGTAAGTAACGGCTAACCCTCTAGCATCGGATGCTAACATTCCTGGGGCAGTTAAGTCATTGCTCATAAGTGAAGAAGTCGTAATATGTCACATTCTTAAAATCCTGTTATGTTGGTTGATCAACGTGGGGCTATCACTTTTTCAGTCCAAGAATCAGAAGAAATCACGAGCGACAGCCAACCATGTGGCCGAGCACACGTATGGTGCTGTGCCCCATTCCTTCGTCTTTCATCGGGGTCAGATCGGCAAAAACGTGGGTCAGCTCATCGTGGACGTGCGCAGAGTCATGGAGCCCTACACTGCAGAGTCTCTGAAGGTCTGTTTTGTCGGCAAGAACATTTTTTGTTTTTTTGGGGGGGCTATGTGCTGTGTATAAAGACGTGCAATGGGTATACATACTATACTTTAGCACACAAGTAGTGATTAATTTGGGTGAAATATGTAGTTCATTTAATTTAGTTTAGCACCATCACACAACCCAAACCATCACTGGCCTGGAATCTGCCCCAGCACAAAATGACAAAGGCCTTAGCACTGGCGATCATAGACTTGTAGCTCCTCCTTTGAAAAAAGTGATCTATGATCATACCTTAACTCCAAAAGAGGCCCAATATACAGAAGTTGAAAAGCGATCACATGGGAACCTTGTTTCTTGCTCACTTTGCCTGAACTTTTTGTTTTTCCTACAGGTTAGAAAGAAGAATGTGTTAAAAGATTTTGTGGCCATTGCAGGACCTCTGGGAGTGACACACTTCATGATCTTTAGCAAAACCCCCAGCAGTGTCAACATGGTGAGAGCACATTCTACAATAAACAAATGGTTAAAAGCATTTTGACCTGTCTTAATGAATAATTTCTTTTTACTTCAGAGACTTGCTCGACTTCCCAAAGGTCCTACACTTCATTTCAGAGTGCTCAAGGTAAATAAATACCGTGTTTGAATACAAAATGAGTTAAATGAATAGATGGGCTCAGATGATGACATTTTATGATTTGACTGTTCGGTGATGTTTTTCAAAGTAAACGCACTGATGTGTCCAAGCAACCTGCCATTTTGAACGGTTACCTTTTTATTCCACTTTAATAAGGATGCCAACTTTTTTAATTTCAGTACGCTCTCATTAAAGATGTGGTTTCAACTCTGAAGAAACACAGGATGCACGATCAGCAGTTCACACATCATCCACTACTCATCCTTAACAACTTTGGATCAGATGGCATGCATATAAAACTTATGGCCACCATGTTCCAAAACATGTTTCCTTCCATTAATGTGCACAAGGTATGATTATGCCATTTTGACATTTGCATTTCTGAGACCTGCCTTGTTACCATGATGAAAGTATAGTCTTCTGAGTTCACCTTGAAGATTACTCAAAAGTAAACGCTTTCTGACCTTTAAAGGCTTGGACCATTTCTTGATTTCAGAGTTGAGCCTAAATTCTAGTGATAAATGATGATATTTGTTCTTTCCTAGGTAAACCTCAACAACATCAAGAGGTGTGTGTTGTTGAATTACAACACAACATCCCAAGAAATAGAATTTCGACATTAGTGAGTACATTTTTTTTTAAGATTGTTAGTGTCTTTAAAGAATTTGTCCTAAACATTTTCTGTATTCAAATTGTGACAGCTCTGTGATTACTCAGTTCAGAGATTCGATGCATGATGATTACATTTTTACAAGATGTGTGAAACATCTGAATTGAACAAGTAAAATAGGTCGATTTAAAACCAGTGTCCAGCTGTTACTTTCAAACTTCCAATTATTAAATTGTGAATGACATATTTATTTGGAAAAACAATCAAAATCGGCATTTGATTATATTTACATGTATAATCTGTTTAGGAAAATGATCTTGTCGCTACTGTTGGGCTCAGATGATGACAAATCCTGACATGACTGTTCAGTGATAAATGTTCAAAGTAAACGCACTGATGGGCCCCTCCACATGATCTTTATTTCTGTAATTAATTAGTGAGATGTCGAATTAACCCAAATTATGTTTTGCCCAACCCTGCAGCAGCCTGAAGGTTGTTCCCGTTGGCATGAGTCGTGGAGTCAAGAAGCTGATGCAGGAGAGGTTCCCCAACATGAGCAAGTTTGAGGACATCAGTGAACTTCTGATGAAGTAAGGTTCTTGCGAAGGTATACTGTGGCTGCTCTGTGACCAAAGGGTGCATCTTAAGCTATTTGATAATCAGGAGGGCTCTCAATGTGGTGTTTCACATTTCTTTTTGCTTTTCTAACCTCTCTTAGGGGGGCCAACCTTTCAGAAAGTGAAGCAGAACAAGACGGGGAGCACAACATCACCGAACTGCCGCAGGTCTACTCTGGAAGAGGCAACATGGCGGCCCAGCAAAGTGCAGTCCGTTTGACAGAGGTGAGCAGAGGCAGTAAAGAATAATCAACGCTATATTTCAGTACTGCTGGGATTGGAATTTTGATCTTTTTTGCCTCCTCAGATTGGCCCTCGCATGACTCTGCAGCTGATGAAGATCCAAGAAGGCATGGGAGAAGGGGATGTCCTTTATCATACCATGAGTGAGTTATTAAGCCTTCATTCATTGTTTGGCTTATTGTACAGGTGTACATGATGATGAATAAAAGTATGAATTCTATGATTTATTTTCTAAAAGTAAACGCTTACTGATGCACCTGGAGACTACTTCGATTTTTCTACACCTGGCACAAACTGTTGTTCAGTGGGAATTTTGACTTGTTTTTTTTTTGTTTTTTTTTGCAGTCTCCAAGACAGAGGAGGAAATCCAGGATATCCTGAACAGGAAGGAGGCCCAGTTGAAAGCGAAGGAGATTCGGAGGAAAAGGCAGGCACAGAATGTTGCTCAGAAAAAAGAAAAACGAGATGAGAACAAGTAAGCTGAAGATAATTAAATTCTTCCGCCACAAGCGAATTATATACCATGCCCAGGTGTGAACGTTTTTCTGTCTTCCCTTACAGACAGAAGAGCCTGGAGGGCATAAAGCGGAAACATGGCGAGACGGAACAAGACAGTGAGGTTGAGGATCCCGGGATGCAGGAGGACCGGGCACCCGCTGTTGAATCAGATGATGAGGCGGAGTACTACAGACAGGCTGTGGGAGAGGAGCCAGATGAAGGTAAATAAAATAAGTGGGCATTAAACAGCTCCTAGTTGTTTTTAATGTATTTATTGACCAATATTCTGTTGACAGACATGTTCCCTGCTGCCAAGAAGAGGCGGGGGTCAGAACAATCACGTGGGCCTTCCAAGATGAGGAAGCCCTATGGTCAATCGTCAAGAAATGACAGAGATGCTAAATCTCCTAAGAGACATGGTCCAGGTGGACAGCACAGAAGCAAACCAGGACTGACGAAATTTGGGGATAAGGGGAAGCCATTTGGAAAGAACATGAGAGCTGGAGGAAATTCATTCAGAGCCAATAAACCTGGCGATAGAGAAGATAAATTTGGTAGGCATAAGAAATTTGACGGGAAGAAGACATTTGGCGGCAATAAAAACAAGGACCGATCATTCAAGTCTAGTGGTGGTCAGAAAGGCAAGTCGGGCTTCAAGAAGAAAGGAGCTGGAGCAAAGCAGGGATTCAAACAGAGGAAGGGAAAAGGCTGAGCCCACCCTTCTCCCTGGACTCGGGACACTGAAAGAGTTATTATGCTGCAGCACTAGAGGGCAGCAAGTATCCATCTGTCATCCATGCTGCAGCCACAGAAGGCCCTGACTGATGGTTGACTGCCGATTTACAGCAATTGAGACTCTCACAATGGGACAGAAGTGAAAGAGAAGGTGTGCTTTATTTGTGTATAAATTTATATTGAAAATGAACCCGTTCAATAAAGTGTTAATGTTTCTTGTCAACTTAGTGTAGCCAGTTCTTGTTGAATGATGGAAAAATTGTATTTCTCCAGTTCAGCCCTGAGCATCAAAATGAGTCTGCAACCACAGGTAAAAGACAATGAAACACCATCATCCTAACAGACATTGGATGCAACATATTTTACAGCACATGCAATAGGTTTAAAATGAATATTCAACACGATTTACAATACAACAATTAACCCAAACATGATGTACAACGGAAACAGCAGCTTATGACATCATGAAAACCACAGTTTTGCAATGAAAAAGTACAAATTTGCATCCTCCAGGTCTAATGCGTTGGCGCCACCTCGTGGTCAGTCGGCGTAACACAATGACAAAATCTGACGACTTCAATAATTTTACTATAGCAATATTTATAAAGGAACACTATTTGAGTATGATAGACATTTAACTATGAGAAGTTTGAAGGAACATTGTACAGAGCTCGGTAATAACGTCGCTGGACGTGCGCCCAATCAAATAAAGTAAAAAAGGATTAAACATAGCACTTAAGTGTGGCCATTGAATCAACACTCGGGAACACCGAACCTGGTCAAGAAAATAAACTAGGAGTCCATAACGGCACAGGTAAAAGTTTGCGGTTTTATTTTCAATAATATATATATTATAGACGGGGGCTCCATGATGACTAGTGCTGCTATTGTAATAAACCCGAGATGAGTAGAAGTATAACTTTATTAAATAAGGAAGTAAGCAGAAATGTGTCGTGAAACATTTGTCTCTGATCAGATAACATGGTAATAATTCGACTGAAACAGCCGCAAATGAGATGTTGAAATATGCAATATTGCAGCATACAAAGACGACATTTCTAACCACTGCACCACAGTTCACTACTTCATTCCTCTGGGTAATTCAAAAGGAAGTATTTCGTTTAGAAAATATCTATAACGTCTCAGTGAACTGACAAGTGTTTTGCTTGCTTTACAATATGGTACAATAATATTGTAATTGAATAATATGGCAAATATCACAATATAGCATAACACAATATTTTTAATTATAGTAATATCATATTGTAAGTAATACTGAAACTGTATTTTACATAAGTTTATACTTGCTACTTGCGTTTGTTTTTGTTTTTGCCCGGGGCCCCCAGAGTGTCTTGAAACCCCCCTGCACACAGGCTAACATGCTTCTTTAGCTCCGGCGCCCCACTTTCTGAACACAGGGGAAGCCGCTCACTCTAATCACACTTATTAGTGACAAATACGCTCTCTCTCCTCCAATCACTCACTCTGTTACATTAGTTTTAGATGAAGAATCAGAACTAAATGTTGTTTGTTTAGTGTTCAAAAATAAGAATTTATTTTTTTCATGGGTAGTATTTTATTGAAGTACTTTTCTATGATTTTTAATTATGCACTTCAAGTGGCCCTGCAGGGGAGGGGAAATGTTTTTTAAATCTAAGTCTTGAAAACTATATATACTTTTGGGCTCCAACTACAGTTAAGGGGCATATCATGAAATAGTGTTTGTCTGATAATCACATCTGTGGATTAGAGCTGTCTACATTTTGTAGCAAGACATAGCCCACCACATGATATGATATAAATATGGGCCATGTTTTTATCGATTTTTTCTCTTAAATTTTTTCTTTGTTTGGTTAACTCAAACAGCAAGAGGAAAATGCATGAGGAAAATCGCACAAAGCTGTCAAGTAAAGTGAAATGCTTGCAAAAGTGAATTAATTGAGTATAGGCTTGGGTACTTCTTGTACCGACTCAGTAATGATTCAATATGTCCTATTACTGTCAATTAAGCCGCAGGCTATTTATTGCCAATGTTTACATGAATGTATTGTGAAACTCTTGCAGAGGGTAAGAGGAACTCTTACGCTCACATTTCTTGTCTGTGGGCAGTGCTGTTGTTGAGCGAGATGTGAAAATAGCCACTTGCCTTCCTGTATCAAAACAGTGTGCCGCCAGATTTTGACCGTTGGTAAGTAGAAGTCAAGATTTTCATTTGGGATTTTCTGATAATGAAATATTGAATATGATAGTTTCCTGGGGTTAACATTTTACCAGAACAACATCTACTGTATATGTTTATGTTCGAAAATGGCAATAAATAGGAGCTGGTGTTACCTGTGTCAAAGTTGATGTGACCTCATTCAAACAAACTAACCTATTTCTAATTGCAGATGTCGCATTGCAGTATCTGAGAACAATTTGATATATAAAATACTCCACTGAAGGCAAGATGGTGCACAATTTCTCTGTCTGTGAGAAGTTTCAAATATCCCTGCTGCCCATGGTGTATGGGGTTGAGTTCATAGTGGCCCTGGCGGGGAACCTGTTTGCCTTGTGGCTGCTGGTGGTCAGAGAGAGAAGGAACTGGCACACCGGTGTTGTCTTGTCCTGTAACCTGGCCATCTGCGACCTGCTCTACATCCTCACCCTGCCCCTACTTATGGTCTATTATTCACTGGGGAAACACTGGATATTTGGCGAGACCTCCTGCAAAATCGAGAGGTTTCTTTTCACCTGCAACCTGTACGTGAGCATCTTCTTCATCATGGCGATAAGTGTGAACAGATGTGTGGCCCTCGCCTGGCCCTTCTTCTTTCGTTCCTATGTGCGTCCTGCACACGCCAAAGCCACATGTCTCATCATCTGGATTGTCGTAGGAGGCATTTCCTGCCCTGTGTTAAAATTTGCCACCGTTTGCCAAAACGTGAACACAAATAAAACTCTGTGCGTGTCCTTCTGTAACCACAAGCCTGGCGATGAAACTCAACACTTTGCTTACAAAGTGTTCCTTGCTGTGTTTGGTTGCCTCGTTCCCTTTCTGGTTACTTTCACTTCTTACTGTGTGCTGATTTCGGTGGTGTGGAAGAATGTTAGTATCACCACGCTGGAGAAAGGCAAGGTAGCTCTGTTGGTCATGTTAGTGATTGTGCTGTACGCTGTTTCCTTTGTGCCTTACCACGTCTTTCAGACCTATCACTTGTATCTGAGAATCCAAGATCCCACCAACTCTGCGTGTTGGGTCTACAACATGTACCAAGTGTCCAAAGGCCTGGCAATCCTGAACATGTGTATTCACCCAATCCTTTACATGGCTTTGTTTGACAGCATAAGAGTGGCTTGTTGCGGGAAATGCTCATAAGAAAACGGAAGGAGAGCATAGAGCTGCTGTCTGGCAGCTTCTGTGTGATACACATGATTATTTTCATCTTTAATTTTTTGTGCTCACTTTTAGTAATTTTTTTGTGTATTCTGAACTTGTTAAATGTGTAACTTTTTAACATCTTTATTTGCTCTATTATGCCCATTTTCAATTGTATACTCATCCACACTCTTTATTTACTGCTAGCATATATAATTACACAAAAAATAGGGTCAAGATGACAGATGATAATACACTTGAGGACAGTTTTTCAGGTTTATTTGATGAGGCTGAGATCACAGGCAGAGATGAGGTCAGCTCATTCACACATGGTACACATTTCTAATAAATATAAAGTTAATACAATAATCCTGGGGGACCTGGGGACCCTGAGATAATGTAGGCCGCTTCACCTGCTTGGTAACCCCTACTTGATCCTATGTGCAACATTGAAACCCTCTGACCATGATCATAGTTTAAGCACAGCACATACAACTTGTATATAAATTATTATTCTTTGTATGTACTGTATAATATATATAATATTAATTATTAGCAGTCCCATCAGTTACCTGCCGTCTGAGACAGGGTTTAACGGAACGCAGGACCCTTATTGTGAAACCTTAAGCTAAATATTGCTGGTACTTTTATTGTGAAATTAACGTGGAAGCGTGAAGTGGCGGCTCGGATGACGTTGCTCCATGGCAGGGAATTTCCAAATCTTTTGTATGAACCAGATTATTTGGCTCTGTACTGAGAATTGGCCCTTTCGGCTTTAAATGTAATTGCAATTTTGATAGAAGATCCAATTCAGCAACATTATGATCTATGATTGGTACATGTGACTATACATAACTTCAAATAAAAACAATAATTATACCAAACCTGGTCATTTCCAGAAAAACAATTTATTCCATTTCTTTTTTTTTTCAAAACATAAGTGCAACACAGCAATTGCTAAAAAACCTTATTGCTTCCCTGTTCTTTTTATTGTGTACGCTGCTTCACACGTGTGATTTGTCACATTTACCAACTGCCTGTTTACCGCATTGTGTTCGACAAATTCCTTGCATGTGTAAACAAACTTAAAGCCATTCAACCTTCTCCAACGATTATTGTTTAAACATCAAAGAGGAAGGAACGGTTATACAACTGAAAGGTATTTCCCGACCACCGATACACCGCAAAAACCAGATGCATTGATCATATCGATCGCCGAATAAATCGAATTTCCTTAGTGTAGATCCGGCTCCCGCTCGCATAGAGGAGCCGCCTCACAAAGCTGAATCGTTCGCGGCCGACAGAGGACGCCTTCTTTCGGTGCTGAAGCTAAGCTAGCAAAGAGGATGCCGTCGATCGAATACGACGAGTGAGTGTCATTAAAAGCCTTTATTCTTACCTTCTCGCGCTGACGTCTTTTGTCGATCTCACTTTACATGTTTACCTCTCTCCCGCAGCTCCAAGCCCAGCTGGGCAGACCAGGTCGAGGAGGAAGTAGATGAAGGTAAAGATCCAGTTAGCTGGAATAGCCGCTGCTAGCATGTCTATCGCAGCCTGGAGCCCGGAGGAGGAGGCCGGCTAGGCGGCTTCTAGTTGACACGTGGTTGTTGGGCGTGAAACCAGAGTTGAAATGTACTCAAAAATGGCATGTTTTGGATGTCAAATGTTTTGGAGACCTTTGAGTCACTGACGGTCAATGGCGGATCACCGTTGGAGGAGGTGATCGCCCTCCGGACAGTGAGGCTGGCGGCCAGCAGTTACACCGCTAGCCAGAGTTAGCGAGCCGGGCGCTAGCAGGTTACCCCTGTTCCCCGCTTTAGTTATTCGTTAAAGTAGCATGTTGCTAATTCAACAACATTTGCAATCCTTGACAAGCGTAGCGAAGTTGGACAGTTATTTCGAATTATACAGTACTCGTGTCCCGCTACTTGGTCCTCGCTGTTTGTAACTGTGTTGTATCCTTTGAGACTTAAACAACGTTTACAGGATAAAAAACAGCGAGACGTTTTATTTGCCTCTGTAACTCCTAACTGAAGTGGATGCTCTCTCAACAGGCACACTGCCACCCCCCAAGGAAGCCATCAAAGGAAACATAAAAACTATCACTGAATATAAAATAGATGAGGATGATGGCAAGAAGTACAAGGTAATGCGACCACAGCACAATTGAAACGGTTGCTTCTCTGCTCGTGTGTTATTATTGATATATATATATATATACACACACACACACACACACACACACACACACACACACACACACACACACACACACACACACACACACACACACACACACACACACACACGTGTTTTTTATATGATTAAGGGTAACTCTTGTTTGCTTTGTTGAATTAAAATGTACTTGTGTTTTGGCCGCAATTTTATTTCGTAGATTGTGCGGACATTCAAGATCGAGACGAGAAAGGCCTCAAAAGCTGTGGCCAGGAGAAAGGTTCGCACTCGCACTGAATTTACCTTAAAACTACATTAGCTTGAAAATGAACACGACTCTACATGTAGTCGTGTGCCATATTATTTTACCCTCTCATTCCAGAACTGGAAGAAATTTGGCAACTCTGAGTTTGATGCAGCGGGTCCCAATGTTGCCACCACCACAGTCAGTGATGACGTTTTCATGACTTTCATTTCCAGCAAAGAGGTAAGGTTCCATTTCTGCTGTCAGCCCCCCCACACACACACACGGTTTGACTGAGGATTTGTCTGAAATTATTTGGTCGTGCTTGTGACTGATGTCATTGTCTTATCTTTTGCAGGACTTAAATGCCCAAGACCAGGATGAGGATCCCATGAGCAAACTGAAGGGACAAAAGATTGTGTCCTGTCGTATTTGCAAAGGTGACCATTGGACCACCCGCTGTCCGTACAAGGACACTCTGGGCCCCATGCAGAAGGAGCTGGCCGAGCAGCTGGGTCTTTCCACTGGGGACAAGGACAAGCCTGCTGGATCTGGTACGGTCACCTTACCGTCCACACCGTCAACTTCTTTTTGCGGTCTGCTCTTAATACCCTAACTGCTTTGCATTGGTGCTGAGGATTTTTGCGTGCTTCACCCCATTTGTAACCAGCCGAACCCGAGCCTGCACAGCCTGCCCAGAGCAAGACCGGGAAGTACGTGCCTCCGAGTCTGCGGGACGGAAGCACGCGTAGAGGGGAGTCCATGCAGCCGAACCGCAGGGGTGAATGTATGTTGGCCGTCTTTTTCTTCTTTCATGCACTCACCACATTGTAAAGATTCAAATACAACAGTACCGGAGCAGTTCTCGGCATTAACGACTTTGGTGTGACTTTACAGCTGATGACAATGCCACCATCCGTGTGACCAACCTGTCCGAGGACACCCGTGAGACGGACTTGCAGGAGCTCTTCAGACCGTTTGGCTCCATCTCGAGGATCTATCTGGCCAAGGACAAGAATACCGGGCAGTCAAAGGTCAGTGCTCGTCAAAATACCGAAGACATGCAAATGTAATGGTTAACGACTTGAAGAGAAGTGTTTCACCATTTATGTGTAGTGAGTGCAGCTAATATACTAACTATACCTACTATATATATATATATCATGATGTCTATGAAAAGCAACATGGCTCAGCGATCTGGTTCCTCTTCGCTTCCTGTAGGGCTTTGCCTTTATCAGTTTCCATCGCCGGGAGGATGCAGCCAGAGCCATTGCAGGAGTGTCAGGATTTGGATACGATCATCTCATTCTCAATGTTGAATGGGCCAAGTACGTTTTTAGTTTATTAAACCTTTCCAGTGAATGTTAAAGCTAATTTTTTTTAACACTGCCAACCTTGTTTGCTTTTCTCCACAGACCCTCAAACAACTGAGGAATCATGCAAATATATTCCAAGAGGATGCCAGATTTAGTTGTAAAATGTGGCTGTTACCTGACAAAATAAAGAGTCCTTGTTATCACAATGTCATTACTCAGTTGTTGAATTTCTCATTTATCAAGTTCAAGTTCAAGCATTTATTAGTAATGTGTACATTGTACAATGAAATTGTACCTCACCAAACATTAAAAAATTATAATTTATTATATAATTATAAATTTATTTAGACCAATACTATCTTTATCTATTTTAAAAGCTAGATTTATAAAGTGGGGGGATTGGAATATTCATGTGAGGGGAAAAAAGGCAGAGCACAATAGTTTTAAATTCACAAGTAGTCAAATCCATAAGAGCTTTATTTGAAATATTACATATAAAAACTACATACAATTTATCCAAGTTAATGAGCATTTTTCAACAATACAAGTAAAAGCACATTTAAAAAAAATGGGACGACACGGCACAGAATGTCCATGATAGCCACTTAGTGACAGTTAAAAGCCAGCTTAATAAAAAGAAAATGCGAACCTGATACATCAGGGTTCAAAGAATTCATTCTTGCTGGAAAGATAAGGTTCTAATCAGAGGCCTCCATCTTCTCTTGTTTGATCTCTGTGCAAAATATCAAAAGAAAAAAAAAATTAAGCACATGGAGGACTTCAGTATACTCCCATGTGACCATCAGGAATGAAATAAAAAAAAATTAGGTACCTGATGCTTGTTCTTCCTTCATTCGCTGTAGGACACACTTTTTAACCTCGAGCCCGATAGCCCTGGAGAGTGGAGGGGGCACAGCATTTCCAACCTGAGAAACAACAGAAAGAAGCACTTTCATGATTTGTGCAAGAAAGCTGAATATTATTATAAATATTGTAGAAAACCAATCCCGTAGGCCACTTGATTAATCCAAGTACAACATTTACATATTTAAGTTTGTTTTCCATCTCCAACTACTAAGGTATCCATCTTGAGCTGCTATCCTATATGCTCCGCTATGTTACCATACAAGTAAAACACACCACTTCTGCTTGCGTTGAAAGAAGGCATGGTTTTACCTGTCTGTGCTTGTCCAGGATGTTTCCAAAGAAGCGGTAGGTGTCAGGGAATCCCTGAGAACGTGCGCACTCTCTCACACTAACCACTCTGTGCTGCTCGGCATGCAGAACACGACCCTGGAAATATGGCAGGAAATCGATCAGAGCCCTTACAGAACATCAGTACGAGTGTACCATTGTTACAAATAATTAAAGTTCCTATGCGAGAAAATTTCGTTCCTTTTGTAAAAAGTTGACATACCTGCTTGCCCATGGGTTCAGGGTTGGTGACAGTTGTGCTGAAGAAGCCATCCCACTCCAGTCTGCCGTAGAGTCCAGCCCAGTGGTTGTGACGGTTACCAGTGTGGGGCAAACACCAGGGGATCAGTGTATTGAACTGCCTGTCTGCAGGGTCGCATGGCGTCCCTGAACAATGCATAAATAGAACAATTAGAATCGCTGCAGCTCAAAAAAAAGAAAAAAGAAAAAAGGGGGAGGTTTTGATTCAAGTCGAAAAACTAGACATGCATACCTCCGGCACATGTGCAAACACCTCTGAGTGCACCGGTGCTGCTGCGCCCATTCTTTTTATCGGGATGTGTGTAACGCAGTTTCTTGGTCATGGTGCCGTCTTTCAGGCGAACCTCCATGTTGGGCAGATCTCTCCAGTCGGAGCCTGGAGCCAGGGGGATGTGACGCATGCGGGCCTCAACCAGAGCACTCATATCCTGAGAACACAGATGCACCTTCCATTATAAAGCCATTCTTTCTTTCTTTAAATAGTAGTGATACTAAGAAATGTTCGTGACAGTGGACATCAATGTTTATACCTGAACAACGAGCACATAAGTGCAAGACATCTCACCTTGCAGATATGATCTCGGAGGATTGGCTGATATTGTGTGCCTCTGATTTGCCTCTGGAACCAAGACTGCGGCTCACCGTTGTAGGAAATCTCCAGTGCAGCTGCACCGTTGCGAATCTCCGGCAGGTCAGACATGGTGTCTCGCACAGTGATGGTTCTGTAGATTCCTCCATTACCTCTGTTGGTTGCAAGAGAGAAAACAGTGAGAGCAGTCCCTAATGTGTTTGGGATCTTTATGTGGTTGATAAGCAATAATAAAATAAAAAAAATAATAAGGAAACAGGAGGTATACATTACCTTGTGACATTGCTGACGTATTTCTTCTCATCCACAGCCACACTCAGAGAGCAGGCTCTGGGAGCAAACACATGCAGAGGCTCAGGATAGCGAGGCAGCTTCTCTCCAGGAGCTGCAGCCAGGATGATTGCTCTGCGACGGGTCTGAGCAACACCATACTGACCGGCCTGTTAAAGAGGGGTGCACAGAAAATGTGGACCTGATTTCAGTCGAAAATACTGGCATGTACGAGACGACGTATTATTGTGCGAGGAGGACTACTGTCCCTGATGACCAAGTGTCATGTTATCGCTTTATTTGGCCAGGTTTTGCCATCTCTGAAATGATAAAAATTCTGCTGTGCCTACAACAGCCGTTAGCTGCTGGTGCGCTTCAGTCCTCACTTAAAGCCATGTATCTCCTCCAGTACACATGAAGTTAGCTGGTACCTTTTCTTTTGCCAATGCAGTTAATATACCAGGAGACCTTAATGTCACTTTCCCAGAGCCCATCCAAAGGGTATTATTTGTAAGTACCGGTAATACCCCACAACAAAAAATACAACATTCAGTAAATAAATTAGGCCCCACCTGAAGGACACCAAAGGTACACTGGTAGCCCATGCGCACAAGGCAGCGAAGAGTCAGCTTTAGGACCATGGAACTTTTGAACGACACAAAGTTCCTCACATTCTCAAGCAGGAAGAACTTGGGTCTGTAGTAATCACAGTAACTGCAACAAAAGAAACATTTTTTTTTTAAGGATCGGGTGGCCTAGAAAAGAAAGTAAAACTCGGCAGAATCCGCCTTCAACTCTCAGACTAGATATCACTGAGACACTGACCTGAGATAGGAGACCACAAGGGAGTTCTTGAATTTGGAATAGGTGCGAGAGTTGAAGCGGTTCATCCCACTGAACCCTTGGCAAGGAGGTCCTCCACACAGCATCTCCACATCACCCTTCTGAGGCAGCCTCTGGCCAAGAGAATTTGTCTTCTCTCCGGACATAACCAGCTTCAGCAAGATGTTGCAGTCCTCAGTGAACACTGTGGTGCCGGGGTTGTTGAGTCTAAAGGCCTGTGCTGCGGGCTCCCACATCTCAATGGCCCACAGAGTCTCAGAGATGTCTGCAAGGGTAACATGCAGTCACAATTTCACTATTGCATTGAAAATGATTAGAAGTGTGAGCTGCAGTCTCACACACACGCACACCCTGAGCAAGCACTTACCAGCCTGGTGGAAGCCTTCTGAAAGTCCACCGCAGCCAGAGAAAACATCCAGTGTACGATATTTAGGCACTTTTGGGGCCTGTGGTTCATTCTGGGACTCCTGCGCTTCCTGTGCAGCGGAGGACTTTCCTTTGCCTTTACCTTGTACAGAATAATTGCATCATTAGTCCATGATGTTATTGAACCTAAAACCATATTTACTTTGTGCAACTATGCAGTCTGAATACATACCTTTCCCCTTGCCCTTTCCTTTGCCTTTCTGAACAGCTGAGCGAGCGTGATTTGGAGGATCTTCAAAACTTTTTGATTTTGCATTATAGGCCTGTGAAATATGAGAGCGGGGTGGTAAACCATTGAAGATCTGTTCAAGTTACAGCATTGCATGTCATCATTTTAAACCATCTTCTCAATTTATACTTTACTACAGCAAACATTACCACTACAGTTTTCAAAAAAGACATCTGACTTCTAAAAAAACCTTTCCTGCATTCCAGGATACTTTTTCCCCCTCCCTATGCAGTTTTAGTAATTGTGTGCAGATGTTTTACACACTGTGGGGTACATCTAATGAATAGCAGCAAATTCTACCATTATTGCAGAGTAAGAATAAACAAAGTATACCTCGAGGAAATAGAAGCGGTCAGGTCCTCCACTGGAGTAGTCTTGGACAGACTCATACATGTCTTCGCCATATTCTACTTGACATCGGCCGAGCACATCACTCATTGTGACAGTCACTTCTTCATCACTCCAGTACAGCTGATTGACATCAGTGTGGTAACTGGCTTTGACACCTTTGTGAGTGTTCTCAGGCCTGAGAGGGGAGATAAACATTGGTTAAAAACAAAGAGACATGTGTTGGAAATTCGACCGGATTATTGCAAAACTCTGTCATACCGGTAGAACTTATGCAGTCGCAGCTTGACCTCTGACAAATCTGGTTTCCCGTTGCTACGTCTGTGGCAGAAGATCTCCTTGATTCGCCCAATGCGGAAGGGCTCTGGTGCATCCAGGTTTGACCCCTTAATGTAGTCCGAGGACTTCCTGTAATACTCTGGGTACAAGTCTTCATCCACATCCTCTTTCCTATGGGAACGCTTCACTGGGCTCGCTGGCTTCACACTGAGAGCCAGAAACAGCAGTGAGTCTCATAAGTTTACATTGTTGTACACGTTTGAAGAGATACATATTTCAATCACTTTACCCACCTGAAATTGAAAGAGTCGGGTGGCATGTAAACACCATCTCCCACCCTAAACTGATCCCCCTTAAAGCAGGCCAGAGCATAAAGGGCCTTAGAATCACTGTCTTGCTTTTCAAGGGGCTCGAATGCACGAGGAATTCCCTGCTCCTCCCGTTCTCTAATTCTGGAACAGCCACCACAGAATCTGAGAAAAAACAGGAACATATCCACAAGGTTAAAATAACAGAAAAGAAAAGAAAAAGTTCATACACGAAATAAAAATCCATGCTTGGGGTGGTGCTTACTTTAACTTGCAGTCCTCCAATGGAGTGACAATAGGAGGTGTCTCAAAACGGGCAAAATCAGTGTCATACCAGAACTGATAGAAAAAACTCTTCCCATCATCTTCAATCACCTTAATCTCAGTATCCATACCTCCCTAAAATCCAAAAACAGTTAGTTTCCAATAAAAATGAAATGCAAATTAACCTGTGGTCAAGGCAACTTACCTCCATGAACCAGTTGTCAGATGGGGCCTTGTATGTGACATTTACTTTGCCTTGGACATAATTGAGCAACATGTCTTCACACTCATCCACCAAGACGAGTTCCAGCGGATCAGAGGACTCTCCAAGTACCGTTTGAGTTCCACGAAGGAACCAATGGGCATGGAACATCTTTCCATTATTGTCCTCCCACAGTGATGTGATCCTGATGAGCGTATGGGTTAGTCAGTAACTACGGTCACATAAATCCATTAACAAAGTGTGTTTGATGAGCATCTCTGAGAAGTGTCACACCTAGCCAGGTACAGAGGAATAGATGGATCCTCTGAAGAAACAGAGACACAGTCTCCCACCTCCAGCTCTTCATTATTCACAGATACCTTCTTGTAGTAATGCTTCTTTCCTTCAGACTGAAGAGATAGATATACTTTATATGCACTCACCAGATACACTTGCTCGACAGGAAAAAACATACTCTAACTCAAAAGGTAAACAAACCTTAACAGACTCTCCAATCCATGTCAGTTTGCACTGGGTCTGCTTCTTCCTTTTGGGAAGAGAACCCTTTTTGGTCTTCACTGGAACATCTACCTCCACAATGGTCTCATCCTCTTCAGCCTCCCTAACTGCAAGGTTTGGGCATCTAAACAGAGGGATGTATATTAAATTCAAAGGACAATCCAAGAACGGAAGCCCGAGGGAGATCAAAATGTTGCCTAGTGCAACTAGGAGGTTATCAGTTTAACAGTGCACTCAAATGTACCACGTCACAGATCTATTGTATATTTAAAGGCAGGCGAGGAAATGAATTAGTCTGGTGCCAATAACGCATCAATCTTTTTTGTTGGCACGCCGCCTACTCACCTTCTCTGCTTGCAAGCTTGCTTGGTTTTGCCACTTCCTCCAAACTTGATCATGTCCTTACAAGCTGCACATTTGCCACAATCAGGAGACTGGCAAACCTGGGAATAGACAAAGATTTATGAATTTAGACAAATTAGAATGTCCATCAGACAATAGTTGAAATGGCACCCTGTTAGAATATCAGGGTTTCACTCACCTCACAGACACCACAGCGCATTCTTTTGACTCCATTCTCTTTATCATTCTGCTCTATCTGATCAGAGAAGAAGGTATCAAAGATAGTATACACCAGCTGGGTGGTTGTCGCTTTAGTTGGGCCCTTGCTGTCCTTTTCAATCTTTGTTGGGTGACGAATGGCCTGTCTTCTGGCAGCTCTCCTGTTAGAATAAAGCTTGTGTTTATTTATAGGAGAGGTCTGACTGGTTTGGCACACATACATGATGGAATGTGGAGCAATGGCAATATGAAGTCCCTGGCCTTCAACACACCATCACGGCATCTGGCCATGCAACACATGACACAAGCAAACAAAACCAACAGACAGGATGGACAAGCAAAGTTCCCGTTAGATGAAACTGGCCAATTAAAGTATTGCCAAACATTCTGGCCTGCAAAGAAAACAACCAAAGTTATGACCAAAGTGAACATGCCTTGATTTCATCTATATCAAACAAGATTTCCCCCCCCAAATCCTCTCAGAACAAACCTTCAAATCTCTGTTCTCACATCTATGAGGAGTAGCCAAGACAAAGAAATCCCTGGTGCGACTCTACTTTTGTTGTGCATTTACTGTAATTAACCCAGGATTTAGAGCAAGAAAAGAGTCCTGTATTTTTTGCAACAAAAATCAAGATTCTTCCATTGAGTAGGCCATGTTTAAATGTCTACATGCTGCTATTAACGTAGAACTTAAACAAAAAAAAAACTGTCACAGTAACTTGTGTACTTTGGGTCCACACCACCAGGTGTTACATGGCCACAATGCACCCGTGCCACAAAAGCAAAAAGTCTTCTATAAGAGTTTGAGTATAACTAATAAAAACAAATACAGCTCTAGCTTGAACTCTGGTAGTGTTTTTTTGTTCATATAGCTTTCTAAATGCATCACACCAACACAACATACAAGCTAAGGATGCAGTCACAACAAGTCCTACCTACCAGTACAGCAGCATGCTGCATTAGGAAATGTTAAAGGAATGTTAGACATTTGGGAGAAAAGGAGCATATAAACAGGAATGGAAGCAAAAAGTAAAATAAATAATAAAAAAATAAATAAAGTACAACCAAGCCCTGGAAAACTTATGAGGGAAATAAGCTTCTGCTAGAAACCTGCGCGAAGCTGAGTTTAACATACAGCCTATGCAGACAATGCTTCATATGTCCTGTTAAGAAAGTTTGCATGTTCAATTTCCAACCAAAGACTTAACGATTATTTCACTAAATCAGTTCAACTTTTGGATCTTGATGGTGCTTTTTCAAAAAAAAAAAAAGTATAAATATATATTTTATCTTTTAGCAGTACCTTTTCCCAAGAGTGACTCCAGCAAGCTTGATCAGGTCTCTCATACAGGGTGTAACAATGATGGGCTGCTCATCAGAGTCAGCAGCCTCGTCATAGCTCTCCACCTGCTCCACCACAAACTGTGCATGGCGCAGCAGTGTGTCTTCTGTGAAGCAGTTGAAGTTAAGTCCAGCGGGAGGCACAGTTGTCTGAGGGCAGAAGGAACAGGAAGTGGTCAATTTCCTTGTATAGTATTGCAGTAACAAGAACAAAGTCACGTATCAGATTTAATCATGACTATAAAACATAAACGGTAAGGAAATACCAAATCACATAATAGCGAAGACATTATAAAATTCATACACATTTTATCAATGTTG
This sequence comes from Colistium nudipinnis, assembly GCA_016785305.1. NCBI lineage: Eukaryota > Metazoa > Chordata > Actinopteri > Pleuronectiformes > Rhombosoleidae > Colistium > Colistium nudipinnis. The sequence goes on from JAFBJU010001186.1 coordinate 2,522,425, forward strand.
ATATGCGATGGTTCTACTTAGATATTGTATTAAAAACAAACAAATCATTTCAAGCATCACTAAAATGAACCAATTCTAAACAGGACTAGCCCACATGATGAGAAATGTCCATTTCATTACGTTTATCCACAATGAGAAATGCCTGAAATTGAAGTACTCACCTCAATCTTGTTGAGAAGGTCCTCGTAAGTGGCATCAGGATTCTTCTGAAGGAATTCCACCACTATCTTGCTCATATAAATTTTCTCTTGCATCAGTGCAAAGATAGGTGAATACTCTTCACTTGACTGCATTAGGATGTAATCGGCAAAAGCTGGATGATAAAGAAATTGATCAAAATCATTAGTACACCATACATAAGGAGAGGTAGAATCTTTTAAATTGAAATGCAGAAAAAAAAATTAAGACTTCATTGATACCTGTAGTAAATCCAATTAAAGCTTTTTCTCCTCCATCAAATCCAGTGATCCACCAGGCATTGATGGGTCCAAGCTTCTTTGCAGGAACACCACCTGGGAAATAACAATTGCATCCATTTGTAGAAGCTACAAGAAAATAATGTGCAAGTAAAATTATTTTTGTTTTGATTCTTGAAAGTTTTCTTATACCATCCAAGCAAGGGTTGTCATCATAGATGGGTTTGACAACACAGCTGAAGTAGAGCTCTACGTTCTTCTCAATTAGTCCATTGTCAAATGGACAAAGGTGGCCACGCTTGTCATACACACTGCAACATAGATCAGTTATTAATACATAAATGACAAAAATCCAAGATTCTACAATAATACAATCCCATTCAAAATGGTTAAGTTTGTCCGACAAGCCAAACATACCTGAAGTTTGTGATCTTGTGTTGTGGCAGATCGTCATAACTCTCAAATCCATCCTCATTTGAGTCAAACAAGGAGAGGCGCTCATCCGTTAACATTTCTGGCTCATCCAGCTAAAGACAATAAGGAGTTTCATAAGGTCGCGCATCCAAGCAATTCAAAAAATAAATGTATATACAATTCTCACCGCATTATCAGGATCCCCTTGAAATAATTTAAGATCTGAATCGTCCAGGTATTGTCGACAGTCTGGACATTTTGGTGGTGGGGTCTAAATAAAAAAATCAGAAAGGTGTTTATTAAACAGGCCGTGGCAATCTGACAACAATGCTTGCAGATGTGGCACTAAGCTAAAATACCCAATTTCTTACCTTTGCAACAGAAACTGCCTTAATAACGTCACTCTTCAATTCTTCTGGAGCAGCACTGCATAAACTAACGTGTTAATGCATTCATTTGCAGAAGTTCAGTCACCATGAAACAACTTTCAGAGGGCAAAGTACTTACCTTTCTTTGGAGTCAACTTTGAGCCGTTTCTCTTCCCGAACCTAAGACAGATTTGAAAATATGTGCCCGGTTATAGAACACAATTTGTGCCAATCATTAAACCTCACAGGTACATGCAAGTGTTTTACCTCCTCAGCATCATCATCATCCACCTCTTTCTTCAGTTCATTTTGGCCATTGGTAGGTTCTCCATTCAAATCTTCAGACTTGCGCTTTTGACTGAAACATAGAAAGATTTTTTTTTTTTTTTTTTAAAGAAAGGTTTTAACACTGAAAACGTTGATGAGAACTTAAAGCATGACAATATACGCACACTTTAGAGAACATTGACGCAATGGTTGGCTGTTTCCCAGCGTTTCTTGTTACCCTGGTGCTGGCTGGCGACTCTACAAAGAGGAAAAGAAGGTTAAACTGCCATACATAATAACGTTAAAACATTTAAAGTTATTGCAACCATAACATACAAACTTACTTTTAGTGTCAGAATTTGCCTTGCTCCTGCGACCACCCTTCCCTTTAGGAGCAGTTGGTGACTTGACAGCCTCTTCCTCCTCCTCCACATGCATGGCTACATCTTCACTGTCCTCATCTTTGTGGGAACCGTTTGTGAAACCATTTGTCTTTCCATTCTGCTCCACAGCATCGCCATGCGAGCCATTTTCAAGATTGAGCTCTTTTCCCAGCAAAGCCTTTACTTTAGAGACGTACACCTCCTGCAGAAAAATTACGAGGCATCATATGTAAAATAATGAGCAGTAAAACAGCAGTGAAATTGATATGGATTCACATATCTGAAAGTCACCAACCATAGAGATCTCTGAACTTTTCAACTTCTCCTCCAAGCTGGTCAGTTGGTCCTGAGCATCAACATGAAGGAAGTCCTGCACCAACCTGAGCTTCTCTTTCACTTGATCCTGGAATTGCATTTCAAGAAAACTGTAAAACCTAAAATATCTTAACGTTCTTGAAGATGCTATGCTTGTGCCTGATGTTTGACTCCGTTTCTGTGGCACAATGTATGAAAAACGTTTTACAAATAAAACCAGTTAATAGTTAGATTGTAAACTATAATATGCCTCATCATATATTAATTTGGTCAGGGACTGAAAATATAATGTAGTTATAAGCTACAGCTTACCCTAGGATGACATCACAAGAACTTAAACCGATATTTTCCTAAAACGGGGAGTATTTGGGTCTGAGATAATAACGCCTAATACGTTTTACACAAAAAGGGAATCGATGTAGCAGTTAATATCATAGAGATTGATTTAAATTAACATGTTCTACTAAAATGAAGTTTAACAAGTTAATGTTACAGAGAACAAGTAAAATTCAATTGAGGGTGGAACAGCCCTTTGATCAGACACTCTAGTGAGAAGCTGCGGTTTTTATGTTCGATAATCTTTGAAGATATCAATAAGTGAGCAGCTATAGTTACAGCTTGCATGAGGGCTTTCGCATTGAAGAGAGAGACAAAAACCCACCTCTTCTGGAGCCCCATCCTTATCCAGTACCTGCAACCTGTGAACAAAGGAACAGGTCAAAACAACGCTAAGGTTCGTTAACTATCGCTCGGGTGATGTCAAATCATCTGGGAGCATGAGCCCAGCCGAGGGTGTCGATATAAAACCGGTGCGACAGCGAACAAACTGAACACACAGGTAGTAAAACTTTCTGAGTGGCGCCAAATCTCACACGTTGCTACAGCATCCATTGACAGGCTAGGATGCTAGTTGGCTAACGCTGGCAGAGGCTAAGTGTGTATGCGGCATTAGTACCGACAGTCCAGAGGCAACCAGCTAACTATGGCTAGCTGCAACTGCTAGCATGGGCACTAGGTAAAGTGCTGGCCGCGCTGATGACAACCAGGGCATGTCAAACGCAAAGTACCTCGGCCTTCACTACCCCCGTTCTTTCAGACAACGGCTGCATTCATGCTACATCGGCGCAACACCATCCGTTATTAGCATTCAGGTTACTAACGTTACCTTTTCCTGACATCCTCGGGCAGAGACAGGGAGGTACTGGCTGGCATGGCAGACAGCTAGCTTCACTCGTAATACAGTGTAGATAAAATAAAACACGTTCAAAATTAAAAACACCAGTTAAAAACCGCGTGGAGAACCGCCGTTGTGGATGACAGCGCGGCTGCACCGTGATTGACTGACGAATGCTGGCCTCTGCAATGGACGCTATAAGCGATTCGGGCGCGCGGGCCGTCTTTTCGCGCGGAAACCCGGCTGTTGTGGACCGTACCACTACGGCTATGTTTGGGTTAATTGTCAACAGTGTGGAAATAATATCCCCCGTGTGATGCATGTTTGTATCGGCACGCACATTTTCTAATAACCTTTACAGATAATACAGACAATTTACTGCTACGGGGTTTTATTTTCAAACGTATATTTTGTTTTAAGTCAACAACCATCTTCATAATACGCCCTACTGTCTGCCAGATGTTGCAGACAACTCACCAAGCGGAAGCGATATGTGTTGTTTACTAATGAGCAGCATTTAGCCATACGTTCCAGCTTTTACACCTTATATATTTACATAACCCGTGCATTACGTTTGATTATGTTAACAGTGATGATGTGTTACTGACCCTCAAGGGTTGCGATAATGTGTTTTTATAAATTGGATTCTGACCTGGTATCTGTCTGAACCTAATAGGTAGATTATAGATGCATCAAATAATTGATTAATTTGCTGATCGACAATCAGAACAATACATATTTGAACGCTTGGTCTGTTGGTTGAACAATGCGAGACATTTAAAGAAGTCTGACTTGATTGCGAGACACATAGGAGACATTTCTCACTGATTGATAGAGTGATCATTAAATACATCAACATTCGCAGCCATTGAGTGGCTAGATACATATGTGAGGGACTGTGTGTAAATAAAAGTATAGTGTCTAGAATCCCATGCTTAATTTATGCCAATGTATGCGCTTATTATACCACAAGGTGGCACTATGCCATAGATAGTCTTAAAAGTGGCGTCTGAGGCAGTTGCAAATCTCTGCTCTGATTCTTAACTTTCCAACTATAGACGGCTCTACTACTGAAGACAAAGGCTGACAGAGGTTCATGTTTGGGTTAAGTTAAGGTTACGGAAGTAGTGGATATTTGTAAGGGTTAGGGCAAGGCTCCAGGAAATAAATGTGTGTGTGTTCATCTAGTCTATAATCTAGTCATGATTCACAAATGCATAGTTTTTATTTACTTTTTGTATACATTTACATTTACATACTATTTGTGAAATATATTTTGTTTAGGCCTTTTCTGCAGGGATAAGCGCACGCCACTCTCTGAGCTGACATGAAATGTTTTGTGTATATAACTTCACCTTTAGGTTTCTTGAGTCTGATGTCATATCCTGCAAGGCACTGGAAAGACTTGGCAGACGTCCCAGCAGCGCACCCTCCTGGGGCTGATTCAGCCAATGTTCCCACCCAGGAATCCTGGACGTCTGACAGAAAACAGGCCCAACTCTCCCAAGGTCACTACAAGTCAGCCTCTCCCCTCACCCCAAGTCTCCCCCTCCTCCAGAACCTCTCTCAGGGCCATTCTCAATGCTTCTCTCAGACAAACAAATTTTACAAATAGACATTCTTTTTTGTCAAACCGTACTTTCACCCCTGCTGCCCTCTACCCAGCTTCTCATCATTACCCTGCCCGGCTTTAGCCCTGAAGCAATTGCAAAATGTTATTAGGTTAGACAGAGAGATGAATAATGGCTGAGCGGCATTTGCATATAAAATTTCGTATTTTCATGATGATTCTAGTGTTTCTCTGACCTTGTCAGAGCATGTCTGGATTAAAGGCTGCAGTTATGTGAGTACACTAGGGAGACATCTCAGGACCTGCAGAAGCTGCAACTAAATCTGTTTACAGCTGAGAACTCAACTCGACAACACAAAATGGATTCTTTCGGTATTTCATTTATTTTATAAAAAGGGAATGCAATTACAAAATGTTTATGTACCAACATTAGTGTTTCAGATTGTACCGGTTTAACACAGGCAGCGTGCTACTGGACACACAAGGCTATTGCACACGAGACATTTCATACAAACATAAATCATACATACTGTACAAAGAAACATACATACATACATACTTACAAACATACATAGTTTTTCATATATTTATAAAAAAAAAACATAGAATCAGGCAACACATTGAAGTGATAGGAACATAGATTAAAACAACTCTCCATCTGAAATAAACTGGGGGAAAGCAAACATCACTGAAGCTGCCAAAGTGCTTTTCACCATTTTTACTTGGGCATCGAAATGTAATTATAAAATTAAAATTATAAAAGAATTTAAATGCGTGTCCACATGAGGTTTAGGGTAACCCTGAACAAACAGGAACCAGGCAATAAAAAAACGGACTTCCTGTGGTTGAAGGAAGTTGTGTGTTGTAGGATGTCAGAAAATGAGGACGATACCAAGAACCTCTCTTACTTTGAAGGGGAGGAGAGGCGCCTTCAGGAAGACGAGATGTGTTTATAGCCCAAGTTACACACAGAATATGACTGGCAGATAAAACCAGGATGTTTATGAAAAAAAAATGTTCATGGTGCTATTTGAGAATTCACAGTGAGAGTGTCTTACCCTATACACCCCACTCTCCGATCGTCAGTGACTTGGATATTCAAAATGATGATCATTAATACTGTCAACAATGGAGCGCCTGCCCCAAACACTTCATACATACATTCAGCCTAATTCCCCAGGAGGAAGGCACAAACAGAGGCAGCACATTGCTGCTACGTTGCTACAACACTGTCAGGACATTGGTCCCATTAGTCGAAGAAGCTGCTGGACAGCTGTCAATGAGTAAAATTCATCAGTGCCAACTCACTTCAGGAAACATGCTTTCTGATAGGCCTTCCTCCACGGAAACTCTTAAGATACAAAAGACAACAGTAAAAGCAGGAAGGACAGATTATGATGGCAAATGAGGGAAGGGGTGTTAGTGATGGAAGCCGCAGCTGGAATATATCATACACATTAGTGCTTACAAAGGAGTTAGAATTGCATGCATTAAATGTACGCTGATTTATCAGATGGTTTAAGCAAGGTTATATCGGGGTTATATAGCCCTGGTTTTGTTGAGGGTGCGGTAGTTGCCAGTGCAGTGTTGAGTGGAGCTGATCACTGCCTTCACCGCTGTAAAGAACGAGTGATGAATCACATAGGCCTCATGTTTACATACATCAGAGAAGGAGAGTGGTGGTTAAACCTTACAAAAGACAACATTCATTTAAGTAATCTACAAAGTGCAACTTTGCAAGCTTTGCATTGATGCAGTTCCTGAAAGGCCCCATACAACTAACCATATCTACTATGTTATGCATGCTATTGTCTATTTTTGGCTTTAAATAGGGGTTTACATGTTAAGAAAGAAAAACAAAAACAACATGACAGGCTTATACATTAAAATGGTATGCAACTCCATATTAACAAATGGGAGTGCCCATAAAAAGTTATTTTCACATTTCAGAAAGTTCTCTTCTCTTAAATTAGTTCCCTCGTGTAAAATTGTGGTTTGTGTTGAATTGCCTGAATGTTGATTGTGAACTCATACAGATTTGATTTAAATAAAGTCTGCATTCTAGCACATGTCGTTACAGACTGCTGTGTCTTTGCCAAGCTCCTCAGTCCAACATATGCTTGCTTCTTTTATTTTTCTTTTACCATCTATATGCTCTAACATGATGTCATGTACAGCCATACTCTCTCACTCGCACACACAAGCACTCACGCATGCAGGCACACATACACACACACCCACACAACCACACACGCACAAACACACACATTCATGTGTTTGCACCATCTTAGACACAGGTGGTACAATCTTGCATGATAGGCGTGGTCTGGTGGTATGGGTGTTCGTGTTTGTTTGTTGTGCAGTGTTCCAGGGAGCTGGAGCTCTTAAGGGGAACCAGACAGCGGTCTGCGGGCCGTCCGCTTTGCAGAATCCCCCAGCAACACAACACACGCAGGAACTCCTTTCTCATGTCCTTGCTGCGCAGCGTGTAGATCACTGGGTTAAGAGCCGAGTTCAGAGTGGCAAAGCCGAAAAAGATATCGGCTTTGGAGAGGATATGGCAGAATTGTATGCCACAGGACGAGTCTAGGAGGAGGATGATAAAAGCAGGCAGCCAGCACATGATGAAAACACCCAGGACTATGGTGACTGTTTTCAAAAGGGCATAGGCTGGCGAATTGGTTGCTTCCTGTTGGCTGGAGCGTACGATCAAATAGATCTTCACATAAAGAATGACAATCGAGAGCAGTATGAGGCTGAAGATTGTGACAACGAAGACAATGTATTTCTTCGAGTAGAGTGGCAAAACCGCTGAGCATTCCGGAAGGTTGTTGATGCAGTTCCAGCCGATGATGGGGAGACCCCCGAGCAGGATGGAGGTGACCCAACAGGCTCCGATCAGGAGGAACATGCGGCATGTTTTGGTGGAGCCGTACACCTTGACCTTGGTGATGGCCGTGTAGCGCTCTATAGCTATCGCCAGCAAACTGAAAACAGACGCCGCCAGAGCGATGAACGCCGTGCCCTCCCGGATGAACCACTGCACGGGCACCAGCTCAAAAGTCCTCGACCCCGACAGAAAAATGTTGGCTATGTAGGCCGAGCCCGCCAGCAGGTCAGAGAACGCCAGGTTGCCGATGAAGAAAAACATGGCAGAGTGAAACTTCTTGTTGCGGCAGACAGCGATGAGGACCAGCAGATTCTCCAGGATGATGATAGTGCAGAGGACCACAATGACAATGTTGAGGGTGGTGAGCTGTTTTTTGTTCTCAATGAGCCTGTCCAGCTCCTGGGTGGTCATGTTCTTCGCGAAGGCATAGTAGGAGTGGATCAGACTCTGATTGTAGTACTGGGAATACTTGCTCCTCATGGTGACAGGGTGGCAGAGCACGGTGGCTTTACGGCAAAGATTCATTCACACAGTGGAGATGTGAAGAGTGTCTACGCTGATAATCATTTCCTCCAAGGACAGGAAGTGGGTTCAGGGTGGGAGGGACTGCCCGTCCCACAGTCAAGTCTCAGCAACTCTATTTTGGTTACCTGTGGACAGAAAGAGAAGGCCTGGGTTAGCGAGAGGGGAAATGTAGTTGCACCAATTAAATAAACTGTGGCAAAGCAAACACGCCATTTTAGGAAAGCAATGCACATGCCAAAGTTAAGTTCCTGTCGCAAAACACAGTATCTAGGCTACCATCTGTGTCTGAGTGTGAAGAGTTTTTTTCTGTTCTTTTCAGGTAGACTCCATTCTAGGAACATAAAGACAGAACAGCAAGAGGCTTAGGGCTTTAAAAGAAAAAAAAAGAAAATCCTTATCCTCATGTCCTTCTGGTTAAAATATTTCAACAGGAAAAGTTTGCAACAATTACATGATGCAAATGAATGACTTATCAGTGAACACACTGCACTCACTGTATCCATTTGTTGTATCCCAAACTGGACTCCCATGCAGGCAATAGCTTCAACCAAAAACAAATAGAAGAAACACATTTTTAGCAGGTGACCCTGAGCAAGCAAAGGTCATCTTCAGGTAGAAGTATAGATGCTCTGTTAGTGCTGGCACTGAGACAAAGGGCTTCACTCGCAATCTGAAGGGGACATTCCACCAGTCCCGTCCAAGCGCTACGCTGTCAACACACTGCATTGTTGTGGGGAGCCATTCCACTCCAGTGAGCCACCTCTTGAAACTTCAGCATAACTTGCGGATCAGCCAGACCTCATCATCCTGACCCACCCGTTCCAACCAGTTCTGAAAAGCTGACAGCAAATCAAACAGATACCCGATACATGAAGGGGACGCTTCATCAACTTTAGCGGAACTAGTGTCAATGACATGTTGCCTTTTTTTTTTTTTTAAGATATCCTATACACTTAAATGATGCATGGTTGTGTGTGTGTTACAATTCACACTTCGAATGACATTAATGATGCTTGATGGGAATATGTTGATACCATTTCTATTTATCAAATCTAACTGTATCTCATTTTAAAGAGTGAGGTAAGCATATAAGGTTTTATTGTTAAGGAACCATATAAAACCTATGGAGAAACCTAAACAAAGTAACAGGGCTGGAAACCAAAGTTAGAGGCTCTGGAAATCTAATTAGAGGTGGAGCTGGTGTCTTAAACATGTGAAACGAAACAGGATCCCTCTGCAGGCCAGCTCCACAGGTAATTCTACACTGATGCATGTCTTCACAACTTGCGTGGATGGCTGCAGCTGCACTCCACTGGGAACCTTTAGTGGAAACGGGCCGGACCTCGTTTCAGTCCAGGCTGGGCTTTAACTCAAAACCTGAGAGATTGAAAGATGGAGAGGGGGACGGAGACTAAGCCGCACAGAGAGCATGCATGTGGAACGGCATCTGGACACAAAGGCAGGAATCTGAGACGTCACTGTGATGAGCGCATGTAAGCGCGCGCACACACACACATGCACACTCATCGATGTGATGTGCTGGTGCCACGAGACTTTGTGAGACCCTCACACAAACGACTTATTGTGACAGACACGGAGCAGCGCGGCAAAGCATCCCCCTTTGTACGGGCCTTTACAGCACACAGCTGCTATTGGTTGCCGGCACACTGTTTCCTCAAGCAGGAACAAAGAACAATAGTCTCCTTCAATATGAAGAGCGTTGCCCTTCAGCCTTAATAATGAGACAGCACACTTCCATTTGGCTGCTTCAACCGTATCATAGCAGAAATGTATTTACAGTCGAGCACTTCCTTCACTGTATCAGGACAGCTCGTCTCTCTCCCATCCTTTTCAGCTCAGACTAATACACCCGAATACGAAATTTGAGGCCGAGCACATGTGCCAGCTGCACCGGCGTAATTGCATTAGGATGAATTATAGAAGCCTATTTATTTAATGGAAAAGTCAGTCGACACAGAGCAGCTCTGTATCTGAGTTTTTCTGGTTTTTCTCTGAAAGCAGCAATGAGAGCAGCTATGTGTGTCATTGTAATAAAATCGGTCTCTGGGACACCGACTGTGTAGCGGGGCAGAGACAAGACTGGTGACATTGAGGACTTTGGCAGGTGATGATGTGCAGGGTGCCAGGAGAGCTGTGCAAAATGCATTAATAAAAAAAGTTACAGGTGTGCATCTGAGACTGAAATGAATGCAGAGTGCTGGAATGGGCTTGATTCCATCCAGGAGTATTAAAGTACTCGTGTAATAATGTTGTCATGACTTCTGAGGCAGAACATCAAGGTGTTGACGGGTGTCAGGATGGGTGTGATACCATAGCAAGATGCTCTCTAGTTTCATCATATTTCTGTCGGCCCTGTTGCCAGCTTTTGTGCAGACAGCTCTCCTCCTTCCGCATGCTCCGCAGACAACTCGAGGACCCGACTCCGCGGAGTGCTCTGCGTCTTTCATCAGGGATTTCACTGTGTGCAGGAAACCCGACGGGCTGGTTTGCCCACAGCTATGTCGCGCCGCGGCCCTGCCCCTTTGCCTGTCTCGAGCCACAACGATGTCTCCCCCTTGATTGGTTGACAGGACATTGTGGGGACTTCCTGTTGTCGTCGCCGTTGTGCCAGACGTTGTGCACTGTCGCACTGGGACAGAGGACACTGTCAAAAATGTTGATACATCGTGTCGACCAACGACACCTTCCCTCTAATGCAGACAATGAGAGAGCAGCAGCCAAGAAAACATCACCTCAGTTTGTCAACAGCATAGAAGATATCATATAACTGAGTGAATTACATGTATACACTACCAAGCAACGCTACTGTGTTTTGCATTGGATGCATGTATGCATTTCAGACGTATTTCAATGTAAAGAATGTATAGACTTTTGGGTTGCATTGCTAATTTGTACATTTAGTCCTAGCAGCTTCTTTTACAGGTAATACCTTGGAACAGCATTTGAGAGCGCCATAAACTCATCCTGAGTAAAATGTATAACTTGTTCTCAACTCAAGTCCATTGTAGCTTCATATAAATACATTAAGGTTGTATTGAGTTGTGCATATTCAAAAGTATGTATGTAACCTCGAAAAGTGGCTTATTGGACTACTTGCAAATTACTTTTGATAATGCAATAGCTTGATGTGATGCATGTGTCAAAAAAACATTCAAATGCTTATTAAATGCATAATATTTACCTTTTTTTTTTTTATTCTCAAATATTTTTTCGGAACGTTCAAATCCCTGAAAAAAAAAAAAAAAGGCAAATAGCTGCATAGGGAGCATCGAGCCCACATTCGATGGATGATTGAAAATGGACTGATGCTTACTGCTGAAAGGTGACTCTTGCGTCCTCCTAATCCAAACAAGCCAGAGTTTCCCTCTCCATCATGGGACTGACAGCTACATAAAAGCCTCGGGTGTTTTTCCAAGAAACACCTGATAAGCCCCAATTAGCAGACGGTCTGCTCACCACAAACCAGGGTAACGCCGTCCCATTACACCACCTGCTACCTGTCACACTCCACCTTTCCGAGCAACGGCACTCAGGACAAAAAAACAACCGCTCCCGCTGTGGCTGGTGTGCATCGCATGCACACGTTTCATGCCCCGAAACACCGTCCCACACGTGCAATACCGACCAAATGTTTTTTAGAGAAAAAAAGCGGTCGCTGACCTGTGCACACTTGTAGCTTATCCTGTTTCACTGTCGAGCTGCTTGTGGTCTGACACATCCTGTAACGCACCTTCTGCCCACAAGTTGTTTGTGGCAACAAAATTCGGCATGTTTGTTTTTACAGCATGTGCTCCGTACACGTGGCAGGTGGGAACAGATATGTCTTCTTTAAAGGATTTTAAATTAAAATTATTTAAATTTAAATTAAAGGATTCATAATCCACAATTCCCATTTTTAGGAAGTTTAATGACCTCCTGCTCGCGCAAGACAACACTAGGCTTTTCTTCCTTGCCTGAGATTTAATCTCTGCTCAGATTGAAGAACAGTCACATGGCAACCATGGATACACAAAAAGGATCTGCTGCTTCGATTTGTGTGTACCTGTTACAGAAAACAACGTGTGAAATGTGACTTGTGGTGATGAAACTGCAAGAGAATAAAAACTAAATCTCAGCTGTTTCCGTTTACCTTTCTTGATGCCTGGGTTTTTTTCCATCCCTTTATGCACATGAAAAGTGTCCTTAGGTGTGTAACTGTGTGAGTGTTACTAAAATGATCACGCTTGTTTGAAGAAAAAAGTTTCAGCCTTCCGACTGAGAAGGTAAATTCTTTTGGAAATGTGCAGCAAATGTCGTCTGAAAGTTCCCCCTAGTCAAGTGTTGACATGTCAGACACACAGGAGAAAATGCAACTCAACAATTATCACCACAACGTTTCACCACTGCCACCACAGGAGCATCGGTTGTAAGGAAATGACTTAAGATGTGGAGCTGCTGAACTCCCAGAGTTGCTTTCTGTGTGCTTTTTTCCTTTGTGAGTTAAATTTAAAAAGTCACACATCATAAGCTATCTTCTGCACAACTAGAGCTCAGTGCCTAGCTTCGAGGACATTTTTTTACACTGAGTAGCAATCACATTGTTTAACACAGGGATGGGCTCTCTTCATCAATGATTCCAGGGGCTCTGTGTGTGCAATCTTTTCACACGGCAACACCATTGATTGTCTGCTCTCGGTTTCCAGGAAAAAGCATTCACGCTTCCAGTATCACTGTAACTGGGCTGGGGAGGATTCACGTTGTTACTTCCTCCTGATCCTTCATATGACCTTGATCGTGGCACAGACTAAATAGTCGCCCAGGGGTAACCCGCTCAATGAGCAGAGTCACGTCTGTGAGCTGAAAATAAAAACAAGAACAATTCCTAAATCTTAAGTTGTGACTTGCTGTGCTTGTCTTAAACTGCACTTATCTCTTATCAAGCCTACAGATAAAACTGCAGCCGAAATCAGACGATCTGAAGATAACTTTCAAAAATGTACATGTTTTAACATCAAACTAAACAACAAAGCATCAGCAACAACATTATGCTGTGGTAAAAAGTAGTGCCAGGCTGACATTCATGTTATTTATGTTTAATATTATATATTTAATGAATAATTGATCGATTTATTGAAATACTCATATCAATTTTGATCTGCCCGAGTACAAATTAATAATTATTTCAACATGCATTCACTGAGTCCATGGGCCTCAACATCCCTCCAAGAGAAAACAACACGTTTATAAGTAATTGAAGCTAATGTGATAAACATTTAGTCACGTTTGTTTTTTCTCATCCACAGACCAGATGTATGTTTATGTTTGTACTCAGGGGGACAAAATGTGGGCTGAGGCTAACAAGTCGGACCGAGTGTGTTATTTTGAAACCCCAGCTGCTCATTAAATCACAAAAAAATAATAATATTAAAGGTTTCCAAGAGGAAATGCGAGAGAGAGAGAGGGGGTGGGGGAATTTCAGCCTTGCAATGTAACCTGTACAGTTGAGAGGCAGAGCAGACTGATGAGATATGAGACGAGGCCTGCAGTATCTCACTTATAACTTGAAGAGGAACTGGGCTGGGGGAACACATTTACGAGCTAAAAAAAACTTTGCAGAGGGATGTCAAAAACAGGTCGCATTCTTTTTTGTGTTCGGCTATAAAAAATATGGAAGAGTTGATTACAAGTTTGTGTCGGAGTCATGATAACCTGCGCCGTGGCGTTAGATGAGAAGAAGAAAAAAACTGTTCCTCTTTGCCGACCCATTATACAGTTCCTTTTTTTTTTACCGGGCTTAATTTTAGCGAAAGCCGCCTCTTTGTCTATTATCATGCTAACGCAGTTATTAAAAACATGTATAAGCCGCTGGATATTAGGGATAAGTGGGTGTCCCCAATACATGGCGTTCATCATATAATTGGGGATTACCCTTTCCCTCGTCAAACTGTGTGACAGTTTGGGTACAGCCTCGTCTGAGGGGTTCACTCTTCAGTCTGGAACAATATACTGTATGTGTGTGTGTTTATATTTTACTGTGTGTTTCATCGTGGCTTGTCCCCTTTTCTTTTGTCCTCCTGAGTCAGTTCATCGCTGCAACTTTGCAATGCTTTATTTATGGCAGCTGCTCTGGGGCGAATCGCTGCTACCGCTGGCTGGGAGTTGAGCTGGAGACAAAGAGCAGCAGAAAGAGGGCCATCATACAGCCTGAGGAGCCATAACCCCCATGACCGGCAGACACCCCCCCCCCCCCAGACTGCCCCGTTGGGGGGCGGGGGATGTCCAAGGGTGGCGCCTGAGAGGCAATTAGTGTAATACCTTCATCCTTGTACCGTTCCTGTCAACTTAGGAGTCACTGGCTTCCAAGTTATTCATGTTTTAATATGGCTCTATTTTGCATATTTCCATTCCATGCAGCTCGCTGATTTGCAGCACTATATCACCCTCACTCCAAACACCGCCCCCTCTCTCGTATAGTTTAAACTTCACCAGAGAGATCAAAAGAGAGAGCCACAAAGAGGTGATTAAATGCACATCACGAAGGATTTATTTAGCACACATCTGGAGCAGACATGTTCTTATGGTGCCCTATTAAAGACGTCATTACAGCACACACTGTGCAATCAGTTCTCATTTCAGGAACTGAGGCTTTGCACCAAGAAATCACTTAGAAATGTGAATTCACTTTCTTTTTCGGTAAAAAAAAAAGACACTATTATACGTTTTTACAAGATGCTGGAAGTTTTCTGACACGGCACTGAGAGTTTGCCCGAGATGAATACGAAAAAAACTATTGTCAGAGTTGACTTCTGACAGTAATAAACCACACAAACAAATGCTCAGCTGCGAATGTTTGCATGTACAAATGTGAGGTTATGTTAACCACATGGCGTTAAGTCGGAACTGGCTCATCTGCATCAGAAAACTAAGGTCTAAAGGCTGAGGTGTGCTAGATTCAAGTTTCACCCACTCCGGCCCTTGTCACACCTTCCAGTGTTCTTGTCTTTAACAATGAGGCCCCCCCTAATGAATGGCTTTGAACCCCTCCTTCAGATCTCTTTTGTCCTGAATCCCTGCTTCTATTCTCCTCTATTGCTAGACCTTGAACTCCACCCCTTCTCATGTTCTCTCGCCTCGTCGGGAAAACGGTGTGGTTGCCGTGACAAGAGTTTGCGATTATTTCTTGCGTGACTCGCCGATGAACATGAGACGTGACAACATACAGCATATCCATACGCGTGAGTGCTGGTGGCGCAGAGGGTTGTCGGCATCGGCGCACAGAGTCGGGGGGAGGAGATGATGAAGAAGAATGTGCTGGTGACAAAGCAAAGCAGTGCACAAGGGAGAACGATACCATCTAACCAGACGAACAAGCCACCCTGATTCCCTCTGCCTAGCGCCCCCTGATAAGATGATGAAGTGATGGAGGGCCTCCATCTTTCCTCATGGTGCATCATGGGAAAACAACTTCAGTGTCCTCTGGCAAGCACAGATCCATTAAACACAGCTCTGTTGCCGGAATAAAAACACGGTTGCCTGGAGAGAGAAAACACTGTTGTGTCCACACAGTCCACTGTTTTTCCCCCTTGCATATTACCATTTGAAGTTTTTCTTCAAATAAATCTGTCGTGATATCAACATCAATTACCCTCTCCGACATTGTTGTTGTTACAAACTGCATTTAAGGGCCAGTGAATGGATGCATTGAAAGAGACTCGAGGGGTATTTAAAGTTACACAATTTTGGAAGGATAACATGTCTGTTTTATTTCCTGGCAACATTACGTGAGCACATTTTTTTTTTAAAGAAAAGGCAACGCAGTAAATGACTTGGCTATTCAAGACTTGGCTCATGCAAGTTTTGGGTAAATTGGATTGCCAAGGGACAATCTGCAAATAAATCAAACAGGTCAGGAAGTGAGTATCGCTGTGGTGAAATTGGTGTAAGTGTACAAGACAACAGCCACTTGACTTCGACTTAGACTAGGCTCGTCTCAAATGGACATGTCGGAACAGTCATCATATTAGTTTCAAGTAAACAGCATCCCCTTCCACCCCATCTGTCTACTGCAGTGGAGCAGCCTGGCCTCTATCGTGACCCGGCTTGTGTTGTGGCTGAGGGTTAATTCCGTCATGTCTTTAAGGATGGAATGACTGAAGCTCGGGCTTTTGCACGATAAACAATCTAAATGACTCTCTCTAACCAAACAAGCCATCGCAGTTATTTAAGGTCTGTCAGTCATTCGAAGTCAAAATCGGAGAGAAGTTATTCAGGAGGAGAAGCCAAAAAAAAGGATTAATGGCTTCAACTGGCTCTTTGCTGGCTGCATGGGGCATTTCAAAATCCAAGAAAACAGTCTACAGTTGGATCTACAGAGGTGGGCTGTTGAAGTAATCCTGTGGAGTTTTCCAGCTGCACAAACAAGGACTGACTGGATAACAAAGGCTTCCAAGAGGGAAGAAGAAAGAGGGAGGAGGAGGGCCCCCAAAACCACAGCATCTTCATATGTACCTGCTCCAGAGCCAGTGCTGAGAATGACCAGAAATGAGGAAACCACGACACGACCACACTGATTAGGGCTGCCACAAGAGCAGACCTCACGAGGTTGCTCCCATCCAGTTCATAAATCCCAGTGTGTAACCTAAAGAAAGGCAGCAAAGTGGCGCCGATGCCATCCAAAGCCACGGCAGTAACAAGAAGCCTTGCATTCAATCGACGTCTTATTGTCTCCAAAAAAAGGCGGACAATGTTCCTGTCTGTGGAGAAGCGTTGCGCAATGAAAAATGCCAGTCAGTGCACTGAAAACCATTTTCTGCATTACTTCAAACTGAACGCATTTGAGAACAAGGCCTGGTCAAAGTTTGAAATGTGAGGTGAAGAAGAGCAGCCTCGTCCCCCTCCCCAGAAAGCATCAGGATATCCTGGCATGCTGCTACAGGCATCAGAGCCTGGTCATGGGGGGTCTTATATGTTGTCCCTCAAGTGGAAAAGGAATGTGACCCGAGACTTTGAAGTTAATGGATTCTTTCATTAGGCAAGACACTTTCTCGAAATAGCCTGAACTGTTTTTTTACCTCCTTATGTAAATGTTTACATAATAATCAACCCGGGACGGAGAGCATCTTCCTGCAACTCAGGAAAGTTGTTAAAAAGGAGAGACAAATTAGGCAACTACGTGTGCATGTGTAATCCTTTACCTGCCAAACAAGACCCAACGAGGCCTTCTGGGGACATCCTATTTTTAAAACGTGTTGAGAAAAATGGTTAAATATCCGAGGACGCCATATTAAGGCGTCTGATCTGAGACACTCCCAGCTCTTGGCTGTGAGTCAGAAAGCTACATGCTGTCAGCTGTGTGTTGTGACTTGCGCTTCGGCAGCCTGCGAACAGAAGGCGTTTATTTTTCTCCAGCTGCCACACCCAAGGAAAGTGTTTTTCATGAAGAGGGGGAGTACCAGCTCAAACTCGGAAGCCTGAAGAACCCAGATGGTCGTCCACAGAACACTTTTACTATCACTAAGTAAAGAATAAATAGAATGTAATAAAGTTGCGCACCTTTGACCTTTGACCAGTTTCATTTCACCAGGTAAAAACCAGGGGCCTCGGGCAGACGCTCCTCTGATGTTGTTGTGTTGTTAACCCTTCCAAAGTGACTGAATAAAGTGGTGAGTGGAGACAACAAAAGAGAACTCAGTCTCTGCAAGGAAAAGCCGTCTCGCTGCTTTCTATTAGCAGATCGCTCCCAGGCCTGGGCTGAAACCCGAGCATCCTTAAGGGATGGACACCACCCACCCACCACCCTGCATCGCTGCCTTCAACCCCCCAGTGACCTTAACATTAAAAAGAAATCCCCTGCTAAACTATTTCCCACCGCTCACTTACTATAAATGTATTTATCCATCCATGCACTAATACATCTATTTATTTATTCAACTCATCTGTTTGTCTTCATTTCTCACGCTATCCACGGCAGACCCCATTTAGAGGGGTCCAGTTACAGCAGTGGCCTCGTAGGGTAAAACAGTGAGCTGGGTCAGCAAAGCTCAGATCCTCAACCCATGATGTCATCGGCTGCTGAACTGAGCCAGTCTTCCTTCCCTCTAACACGAACAACATTTAAAAGCTCCTCCATATACACTGGTAAGACTCAATACCTTGTCTGCTTTGGGTGGTTAAAAGGCCGCATGCACCGGGAGCATCGGAGGGACCGACCAATCAGTCGAAGCTGTTCGCAGCACGCCGAGGTTACTCTCGCCAAGGCCAAGGGTGGTGGATTTGTGAAAGCTTGTGTGAAGAGGCCTGGCAGTGGTCAGGCCGCGTAGGGGCGGTGGTTGTTGTTCTGGTGTAATGAGCCATGTGGTCACATGTGGAAAAAAGACACAGACGGCCCGGCAGGCTGCATCATGCCCCGTCTCCTGCCATTGCAAGGGCATGCTGGGAGAAGCACCTGAGTAAGTGTGTAAGTCCACGTGCACGCCCCAAACAAAGCAACCGCTCTCGCACCAAACCAGGATCAACGAAGCTGCTGACAGGACCTTCGACACTTGATAGTGCTCTCCTAACACCGCTGACTGTGCTTCCTCTTCACCCTCCACCACTGATGTTATCACAGCGAGATGTTTGCTCGTACTTATTCAACAGGCTTTGCAGCATCCGCGCACATTCTCTAGTTTTGGCTTTGAGTCCCAAAAGCCTCGACTGTGGCGGAAGATAATGTCACCACAAGCTTTCCCCGTTTCAGGCAGCCCTGCTAATGAACCCCACGCTGTGCAGGCTGACCCAGAGCAACCACAGGATAGAGGATGATGGATGGGAGCTTTTATCTGGGCAATAAACATTAGTTCCTCCACTTTATCTCCTTATCTCGCCGAGATTTCAGGTTTGTCCCACGAGAGGATGCCTCATGACTGCGCTGCTGACACCTCCGTATCCCTCCCCACTGCAGGTCTGTCTCTTTTGGACACACTCACTGGGCTGTTTGGTGACCGCGGCCTCCAAACAATGATAAGAAAATTAAGCTACTATATAACATGGAGAGAGAGCGTCTGCGAGTGTGTGGCACGACTTTAAATTCCAGCATGACGCACAACTTAACTCCACTTTTTTTTCTCAAAGACGAATTAATTTAATGTTATTATATGTAACTCATTTTACACCTTCTGAAAAAAAACTATATATATTAAATCTCTGTTAAACCACAAGTTAAAGCTCCTGCCCCATGAGATTAACTCCCATACATGGGGATAATGGGGGCTTTTGTCTTATTAATACATCCTTTCAATACAATGCCGTCTTTAGGGTGACGGATGAACAAGCCCCAACAACATCGGAGGGGTCAGAGTGGGGAGGGAGGTGATGTGTGTGTGGGGGGGGGGGTCACAGCAGGCTGCGCAACGGCTCTATGGAACCGTGCGTGAATGTGCTCGCGCATGCGCCTGGAGTACGCGCAACTCTCGGCCAACACCAATGTACAGGATGGTGCCGCACTGATTGTCCCGCATGATCGGCAGCTGTTCACATTTAACACCGCGCGATGTTTCTTATTAAACACACCCACCCACGCACACACGCGCGCGCGCGCGCACACACGGACCCACAATGTTTAAGCAATCCAGCTGTCAGGCTGCTGCAGCGTCTCTCTGCTCGGTGGCGTGTTGCACTTTGCGGACCACGCTGCTGTCAGTCGGTGGGTTTTGTGAGTCGACTTTCATCTCCCTATCAATCCGATCCACAACTTCAAGTCTCGAAGGGAACCCCGTTGGCCGTTTTTTATAGGCGTAAATAAACATATATATATATATATATACATACACACAACTTCATACATTTGGTAAGGCTTTGTTCACCCAGCCACACTAAGTCAGTCTCAGTTCCACTCAAAGATCAGATCCGATCCCTTTGTTGTGCACGCTGTCACACTGTAAGACGCTGCTCACATTTCCAGATCGGCTACTCACCCCATGAGAGATGTAGTGGAGAGCGGCGAAAAAGTACCCCCGAACCTCCTCACATGTGTTCGCCACCAAACGGCGCGCTGTGCTCTCCGGCAACCCTGGCTCAGAGCTCGAGAGGCGAACGGTGACAATCAAAACTTTGGCGGAGGGCAAGGCGGCGAGTCTCGTCTAGACAGCGGTAAATCCATATCGGCCCCGGAAAACTTTCCAACTCTCGCCCACAGCAGCAAGAAAAAAGCAAAGCGAGGCGCCACGCTCCGACACTGCGAGCGGCGCGATGAATGGAGGCAAGAGATCGCGCTTTCTCTTTTGTCGCGCTAATCCCACCAGCTCGCCTGATTGTCCTTCTGCTCTGTGGAAACAACAGCTTCACGGGGCTGTGGAGCTTCAGGGAGGCGCGCGCACGATGACGCGCGGACACGCACGCGCGCACACACACCCACCCGGAGAGACCGAGAGAGTATGAAAAAACGTCATGTGCCCATAAACAGTTGCGAGGCTCGTTCGTGTGGAGAACGGGGTTTGGGGTTTTAAGCCTATTTCTGGACGTTCTCCCCACTCCGGAGCGCACAAATGAAGTCCAGATGTTCCACCTCCTCACTTCCTCTTCCTGAACACATCCCAGCACGAACCAGAGTCCACACTTTTCAACAACTTCCCCCTGAGAGCGGTGACCAGCTGCAGATGCATTAGAACCTATGACGATGACATTAACATAGTTCCCTTTGGTGTGCGTTTGTGTTGCTCTTTACCTGCTTCTGGGAGTTTTTTTTTCTTCCTATGACTTACCCAACACATTGGTTGATTCTCGTGAGTCATGTCTGTAATTTCCACGCGTGTCCCTCAGGTGTGGGTATGTGTGGAATAAAGATGAGCCGCAGGTAAGTCAGGGCTTGTTTGTCAGCAGGGCTGTGAGGTAATCATCTCCTCACAGCCATTAGGCTGAAAGCTAAAGTCGTCCCATGCGGCCATGATGTCATGTGCCTGTGGTATAGGAAGAAAGAGCTGCCTAATGTTGTTATGATGTCCATTAGACATAAAAAAAATCTATTTGGAATTGATATAGTAATTGAAGTCGCATCGAATCGCTTGAAGCTTTGATGAATCAATGACCACAATTATAAAGGCGAAAAGAAGGAGTTACCTCAGACCTACACATGCCAGAATTTTGTTTTTTAGTCCTATGAGCCTGAGTGACATCAGAGCAGTGATGGGGAGAGCGCCTCATTGCTGATTGTGTACAGTCCGTGCGATGTCCTGTTATGTCTGGTCTCTAACAAACAGTTTTGACAACTCTGAGTCATTTCATATCTTCTGATTGGTTTCTTGTTAGATTGGGTTGGGGGAGGGGGTGTTGTGCAACACACTCTGCTTCCACTCTTCCATGCTGCCCCCGCAGCCGCTGTGATGTGGAAATTAGTCACTGTCGAGAAAAAGAAGAACAAGTCGTGAAAAGAAAAACCCCATAATGTTTGCAATACTTCTGTTGTAGTTCCCCAAATCTTTCAAAACACAATCTCAGATCTCTGTCTAACAGTTCAACGGTGTGCCTTTATGAAGCTTTCGATTTTAACTGTCTGTGCCCTTGGCCAAAGTGCAGCCAGTTTGACTGAGCCGCGTGTCGGCGTTGTGTGGCAGACAGGCTTTATGGACTCCCTCTCCACTGTCCGCAGGTTTATGATGAGACACTTTCAGGAGCTGCCCCAGTAAAGCTGCCCCACTGCTGTGTCCCTCACTGAGCTCTTAGGGGAGGGGTCAAGAGCCCTGACCTCACTTCCTGTTGGGGCTCCTCACAAGCATTCCATTGTCTGTGAGAATGTGCACGGACTCAGGGGACTCTGCACATCTGGCAGCTGTTATTAGCAACCTCCTGCGCAAACCTCCTCACCACCAGCACCACATGATGTGTTGCTGCTGGATGTGCGCCTCCAAACGCACCTCAAAATAAACTCCCTGGGATGGTATTGTCTCGTGAGCCACTATTGTGTTGCTGCAACTTGAATAGAGTGAATAGAATTTGTTATCTTCCTGTTTGCACAGTCCTTGAATCACGTTAAAAATGTTTCCACAGCTACAAACAGAAAAAATTGAAGTTTTAAGCAAAAAAAATGACATTTTTAGGGCTCTTAAGATGTTAAGAACGGTGTCCTTCCATCAGAGAGACATCCGATCAACACACAGCCAGAATCATAAGAAACTAGTTTCCGTGATAAGAGGAATAAAGAGTCCTGCAGCAGAGGCCTGATCTCAAAACCATGGAGTGGGTCAGAGATTGCACGAGGAGTCAGACAACAATGACGCAGGAAACATAAAACAAGAATTTAACTGGATGAAGTTCATGGCATTGGATTTGACAGCATCCTCGCTTTATTGTTAATGCTTAAAACATTTGGGCAGTATTCTGCAGTCTACTTCAAGCGTTCAGGACACACAGTGAAAACTGGGGGAGACTGCAAGTCTTCATCTGTCCAGCAGTTACAGCAGCAGCAGCAGAAGTATATTATATCAAATCATATTTAGCATAAATAGCGAATGAGTAATGTAACCTTTGGACCATACAGAGAGCACAACTGACATAGGCACTCAGGGAGGTTGCAGTTACCTGTCCCAGGTTTGAACTCACCAGAAGTGGGACAGTATCGTTTTTGAGATAAAAGCAGCAACAAGATGGAGCGGTAGGTAATACTTCAGGCGCACAAAGCACATAATTCATTCATTATTCTGATACTTATCTCGGAAGATCTTTTTTGAAAAGATTCCAAGATCCAAAAAAGGCAATCTTAAAAGACCGGATAAATATTCTACCATCCTACTTTTAGACACAGGATTACACTGGGGGAGTCATTAACAGTAAACTGTTCTCAGGATCTGTGTTCTGTGAGATACAGGGACTTCCCATCCCTTATTTATTCTCATACTCTATAGAACCACAGATGCAGCTTTCAGTACGTAAGGAAGAAAAAAAAGGTAACTACCACAGCACGGACGAAATCACGCCACAGTGTGCGTGCAAAGGTTTTTATGAAATGAGCCATTTGGTCTGTTCTGTTTCCAGAGAAAACAAGTCTGGAGACCAAAAAACCGTTTTGATTTCGAAAACTAAACATCGAAAGTGAGGAAAGATGCTCCATCAAATGTTCCACGGGGGGTGTACACGCGTGTCTGTGAAAACCCTTTTTTGGCACTGAGGCTCTTACCAAACTTTGGTGTGTGTGGTTTCTTTTGGGGCATAGTGAATGGGCACGAGGAAATGTGTGTATTTTGCAACTGAGAAACTTGTCACCTCTCCCTTCTGCCACGAGACCAGATGTGTGTGTGTGTACATGCAACATTCCCCTTTTCTTTTACTGTTAGACTGTATTACCCTAAACACTGTTTTTGCACCAGGTGCATCTGTTCTTAACCCATTACTTTGGTTGCATACCACGACATAGCCACAGTGAAAGCTCAACATTACTTCATAAACAGGAGTAGCAAAGCAACAGGTTGACCTAAACAGAAGCTCTACTGCTTGTGTACAAATTAATGACAGGGTACATATGAACGGAGTCTCTGTGTGCGCGGAGGTAACTGATTCCCCCGGTGCTTGTGATTCGTTTCCTGTCGACGCCAAGCAGCACTCGTGCTGCTTGGAGACAGGCGGGCTTATCTCCCTGTGCACTCAAAACAGTGGGCTTAAGTGCTGGCTGTGCCACATGTCTCTGCTGTTCACAGGTTTAGAAGAAATCTGTCTATCCTTCACTCACTCCCCTGAGACCCGCAGTGTTATCTTACTGCTTATCTGGAGACCATCTAGCTGTCGTCCCCCCCCCCCCCGGCACAAAAGAACTCGCATTGTTTTTACATTTGATCTGTGCACCGTGCGGGAATAAAGTTGGAATCGCTGTCTGTTTTTTTTTACTCTACTTACACGCCCAGGACCCGTCGGGCTCATGCGTCACTGATGTTTGCTGATGTGTCCCATCACTAAAATGATCATATTCAATATATTATTAATTGTATCGGACTTCCAGTGCATGTACCCACTGTGTGTCATCGTAACCCAGGAGTTTGCAAGAAACAGATGTATGCGTTTTTCCTCATCGAATTGTCTTTTTGGGGCTTTCACAGCAATCCGTCGCTCCACCCCCCTCCCGAGACGTCTCACAGGAGTATAAAGTTACCATAGTTTTTACAGTTAGGCCTGAAAAGACTGTTCCCATGGTTCACTTCTGCGTCGGCCTGTGTGAAGGTTACCGTGCTTGAGTGTCGATATTGGGTGTGTGTTGTGTTTACTGTCCCCTGCGACACTGAGGAAAAGAGTGTTAGTGGATAGTAAAGAGAGGGGGCCAACATGGTTGGAGGGGTGGATGGGTCATAACTTTTGTGGCTTCCTGCAGATTAGTTCGGTGTTTATAGAGACCCGCCGAAGTACCCATAGCAAAACACATTAAAATCCGCACAACCATTATTAGATTCTCCTATATAGACAGTATAACTCAAAGTGTGTGTCCTGAGAGAGGGGATGTTACACCAGGCAGGTCGGAGGTCAAGCAAGAACTTTTAGGGGATGCAGAGATTTCTGAGGCGTAGAAGCAGTACAGAGGCCTCAGCTTAGAGCTCGGCGGAACCACCGATATGGCTCCTGTCATTTAATCTTCGGTGGCATCGCAAAGTTCAAGGCGAAGAATCTGTCCCTTTGACCTGAAACCATATGGCAGCCATCAGTGATTCCTCTTGCACAGGCAAGGAAACCCAACCCGAACGTTTCTTGCTAATTCACTGGGCAGAAAGAAGGTTCAAAAGGTTAGTCACACGTTTGCATGTGTGTGCGTGCGCGCGCGCGTGTGTTGGTATTGCAGGGCAAGAGCGAAAATGACGCCAAAGAATTGGTCATGATTTCTAATTTTTTATATATTTTTTTATATTGACTGCTCACTCGGTGCAACAGAGAGCACAGCTGTTGTTGCAGTTGTAAATGCAGATTGTATAACACAATCATGAGATGCCGTTCCCTCCCATCTGTAAAAGCTATACAGCGCCTGCTCTCCCTCTTTGACCTGCTGTTAACGCAGGGTGCTACGTGCTTGCCAGAGCGAGAGAGAGAAAGAGAATTAGAGAGCAGATGTTGCTCCGAAATCCCAGGGTGAAAATCCAGACCCTTTTTTTTTTTTTTGTTGCGGGTCCACTCGTGTGATAAGTTTGTGAAGATTTTACAGGGAAAAGAGAAGGAACCGAAGGAACCGAAGGAGCCGACGGAGCGCATTTGAAATAGGAAATAGAACCAAGCTGTATGTTTTTTAAGCAGAGGAGGGAAGGAAGTGCAGTGATGTTGGTCAATAGAGGGTAAAATAAGCTTTCAGTAACCAGGTCAAGCGTGCACCTATTGGAATCTTGCCTGGAGAAGCTTGAGAGAGGCATGGCTCGAGATAGGGAAGGCCTCCCTAAACGAGTTAAGTCTTTTCGCTTGAGGCAGGTTGTCAGTATTTGTTTGTACGAGTGTGTTTACAAAAGAGTGTCTGTGCTAACACATACGTCAAGAGATGGATCTTTTTTTTTTTCTCCTCCTCGAGCAAAACGTCTCATCTGTTTCCAAAAGGAAAGCCGGCACTTGGCTGCCAGGGTCAATGTTGGGGGTCATCAGATAAGAAAAGGATCAGGGTCAGGCCATTACTCTATTCCAGATGTATGACCTTTACTCCCCCCGCCCTTGCTCTTAGTAAGAGGTGACCATATGTGATATGTCAATATGGTAGAATGTAGATATAGATAGAGAAAAAAAAACACAAAAAACGAAACGATGGCAAGAGGAAAGTAGACATCTAAATGTCGCACTTTCATGATATAGCCCGAAGCACTTCTGCTTTCAAAGCTGATCATCCACACACAAACACACACACAAAGGCCAGACCCTGACTAGATGTGGCCCAGACGGTCACATGGCAGACTACATTTTTAGCAGGGACCATGACAATTTGTTTTCCCGTTTTATTGTCATTTTGCAGCCATCCCTAGAAAACAACAATGTTTCTTTCCTCCCGATGGTTAGGTAAGGTTGGTTATTCATGCGAGTCACTGACAAGAACAAAGTGAAGTCATTTGCGATAACGTTTTTTTATGCATCCATAGAAAAGTGTTTTTATTTATTGTGTCCCCTTTGAACCGCAGAGAAACCCTGGCAGGTTTATTGACCATGCCCTGATAGCCTGCCTGTGGTCAAGCTCCACACGTGGCCCGGGAAGCGCCGCTTTGATCAGCACCCCGCACACATTCTTCCCATCATCATCTCAACCCCCCCCCCCCCCCCGTGTGTATTATTGGCTGCAGCTGGAAGCTGGAACAGACCTCACTCTCCCAAGGTCGGATAGCCTGCCTGTGGTCAAGCTCCACACGTGGCCCGGGAAGCGCTGCTTTGATCAGCACCCCGCACACATTCTTCCCATCATCATCTCAACCCCCCCCCCCCCCCGTGTGTATTATTGGCTGCAGCTGGAAGCTGGAACAGACCTCACTCTCCCAAGGTCGTGCTGACAAACTCCCGCGCGGCAGAGTTGGAACAGCTCCCCTCTGTTTGACTCGAATCCACCGAGCAGCATGACGGAGAATGGACGTTCAGGTTCAGATGCCTGTGTTGGTCCTTTATTGGCATTTAGCAAACCTCGCTTGGAAGGGGATTTCTCCTCTTTTCTGGCTGCTCTCTTGAGTGTCTGCGGCTGCAGCCACTCTGTTCCGCTTTAGACGACCTCCGACCCCTGTGTGTGGGAGAGAACCGTGATAAGGCTGCAGTGTGAATTTGCACAGAGTGTAAATTTGCAAACATGCGTGGCGTTACTCATTTATCGACCTGTGCAAAAAGAAAGAATTCAGTGTAACAGGTTGTTTTCTGGAAAAAATCTATGAAATGGTTACTTTTGATCACTTTGGAGACACACAAGGTTGTTGACAGAGAAGCGCTGACCCACTGAAGCACTGGCCTTTTTCATATGCTGCTGTCAAGCCCGCATTGTCAAATGAAAAGTCTTGTCCATAATTAAGGTTTTGAATTATTTATTCGTATTGCCCAAATGGAAGTTTATCTCATTGATCCATTTTGGTATTACTTTAGTATATATGAAATTGTTTTTGAACAGCAGTTGTTGGGTAGTGGGTAACATGAAAGACCTGGACCAGTTGATCACACAGGCATACCAGTGTCAGCGTTTTCTTGGATCAAGTTTGGTTTTGTTCAGTTTGGTGGATTTGTGTCTTTGGCAGTTTTACAATAAGGAATTATTAACAAAAATAAATGTATGGTACATTTATTACACCCTAATAATGTTATCGGGCCTCAAAAATCCAACATGTTCAGACCCCCACTTCTTTGAGCATTACATTAGTTTAATTGGTTCAGTCACTTTTTCCAACACTTTAAGCAGTCACGATCAGGGAGAAGGAAAATGACATGGTGTGCGAAGAGATCTGTAATATCGATACAGCCCTACTCTAATTGCACGATGACCTCACAGGCCACATCCAATCAAGTCCATTTTTTTTATCACCGAGAGCCAGCGCTGTAATGACCTCCTCGGAGATGAAAGGAAACTCGCCAGATACTGCAGAGTGAGAACCAAACTGCGAGTTGATCCCCGCAAACACATTTAAAGCACTGCTGTAGAAACGCAGTATAAACAATACTTAAAAAGATAATGAACTACAGCTCCAGACTCCACAGACTTGCTGGAGAACTGGCAAACCAGCCCTCACGCAATATCCCATCACTAAATAATCACTACACTTGCTCATGACATGTGGCTCTCACTTTTTCCCTGCTCCGGTCCACAGTGAGCCATAATGACTAAGGCATGACGCCCTGTAGTTTTCTCGCTGAATACATTTTGTGGAGTCCCGATGTCATTGGATACGTCGGCCCTAGATACACACATGTGTGAGTGAGGTTTTTTCGTGCTGCTGCATGCCAGCTGGGCTTGTTTGGCCTAGAGATTTGTGAGTCACGTCGTTCGGGCTCAAAAGTCTGCACAGACGAATGAAGACTGCTTCGCAATTGTCAGACAGCAGGTTTGAGAGAGTCGGCATCCATCTGCGGCAAACATATAAACATTCACCCCTTCGGGGAGTTGGGCTGGATGATGGGAAATGCAAAGTCAGAGGTGGGAGTGGACTGTATACGTGCATGTGCTTGTGTCTAGCGTTCGGTCCTAAAATACTGAATTTGGCCCCATTACAGTTGCAACAGAGAACGCTCCATAAAAATGACGAATATTACTGCTGGATAACGCAAAAGAAATGTGGTTTTAATTAACAACTCACACAAATTCTTCTTCGACCATGGCAGTGATCTTGCTAATCTAAAACAGACCGAAATAGTCATTCTTCCTCATGGTTAAGCAGCTACAGGACCAGCACAAGTATGTTTAGATTTGGACGATTTAATTGTTTCCTATTTCATGTATACAGTTGCGTAAACCAATAGCTTTTTAGTTCTTTTTTTAATGATGATTTT
Source organism: Colistium nudipinnis (assembly GCA_016785305.1). NCBI lineage: Eukaryota > Metazoa > Chordata > Actinopteri > Pleuronectiformes > Rhombosoleidae > Colistium > Colistium nudipinnis. The sequence goes on from JAFBJU010001186.1 coordinate 2,551,177, forward strand.
GTCATTTTTCACCGACTCTGCTCAAATGAGTTCACACTGCTGCCAGTGCTAAAGAGCGGGGTGGTCCCCTGCCCTACCTATGGAATTACCCAGTTCCAGCTTTCTTAACCAACGTTGTGCTACAGGTGAATTCTAGTCACCTAAAGATTTCGCACCCGCTGACCTCAACTAGTTCCAATAACACCACCAACCGGTTGGCCGCCAACCCTAAGAGAAACACTCCTTTAACCCCCTATAGGACCTGGACAAAGAGGAAAGGATCGAATGCTCGTATCTTCTCAAGCTCGGCTCTATCTGGGAGCGAATTGATTTAAACATGGCCCCAGTAAAATATTACTCTCATCCTGACCAGTTTTTGCGCCTTAACCCAGAGCCGAACAACCCCCCCCCCCCGACCCTACCCACCTATCCAACGTCTCCCCAAAAAACAACCACAAATTCCAGGAAAAGCTGCAGCAAAGTTCTGCCTCCAAATAAATGACAGTTTGCACTGTGAAGCCGCTCCCTGCAGAGCACGGAGGGGAGAACCGCCCCCCCTCACAGAACACAACCACAACCTCCACGGGTCCCTGTTTCACTTTGAAACGCTCCTTGTGTGTTGAGATCTTTACGATCTTGTCCGTCCCACCCTGGTGGCGTCAAAGTCATGCTGCTTCAATCAGTCTGCCTACCCCTTTTCTTTTTACGTAGTAGTGTTCCTGCATGTGGTCATGGTGTTGTTAGGTCTTTATTGCCCGCAATCCACAACAACAGTGCCAGTCAAGTTGGACGGACTACTACTACTAGTTTTTTTACAGTTTGCACAACTAAAGTCTTGACCAAACACTCCGTCTGGCTCGTGTTGCAAAGCGTGCGCGCCCAAAAACTCTCACGAGGGGACGGGGCGAGAAATATATAATCGGGGAAAATGTTCCATGACACAACACGGCCAAGTGGAAAGAAGTGTTCCACGAGCATTGTTTCACAGCGCAAGTGGAAAAATCTTTTTTATTGATTGGCCTGTGTTTGAGCCTAAAAGGAGCGTGTGACTGCTGCGGGAGTGCTGTGGCCCAACCCAAATGAGGGATAGACCTGTCTCTGCATGCCCGTTCGACACAGGCTGGCCGATTAATACGCTGGGTTAAGTTCACATGTGAGCGACATAACCATCACGCGGCTCGGTTTCTGGCACAGTCGGCCCGAGGAGCTCTCATGGCCAACACATAAACAGAGCACATCCGTATACAGTTCAACAAGAACCATTTGGACTTTGTTCCAGAGGGGAGGGTGGGAAGGAGGGATGCAGAAAGGGGACCGGGGGACAGGAGGGCTGTGAAGCACTGCAGCTGATATTCCCTCCATGGTGACCCGGTTGGGAGGAGCAACATCTGACTGCCTCAGTCCTCCTCGGGGACTTTCTGCCTGTACAAACAAACCGACCCCGGGCCTCTGGTCTAATGGGAACCAGACCTGCTCAAGGACCAAATCCCTTCTTTCTCCTTTCCCCCCCCCCCCCCCTCTCTCTGTAGGACCAACGCTCCACTGACACACACTCCAGCTGAAGGACGCACTTCAATTATCCCAAACAGACCTGAAAATGTTCCCTGTTCCTTCCCCCAGCGTTCCCACACAACAGCGCTTCATGACGTCTCTGCATCAGCGCTGACCTTCTTAACCCCTCGGCCTGCCAGACTCCGGTGACCTGTCCTTATCTCCGCATACACATACACACACACTTTCTCGCACTTTCACATGCTTTCTCTATCACTCTTCCTCCTCCTCTTCCTCCCCGTTTAACTGCATATCTCATATTGACACACAGAGCTTTCCATTGACTCACTTCAATGGCGACAACCTTCCCCCTCTCCGGCCCTAGTCCATATTTCTCCGTCGCATCGACATGCTCCATTTAAAATACTTATTTTTAGACTGGTTTCATGTGACTGTGAAGTTTGATTTCCTCCACACGTAACTGCATAATTCGATCCATGACGAACGACGAACAAAAAAAAAATCACGAAATCTGTGGTACGAGACCCGAGGCATTGCGTTGACCTGCTGGGTGCTGAGCAGCTCATCCCTGGCTACAGAGTCTGAATGTCCTCATTGTGAGGGTTCAGAGTTTATCAGTGAATGTCCTCCCAGTCTCCCTGCCGTCGCTATCTGAATGTTCTGTTTCACCCAAGCATGAATATTGGCTCAGAGTCCAAGGGAAGCCTCTTAAAACACATTGGGCCTCCACATTGACTGCACGTCCGAGGCAGAACAGGCTTGATTGTGATACGGCCTGTGACAGTGGGCCTCACAGAGACTTGGAGCTGTTTCAGTTGCATCGCTTTATCACTGCATTCCATTGTGCTCGACGGCTAACTCTGAGATAAAACACGAAACATGTGAAAGCTTCCTGTACACTCCTTACTTTTTTTTTTACTGGAAAGCCAAGACCATGTGTGTTATTATTCTGACAAGAGAAGCTCATAATTTGTTTTGTCCCGAATCCGAATTGATTGGGCAGAATGTGAGAGTTTGAACAAATTGACAAACACTGGATATGACTGTTCGGGCCTGACGCCCTCCCACACATCTGGGCACAAACCCGTCAATGTTCCTGTTGGCAAAGATCTGTGATGAGCTGCGGTGAGTTGCTGCCCAGTTCCGTCTCACACAAACACGCACATGTGCACACGCACACACACACGCACACCATTAGATCTTTTTTTGCCTGGTCTTGTGAGCTCCTCTAGGGCTCCCTGTATTTCTTTGTCTGTATTTCTTATTCTGTCTTTGTGCCGTGCGAGCCGGGAGTGGCCAAAGCCAGACGCAATCTCCCTGTTCTGCAGAATCAGCACAAGGCAAGACCTGCCGCTGACAAACGTGTCGTAACTTTTGGCTCCCTAAAAATGGTTAGGTGTAGGTGGCGCGCACGGGATGTGAAATAAATGTTTCCTAAAAGAGTGTTTACACATGGGAATGCACAGTTATATAAGCAGTTGCACACACAATGTGTGTTTGGGTAGCGTTTCAATGTTATAGCTGCATGTAATTGGTGCCATATTGATCCCCTGTAAACATATACTTGCGCGCCACATTCTCATAGATTCAATGGAAATGGATCAATACTGCAGGACACACAAAGCAAACATCCAGCCAATGTGATCAGAGCAATGACTTTGCCCAATTCCAATAAAGCACATTTAAATCTTGCAACATAACCACAAAGAAAATAACACATATTATGGTCCCCGGGATGAGGCCAGGTGGGTGTGTCCAGCTCGGAGTAGAATCAGTGTTGGTTTATATTCCCACTGATGTCATTTGTTGAGGCAACAGAACTTTGGCAGGAAGGGAATGACAAACAGTCAAGGTCATTGACCCACCTCAGGGGGAAGACAACCCATCACTTTGACTGTCCCTGATGTTTCACATTAATGATAATTCCCTGATGCACGAGCCCAAACGGGGGAACACGGTGTCTTTGTCTGCGAACACCCATACACACCACATCTTTGTCCAGTCATGGTTAAAAATAAACCAAATCTTTTTGTCATTTGTTAAAAGCTCCTTCCTCCTCTCTCCTTTCCATTCGGACGTGAACTCTTCCTCCACATTGTTCACACTGCCACGTCGCAAATGTTTGGAGATGGGAAGTAGAGACACCTGGATCCAGCCCGTTTTCCACCAAAGATGTGCTCCCCCTTGAGGAGCTTTGGCCCGAGTCTATAGCCAATACACCGATGAAGTGGCATTGGGCCGATAGTGAGAAACTAGTGAGTGTGGGGACTCCACACCCCCATGGCCCCTCTCCTGAATCAAATACGCAGGGATGTGTGGGATTACTCTCGCAGGAGGAACTTGAACCCTCTGACTTCCTGCCCGCTGATGAGGTCATTGGTCTCAGTGGGAGTGTCTGTGAAATGCCTGCTCAATAACAGCCGACTGATGGCAGGGCACGCCAGGAGAGGGAGGAGGGATGAAAAAGAGGAGTGGGAACCCTAACCCAGAGGGGTGGGTGACAGGTTGTGTGTGGAGGAGGGGGTGGAGGAGGAAGAGAAGGAGGAGGAGGAAAGATGTACAGTGCCTGTCTCTTGTGAGCCTGAGGCCTTTGGCGGCGCACAGCATGTGTTCATGTTATGGAGAGGACTCAGCACGCTCGGGGGAGGGGGGGGGGGGCTTCAGGGCCAGGAAAATCTTACAAAATGGCTGAGAATGTTCCCGTCTGACAGAACCCTCTGTTTTCCATTAATCACACATGTGTCAGCTAGTAATTGCTATTTGAGCCAGTACGTGGACCTAAAGGCCCACTGTTGTGTGCTAACCTATGGGTTCAGATAAGGATCAGGACTCCATATGCCAGAATACTCGCCCCGAGGCTGGCCTCATTTATGGCCCGACAAGCCCGCTGATGTCTGTTGAATCATGCTTTCACAATGAAGCACTTTTTCACAAAATGGCCAAGTCTCCAATAGACATATATACTGTAAATATATATATATATATACATGTAAATACTGTATGGTATAAGAAATGTCCAACTTATAGAACCACATGCTGCTCCCTGTCCGTCGGCCTGCGTCCCTCTGGCTCCCGGCTGATGTCAGAGCACGCTTGATTAAAGAGAGGCCTACGGTCCCAGTGAAGCTCAGGTTGCTATGAGGTAACTTCTGGCCGCTATAAGCGGACCTGCTGTGGAGCGATCGAGGGGGGAGCACCTGGTACGCAGGGCCTGAGGCCGGAGCCCCGAACTGTAGGTATGGGTGAGGGGGAGGAAGGGAGGGGCAGGATGGTGATCGCACGTACAAAGCCATCTTGTTCCAAGACCTGGCTCAGATGGAGCGGCTCCGTTGCCAAAGGTCCAGAGCCCTACATCCTGCCACCGAGTCAAAGACTCACTCTTCAAACGAGTTGGGTGAACAAAGAGCCATACAGTTGCGCGCACGAGTGCCCGTTCACCGCCCCTCGGACACAGAGAGAAAAAAAAACAATGCACTGTAAGTCACTAGCTCCCTGCTTTGACTTCCCAATGCCACCCTCGTTCAACTCTGAGTATTTCTCAAGAGGTCACGCTTTCATACCCTAACTCTCACACAACAATGTAATTAACTCATTCTCCATCAAACGCATCCACACACACACAGCTTGGTCAAAACACACTCAAACACTCACACACTCACTCCCCGGTCATCGTCTCCCTGGGTTTCACCCCCGGGCAGCAACAGCATAATGCCTTCCAGATGTTGACATGCTGTACTCTCCAGCCCCACCAAACCTTGGAAGTCAGTGCGTCTCCTGCGTAGTGTTAATGGTGATCGGGGGGGGGGCCTCTGAGGGAGGGGGAGGGAGGTCATAAGACCTTTCAAGCTCCTATTGAGCTTACAAAAAGCACCTCTGCATCCTTTCCCTTTCACAGGGTAATCGCCGTTCTGTCCTCTCTTTTGCGCTTATCAGCAGGGTTTCAAGTGAAAAGCTACATGGGAGTGGTTTCGAAACACAGGCTGCTCACATTTGACAAAGTAGGTGTGCTCACAAACAAGGACAACAAAGTCCTCCGCATCTGTTCCCCATCCAGATGGGTATTAGTGGTAAATACGATTGGGTTTCATTTGTCTACATCCTTGGGTTGGGCCTTTGAGTATCCTGTGTCAGCTGCTCCCGTGGACTGCGCCTCTTTTTGCAGTCCGGCCAGTGTTTCTCTATTTTCCCTTTCTCCACTACCTCAGACCATCTAGTGTAAAAATCAATGGCTACTCTCAAGAGCTAGCTAGTGTTACCATCTTCCACCCATTTCCCCCTCCGTGACCCTCACGGAATGATCTTGTGTCACAGTCTCAGATTTATGTTACATACTCTGTCCCAAGCTGTGCTCTATTAATCCGTAAAAGGTCAATCATTAAGGCCTTATCGGGTTCTCAGTGTAGACACTAAAAGACCCTGGGACATGGTAGACAGCCACAGTCCCTTAGGCCATGTTTTTTAAAATGCTAATCGCCTCCTTAAAAACAGCTCTGCAGCTCATCTGGCTGCTGGAGTTATTTATTTGTTTGCTGCGGAGTTTTGTGGTCGTTAGGCGATAAGATGCAACCATCAGGTCCGGCTTGAAAGAAAAACTCGCAGAACAGCGTGGACACACCATACGAACCACACTATTCTATTGATGGGGCAAAGAGACTTTCAGGGAGACGATACAACAACAAAGAAGGGAGAGTGCGCTGGAGAGAGCTGGAAAAAGCTCCAGGCTGTGGAGCTCTGTGAGAAAGTGTCCATCTGCAGTGAATATTGGAGACGGCCCAAAACAAACAAGTTAAAATTAAACCACAAAAGACAGCCAATCTCCCTGTTTAAAGTTCGCACAAACAGAAAATTACCGTGGTACCATTTCAATGTTCGGAGAAATTGTCAGTTTTGTGGTTTATCCCACCGCAACACAACCAATGATGTCTGTAACAGCAACACCGCTGTGCGAGCTGGTTGCCACGCAATATGGAAGATGTTACAAGTATAAAAGAAAGTACTAACAGGTGTCTCCTTGGGAAGTTGTGTGGTCCATGTGTTTTAACAAACTTGCATATTTCCCTTTCATTTTCCTGAAAGCAATAACGTTACTGCACTTTCTTTGGTTGATGTAATGGCATTGATGGCATATACAGGGGAAAAAATAAAATTACTTCAAAACACTGAAATATGAATCGCACACGAGGGCAACACTGCATTGTCCAAGGTGGTGTGTTTTAATGAAAAGATGATAATAAATCAAGTCCAACCAAAGCCTATACTGTGACCGGAGTTCACAGAGCTTCAAAGAAGCCCCCCCATCACATTTCCTGTCAAATGTATGTCAGAAGTTTGACTTGCAAAATGTTGCGGTTCAGTGGAATTTAATGACAAAGGAAAATGCGCCATCTCCTCATGATTGGCCATGCATGTGAGGTTCCCTCTTGCACAAACAATGATTGATCGAAATCCACAGGGATCAACAGAAATCCCATGTTTCTAACAAGTTGACTTTGGCCTCCCTAATTGGGTTTTCCCACAGGCTTTGTTATGGCCTCAGAGTGAGTGTATGTGGTCACTGTGGTTGCCACTGCTGAGGTTTACCACGCACATATGATATCCAACCGTTTGCAGCAGCCGCCCCTCCTCCACCTTTTCCAAAAAGACCTTGTTTGCTCCACAGATCTCTGCACAGCCAGACGAGATCAAATTTGCAAGGTGGGCAAAAGAGTGCGTATCAGATTCGCGGTGACACTTTGCTGCCATCTAGTGGTAGATCAAAAGAATCAGGTGCTACTTAAATGTTAAGTCTTGGAACTAATACTTAATGGGAATTATTTCCCTCTTACAGTTTTTTACGTTTAAAAAGTAAAAAGAGCGTGAATGATTGAAGTGAACTATTATTATTCATTATTATCACTTTAAACATCTTACAAGTGAGGGAGCCAGAGATCTGTGGATTTGCTTGTGACGATCTGAGGTACTTCTGTGAACTCGGATCTTTTTCAAAGAGCCAAATGATATAACATGAACACATGTTTCTCTTCCTCCCTGCAGATGAATCTGAGTTTGGGTTCGGGGGGTTTCTCCTCGTAACATTCTGACCCAGTGAATGTAGGAGTGTCATTGCATTTGACTGGAAAAATATTTGCAGTTTATTAATCCCATAATGCATGACATCATCTCTCACAACCTCTTGACCCCTCCGAAACTTTTCTCTTGATATAAAACAAAACACCAGTCTGTTGCAAGTACAAATTGTCACTTATTGGTTATATATGTTCCTGTTTATTTTTAAAATGAAAATAAATGACTTTTGAAAAGTGACTTAAGTCTCTGTGAGCTCTTTATTCCCCATCATGGAGAGGACGTCCGGCCTCCAGGCCATAGGGGAGCCACAACTTATGCAGCAATTATTAAAAACCAAAAAAAGCAAATACGAAATGCAGGCAATAACTTTCTTTCTGTGATTATGAGAAATAACACAAAATAATAGACTAATATGACCTTCAGGAGAGAGTGAAACTTGCATTGCTAATTTGCATGATGGCGACTGTCAAGAACTGGAAGGTGGATGCAGAATGTTACACTTTCTGAAAATAAATGCAAATTATCATTATTTTGTTGACAAAAAACAGCAAGTCAGTGTGTATAGTTCCAGCTATGAAAACGAGCAGTGCTATAACTCAGCTTCAAACATGCATGGTATATAACAAAATTGTCCATCTTGAGGGACTGTTGCTATTGAAGAAACAATGCATGCTTCAATGGTCTCAATGGAAAAACAGACATAACCAATACGAGTCAACAAGTCATTTTGGAATCAATGCCAAGCTATATTTATGAATTTATTTTTTCTATTAAAAAAAGGTGGACACAAAGCCTGCCAAGATGTGGAGAGTTATTAAAACAAAACGAAAACGAAAAATCCCACATGCTAAACTGGACCCTGGAAACCACCCATCACTACTCCCATCTGGTATTGGATGTTTTTTCAAAGACAAGCAGTTGCAGCGGTCACATTAAAGAGCTTAGACGTTTGTTCGGTGATTTTGTGTGGGCTTCAAACGTCTAAATTGCCCTCGATAGGAAAAAAGGTTGCCTTAAACGTTCCCACATGGCTATGATGTCAGGCTTTACATTGCGCAACAATGGTCCTCTCTTGGGACCATCAGGCTCAGTCATCTTGAGTCCAACACAAGGTATCTGTCCTGCTGAAGCTGTTTTACAAGCTTCTCTGGAATTGCTGTGATGGAGGAAAGGGAGAGGGGAAAACATCTAAATTGCTCTTGCTTCTTTTTTTTCCCATCACTTCCACTTTTGTTATGATGGGCTCACTTGGTAAAAACTCTGACTCACCGGGAGTTTCTGGTTGAAATTAATTGTTTTTGCCCGACAGACAAGCTAAGGTAACAGCCTGGAATGACCAACTGTCCTTGGGAGCAACATAGCTCCACAGGAGGCAGCCTCCCTGTACGAAATAGTATAACAAAAACAATACAGTTACCGAGAAAGGAGGCCCCGAGTCTCAGACTCACAATAACCATCAGGACCTAATTTCCAACTGAAGAGAGATGTTGCATTTAAAAGGAGATGGGGGGGTTCGGAAACAGAGGATATAAGAAAAAAAAAGGCGGGGTGAATTAGAATGGAAACTTGAGATAAGAGGCCAGAGTTGTATGCTGACTTTACAGTGGGAAGCAAATCTGTTGCTGTGGAGTGGGCTCAGAGCACGATTATTTCACATAAACGGATACAAAAGCATTCAGGCAAGGAGGGGACAGGGATTTGAATGAAGATGAGGATCTGCTCTATGTGGCTTCCAGGAACCAGAACAGGGAGAACTGATTTCAAACACTCTTCCTGTTATCGGTGAAAGAACTTGTGCAATCTCTCAAAGTAAATTGGATATGTCCTGTTTGTTATCTGGTTCCTTCATGTGCCACCCGAGCAGGGTAACCTTTGTGAACTCGTGAATTTGTTTGTTTTGAGCTGCGATGCTTGGGGTTTGCATTCCTGTCTTGTCTCATGCCTAGGATCAAGTCATGAACATATTAGCCAGCAAAATCATTTCAAAAGTGACTTCCTTTAAATGACAGTCTGTTGGTCCAACAGCTACAAGTTGGATTGGCACGATATGTGTGCCAAACATTCATGATGTCTGTGAGTATTGTGATTTCCGACCTCACTCCTGGTGCCACTGTGATATTTACGTGTGTGGACCACCGTAAGATTTGCTGCGCACACAAAGAATGAATGACCTTTCTGATCTACTGGCTTTCAATGGACCTGTTTGTTCAATTCTGTATGATTATCGAATATATACTAACATGACTATGATAATGCTGATAATGATAATGATATAATAATGACGCAGGTTTATCCATATTTTGTGTTTTGACACAGTTTAGGATTTCAACCCAAGTTGGGTGGGAATTTTCACAAGTGGGCCTCCAGAGAATGAGATCATTTTTGGGATCCGTCAAAAGAGTTACCAGGAAAATTCTGACTATTTGTGCAATATCCATCCTGAAGAAAAAGCATGCATTCCTGAAAATTGTGCTCCATTAGTGATCAAGGGTAGAATGCAGGCGTTGGCAAGGAAATTCCTCTTTCTTTCACCATTGTGATATGTGTGAGTGTGAATTCTCAGCGGGGGGAGTTTTGGCAGTGTGAGGTCTGCATATAGTTCAGAAAACTAAATTCAAACTACAGAGGAAATTCCCATGGATTTCTGGCAAAGTTAGGAAGTGAATACGCTAAATAGTGATGAGTGTAAGAGTCTTTCCAAACAAGATAAGTAGAAACAGCTGGGGGGAATTTGGGGGCAGAATATGTAGAACCGAGTAATATTGATTGATGATGTACGACGCATAAAAAAATCCACATGGACCCTCGTTACAATCCACAAAGCCACTGGGACCATTTCTCATGTAGAAGATAAAGACGGAGCTTTCAAATGCCTTCAGAGAAAGAAGGAATCTGTGGACACAGAGGGATCTCTGTTAGACTCATGCATTTTCCATGACCACACTACTGTAAATGGATAACGCACATATTGTTTCTGAGTGAATGTGTCTCATGTTACTCTCAGTTTTCACAAATGCGCTGGTTGATCATTGGAGGCCCGCTCTGTTACGCAACACAGATACGTGGAGCCTGAGAAACAGCATCTGGATGCAAATAGCTGATGTGGGTTTTTCTCTCGATGCGCAAGGTCGCCACAACAAGTCATCAGTCTGAGTCAGTCATTAGTTCAGGGACTAAGCTCATTCCTCCACATAGAGTCACGTGTTGTTTTTTCATTTCAATTGTCACATGTTCACAGCCATTTCCTCTTAGGTTCTAGGGGAAAGGTTTTAAGGATATAATGTTGCCACTTGCAGTTTATTTGGTGTCCTGCCAGCTCATTACCTTCGCTCATCCTCCCACGCAGTGTACTGGTATCCTGGAATGTTGACAAAGAACAGTCAGCACTGTTGAGAGTGAGACCAATATTTGTTTGCCCTTTTAATTAATCACTTTCAACCTTCTCGTTAGATGGGTGGGGGATTTCTTCACACTGGCCCAGGTTAATGAGTCTGAGTCTGGGGGATGGAGAAATGGCAAATAGAATTCTTCTGTTGTAAACCAATCACCACAGAGAATGGTTTTACTGCTAGGAAATTTCGACACTGTTTTAATATCACCATTAATGACTAACTTGTGTAATCAGCAGGGCCCATTTAAGCCGATGGATAAGGAGATGCTTTAGAGGCAGCTGAGCAGGCTCTTTCAGCTCCGTTTGACAGTGATTTGTTTTTAGCGTGTAGTTTTCATCTCATCTGACTATGTTGCGGTGAAACACTGACCCCACTATTATGTTGTGTTAAGACCTCAGAGTGGAGAGTCGCTTTTGTAATGCCTGTTTCTATTTTTTTTATTTGTTTTGAATTGGGAGTGTTTAAGCAACATGACTGGAATCTCAATGCTTGTTTTCTTAACCAAAGCCCCCTGTTTGCCTTTCAGGGCCTCCCTTGTTCCATATCTTTTTCTATCGTCTCTTCTGCTTCCATCTAATGGACTGACCAAATAACCTTTGGTCTCAGCTGGATTAAAGGCATCTTGCTGTGTGCAGCTTTTTATTCTCAGCAGTTCTCCATGCCTCTCTGCAAGTCATCACTGTCTCAGCTCTCAAAATTTCGCAAATTCCCCCTCCATATTACACACCATATATATTCATACACAAATTCCATCTGGCCTTCCAGGACAAATGTATTTCTGAGCAAGGAACATCACAGGGTGTGCTGGCGCCTGGGAAATCCAACAACAACAACTGAAAGCAGGATGTGAGGGCATTGTTTGGAAATTCCAAGGTTCAAATCTGCATCTTCCTGAAAGTGAACTGAATACATGTATATCAATACAGGAAGAGTGGCCTGGTTAGGTTAAGCCCTCGTGTTTAGTTTACAATACATGTTTTGTTTACAATAAATCAGTACTTATTTTACATTTTATGACACAACACCACAACAAACAAACAAGTGTCTTCGAGCGGATTGAATAATAGCTAAAATCTTACTGTTGTTTTTTGATCCAGTGAAGTGCTTGTGAGTACCTTTTAAAGCACTTTATAAATAAAATACATTATTATTAAACACTGTTATACCCTTGCCAGAGAGAGAGAGAGTGGGAGAGGGAGAGAGAGAGAGAGAGGGAGGGAGAGAGAGAGAGAGAGAGAGAGAGCATAGGTATCAGGGTGTTGTATTTCATCAGTCCCCCTCCTCTTGATGCACTCCATTGGATCAGTACGCATCAGGACCGAATAGGAGCCGAGTCGTGCCGTGCCGTTCCGGAGCTAAGGACCGACAGAGGGGACATTGTTCCAGTCCAATGAGTAACAGTACATCCGTTGTTCGACTTTTCGTGGGGTTCATTCTCACTGCGACAGGTAGGCAGCATGCGCCCACTTTGTTGGCCGAAGTGCACCATAGTGTACACGCTAATGTATATACGTCTGCTCAGCACGCACTGGTCAGCATTAACACGTGCCGCATAGGCGCAGACCTTGGTTTTTTAACGGGAGGTAGAGGTATCACGTGAGATCCACATCATATGTACATATACATTTTTTTTACCCAAAACAAGACGTTCGAAGAAATGGTGTGTTTGAATAAGTGTGAAGTAATCTTCACAGTGTTTACACTAACACTTAAATCTACCCAATCGCGTTTCCTCGAAATGAAACTGGCCGATTCACTGGCATCGACTATGGTTGTTCATTTTTAGGAAGCTGATGAATAGCCTACATTTTTTTTTCATTTTTCCATTCGTGGGACTGATTTAATCCTGACTAAGTCATTGTTAACCTCTCCTTCCTAAACATCTGGTCATTTCGTTCATTCCACGTAGACATTAAACAAACAAACTTAAATTGTTGTTATATTTGTATAATTATCTCATCATGGGATAAACAAACTTCATTTTTACTAAAGCTGCTGTGTTAACTGTTTCGCAATGTTGTGATAGCTGTTTGGAACAATGGAAAAGGGGCTTTTCTGGCTAGTATGTGTCATTTGGGGAAAGCACGTTTTGTGGAAGTTGCCTTTCAACTTAATGAAAAGAATCCAACTTAATGAAAAGCAGCTTAATAGCTTCAAGTGACCTTTTCATGGTCTCTCAGAGTCATGTGGGGTTTTTATAGCAGTCATTTTTCTATTTGGCTTTTTGTCCAACAATAGCTGCACAAAGTAAAAAGTGAAAGTTGATATATTATTCACAATAGGTGATTATGTGCACTCTTGATTATTTCTGATAGAATTAGAGAGTTAGATGTGGCTGTGAGATATTTTCAATGAAAGCAAAATAAAGCATTGTTTTTAAACTCAATGCCTCCAGGTCACCAAGGTTTTGAGCAAATCAGTATTAGAGTGATTGTAACCAATGTTTAACATGAATTGTATATAATGATCTATGATAATAAAGGTGGTAATTACTCCAGCCTCCACAAGTCTTTGACATAAAAACACTTGCAGGATGCAATACCTACATTCACCCCTGGGTAAATAACAGAATTAACGCCAATTGAAATGATTTTATTGTTTTTAATTAACATGTGTACGTGCAACTCCCGTGTTGTAGGTGTGCATGCCTCCTGTCCCATTGAGTTGAGCCCTCCCAGCGTTGTGGTGCGATATGGAGACTCGGTCTCAGTGAACTGCAGCACATCAGCGATCAGCTATGATGGAATAGGCTGGGAGGTTAGACAAGGAGGCACCGGAATACAGCCAGACCCACACCTGACCTGGCAGGTGAAGAACCTAACGGACTGGACCATCGTCCCCCAGTGCTTCATAAACACATCACCAAATGGGACATTTAAACAGTGCACAAAGGACGCAATAGTTGTTGTTTATAGTAAGTCTTGCATATTCAGGACAGAATGGACTGATTCTATGTTCCAGGACTGATAACTTTGATGTGTTTCTCCAGCATTCCCAGAAAACATCACCATCAGCTCCAGCAGTGGCTCTGACGGAGTGATGAATGAAAACAGGGAATATAATTTGACGTGTCACATTCACCACGTAGCGCCTGTGCAAAATGTTTCCATCATGTGGTACAAAGGAGATAATGTAAGCCGGATGGAAACCTTTGACAATCCTACTAAGGAACCCGTGTATCAGTTCTCTATCTACAGCTTTAAACCAACTAAGCACGACAACGGAGTCAAATTTAGATGCGAAGCACATATGGACCTGGGTCCGGAGGGGCCCCAACTTAATGTATCTTCGGAGGAGTACAGTATTACAGTATATTGTAAGTATGTTGTGCAGGCTGTTTTTTTTTTATGTTTTATAGCTTAAAAAGTAGCTGCTTTTAAGCATAACTATTACAAAGGACATGCTTTTTTTGCTTCCGTGCAGATGGACCTGAGGTACAACATTCGGTCATTGACCTACTGGAAGGTGAAACTCTGGAGAGTCAGTGCCGTGTGGAAGGAAATCCCACCCCCGTGGTCCGATGGAAGAAAGACGGACAGGTGACAGACCCGAGTGTCGCTCTGAGCAGGAAGGATGCGGGACTGTACGTTATTGAAGCTAATGGCACCTCCTACGTCCAAAAGGAAATCCTGGTTCGTGTGATGTGTAAGTGCCACCATCCATGTTCTACGTATCGTAAACCCACCTTGTTTACATCCCAGTAATAAGCTTGGGTCTTGTCCCACTTTAGCTGGCACATTGTTTTTGGGATGCTCTCTTCACCTGTTGAGCAGTGGAACACACATTTGCGGGACTGTTTATCACGTCCTGTGTGTTCAAATGCATATTTTGAGCGTTAAAATCGAGTACTTGTGATTAATATCAGTATTACAATTAATTAAACGAATATAACTAATGCATTGCTGTGTTTGCCACAGTCTTTCGAGGTAGTAGTTGAAGATAAGTTAAAAAAAGGGCCATTCTCTTTGGGGTAGGTTTTTACATCAACATACATAAAATATATCTAGGAATGTTGACATGTAAATGTCATATGTTTTGCATGCAACATCTTTAAAAGTAAACATTATTTCCAGTAAACACACACAGCATTTGTCATTTAAATGCACTGGTTTAGAGGCATAATTTAACTGTATTTCAAGTATAGTTAAAGTTAAGTAGCGGACGGTTATCGCAACTTTGTACTTAAATATGACAATACTCTTAAGTATTCTAAGTGACTATACTTTGTTACATTCCTTCAATGGCTATGCAATGTGCAGTTGCTCCACTGTTCATCTATATAATAAAATGTTTTCCTCCCTCAGATGGACCAGAATGCAGCTGTCCTAGATATTACGAGGCTCTAGAGAACTCTCCGCTCCACCTCAACTGCAGCTTGGTGGGCCATCCTGAACCCAAAACTACGTGGTACAAAGATGGTGAGGAGGTGGAGCTTCCAGTGAACCTGGCAAGAGGTGACACGGGGCAGTATGTGATGGTGGCTTCAAATAATGTCTCAACTGTCAACGCCACAGTGGAGGTTATTGTCAAATGTAAGTTATATCACCGGAACACTGATATTCTGCATGAGTGGTTTAGTATATTACACATTGGCACGTTTGCTTTTTCTCTGAATTTTTCGATTAAAATGTTGTTCCGTAGATCCACCGTCACTGATAGTTGAGCTTGAAGACTCTGAGGTGCAGGTTGGTTCTGCTGTGTGGCTGAAATGTTCTTCCAAGGCCAACCCTCGACCGACATACTCGTGGAATTATTACCGGGCCGCCAATGTGATGGAGGAAAGCGAAGATGGAGTGTCCCGTCTGCTCATCAGCAATGCTACTGCATACAACATGGGCTTGTACACGTGTCATGCCACCAATTGGATAGGAAATGTCTCTAAAGCCGCCAGAGTCACTGTCAAAGGTAAAGTAAATATCCTCTATTCGCCAGAATAACGCAACAAGCAGATGCGCTCATTTAATCAAATGCATGCATCATTACAACCTGCATATTAGGTAACTCTGGTGCTTTGCATTGTTATGTACAATAGAACACAATAACACAGTACGTTGTAAGATCGCCGGTACTTTTTAAATTGACCTTGCCACTAATATTGGCTATATAGATGGCAAACTGGGCTGCAGATTCCGCATTTTCAGTTTTGAGTCCTGAGTTTCGAGAGCAGACCTGTCTCTCAATGACATGAGGGGTCTGGAGGTTTCAGATCAGAGATGTATTGAAGCCCTTAACCATTCAGTGCTTTATAAACCAGCTTAAGACTGTACATAAAGATGGAGCGTAAGAGGTAACAGGCAAAAAGGAAGCCAAAACTAATTTGGTCTGGTATTTGGAGGAGTTCCCATCATGTCACCAGCTAGTAGCCTCCTGTGTTGCCTAGCAACAGAGCTGCGGTTGAACATGCAAAATATTAACATCAATATTTGACCAAAAATGTTTGAATTCCCCTATTTTTTGTTAAACATGTTCATAATTTATTTTTATCTAACTGAATCCTTATACTTAGAAGTAAAAGTATATTCTTCTGAGGTTTTCCTTGGCAGCCATTACCTCGTCTAAAAACAGTATTCTCAGGCAACGCAATGAATCCTGGGATAGAATGAGCCATTGGATCTTTCATTGTTTGGGGGTAAAAGGACACATTTGTAGGCTGCTTTTAACAGAGCACTCAAACTTGGTCAATCGAGTCCCATTTCGCTGGGATGCAATTGGCCCTGAAATTGAAATGGCCCCAGGATTGGACAAAGCTGTTTGGTTATGCAGTAGGCGGAATTGGTTATGCTTAGTCCATCTTTATTTTAATTACAGTCTGTGGTCACCTCACAAGATGCACACTTGACTTTTATTGACACTCGGTTGCAACATTAGTGGTTTCTCAAATGTTTTTGTTTCCATCTTATTTAAAATACAGTTGTTGTTTTTTTCCAAACCCAGCGGTAGATTATAACCAAATACTCCCTCTGATGTTGGCAGTCTCGGCTGTGCTCCATTATCAAATGTTATGTGAGCTGAGCTACCGAAGTTGCCGGCTACATTTATAGAAACGCTTAGACACACGCTCTATAAATGTAAAAAGTGCGCGTGCGTGCACGCGCGTGTGTTTGGGGGGGCGTTTTCCTCTCTGGTGATGAGCAGAGCCGGCGGCTGAGCCAGAGCCAGCAGTGAGACACGGGACACACCGAGCTGTGCGCTGCCCATAGTTAGCTTAGCTTTTCCCTGGGAAGTCAACAAGTGGCCGCTGGCTCGCGCCGTGCAGCGGAGCAGAAGCCGCTGTAACGGAAGACGGTCGACAGCTGCTGGAAAAAAAAAAAAAAAAACCCACGGCGACTTTATTCCAATGAAGCATTTAAAGTGTGTCAGCCTGCTTTCGGCCGTCCTGGCTCTAGAGCTGCTCTCGCTTTGCGACGGATTGGAGTCGGGTGAGTTGTTGTGGCGCTTTGGGGGCAAGTTGCATACTTTGTGTTTTCTTCCCCGTCGAGAGAGAAATCGAGCTAATAGACTGTTTTTTATGTAGCCTGGAACAGGAGCTAAGTCCAAGCTACACTGCGGTGTTAAAACAAAAACAAGAGTAGACAGGGAAGTCTGAATTCTATGAGTCGTATTCATGTTATATGTTCCATAATGCTTTCAATGGAAACGGATTCTATTTATGGTCCTTTCAACTTTGATGGTTCAAAGTGTTTTTGTCTAGTAGTAAGCTTTGTCCTCTTGTGTGTGTGTAATGTAATGTTGAGTTTCCCCAGACATCCTGAAGATATACATAAACAGATATAAAAGTTAGATATAATGGATTTTGAGAATAAACACCCTGGGGGGATCTTTTTTATATTATTATATTATATTGTATATGTATATTAGGTAGATGGATAGACACATTTCAGAGGATGACGGAAATTACAACAAGGTCCAGCACAGAAGAATGCTGGGCAGCAAGTGCAGTTTCCTCAGGGAGGGGTATATCCTTCCTGAGTTTTTGTTCTCCAGATGTGTGAGGATAAGGGGTGTGTTTAGACTTGGACTGTAATATTTTAGCAACCCCGTCCCCCTACGTTCCACAGGTGCCAAGCAAGAATGCCCTATCGAGATAACGCCAGACAGAATGGTGCTGCCCTACCAAGGACCAAGACCCATCGCGGTGTGCAAACTGAAATCAGCCGATGTCAGAAACGTCAAAGAAATATATTGGAAGATCCATCCGGACATCAGAACTCACAATGAAAGTTGGCACCCTGACACCCGTGGAGACTGGAACGCTATGCCTGTTTGCACTGCGATACTCTGGGGATTAGGAACATGCAGTAAACCTTTAAAATTCACTCTCTACAGTATGTATCGATTAATGATTTTAGATTTATTTTCCTTGTGAACGATATAAAATCCTGATTTATTGGCGGTTTACTTTTGATTTGTTTTTCTCCAATCCACTCCAATATGACCTTTGTAGAAACACCAGACAGTGTCTCCATCCGCCCTGTCCATAACTTGAGCTCACTGGTGGAGGGCACAGTGCTCCAGTTGCAGTGTGACATCATCAGTGTTGCTCCCGCGCAGAACCTCACTGTGCGCTGGTATCATGGGAATATCACCCTCAAGCCGCTTGCCACAGGTGGGGTATCTTTATTTACGTTCTATTCTGCCTTTTCTGTGAGGTCCAATCAAATCTATCAGTTTTAGTCACATCTTATGCACTCTTTATAATCGTCATCATTCAGTCAGAGAAACTACATGGACACGAAGAACACTCCGATTATAAACTGATAGTTAATGTTCAACTTCAATGTGTGATTTGTAGTTTCCTTTGATATTTATCAGTTATTATCCGATCACAGTGGAATGCAAATCATTGAGTACAGGTGTGGATGCACTCAAGATGCATTGAGGATGCATTTAAGACCATGTTTGTTCTTTTATGGGCCAACAGTGTGCAAACAACGTCATAAATGTCGAAATCCCATAGGAGGCACTTTTCACTGTCACCATCTCTGACACGGATTGTTTAAATGGAAGAAATTTGTGAAAATGTGACTGTTTCACCATCTTATTCCTTTGAATATTCATTTGTCCACCAGGCTCAATGCACCTGACTGGCTTGCCGTTTGACAGCGCAAACATCAGTCGGATCAGAGTTCCAGTTAATATGTTGTCTACCGTCAACATCACCCTGAACAGAACGCACCACGGAGCAGAGTTCAGGTGTGAGGCTCTCTTGGACCTGGGGTCAGTGAAACCACAGCCTCCAAGCATGGTGTCCGATCCTCTCAACATCTCTGTCCACTGTGAGGTCACACTTATATTCGCTGCTCAGCAGTCATAATTAAAAGATTACGTTTTGTTTTGTTTTGTTTCACTGAATATATTTTTTTCCTTTTGGTCATACTTGCCTCTGATGTCTCAACAGATAAGCCAGTCATTAACACCACAAAGCTTCCAAAAAGAGTCCCAGTGTTCAGTGGTTATCCTGCGGAGCTTGTTTGTGAAGCAGAGGGTCACCCACCTCCAAAGATCGAGTGGCTCTTCAGCTCAGACAGAGTGCCCCGTGCGGAAAAACTAATCAATGTGTCCAAAGCCGGCCTCTACAACTGCACCGCAACCAATGAAGTTGACTCTGTCTTCCATGTGGTGGAAGTGATTTCAAAAGGTAACACTTAAAACTCCAGTTTGAACGTGGCTTCCATGTTAAAGCAATTCATAAAAAAATCAATATATCTTAGCAAAGAAAGACTTGTTGCATGTAGGGAAGGCAGAGTGGATGTTTTTATATACTCCCACAATAATATGTCAATTGTTTGGCTGATTTCGTTACAGAGGACTACCTGCCCCTCATAGCTGGATTTGTGGCCGTCACAGTAGTTGCCATCTCCATCGTCTTTGTGTTCATTTACTCCATCTACTACAAGAACACCAAGATGCGCCGCTACAGCCTTAAAAACCCCAAACTCAACACCCAAAACAGTTACGTAGCTCACAATGGTTGGGACCAGCAGTTACCCATGTATAAACTGTCTTAATTGTTTACCTGTGACATTTGACATGGGACATAGTGGATAGCTCTACTTTGAGCTGTATCTCTCTGCTAACACCATCTACAAAAAGACTGTAACACTCAGACAGCAAGCTCTCCTTAGGCAATTTGGAAGAGTAATACATTGACAACTTTGACACACTCTGTGGTCACCATATTTATTACCAGTCATAATATAATTTTACTGTAAAAAAAGAGCAACCTTGGCGTGAGATGTACATGTCTAATTTTACTACTGGATTCTATCCGCCTCACTGGAAATAAGAAAAAAATCAAAGAGAGCAAGAACTGTAAGAGACCCGGGTATTATAGCGGGATATGTTTTCACAAGCACAATATAATTTAAAATGATTATGATTGTTTTTTTCACCTTGGTCTCATTTAAACGTCTGCCCCCTTAATGCACACAAACTCAGTTATCTTTGTGTGTTGTCATTTAACAATTATGCTTTGGATTGTGTTTTAGGAAGTGGTGGCTGTGAGAATGCTGGGCTTTAGCAGTCACACAAAGGAAGTGCAATGTACTGTTGGCCCACCTGAAGGTGTGAATATCAGCTTTGCTCAACATTTGTGAACCATTTATTGAGCCAATTGTCCCTTTGTCATTATCTATCTGCACTTCTCCCTAAATGTAGCCTTTTGTTTCCTGGCCCTTTGCTGTTCCATACTTGTCAGGCTCCAACAAATTGTATTGTGCCACATTTGTATTCTTTTTTTATGAATAACTGTGGGCATTGTAGCCTATCAGAACTGTATTGTCAGGATGTTTTTGTTAATGCAAAATTTTCTATTTATTTATGAAAAAAGTATTTGAAAAGGAGTGCAGAGGGGCATGTGGGCAAGATGAAATCGAGTGGTGGAGTTAAAGCCCTAATTGTGAAAGGGACATTGAGGACATTTTAATGTTTTTGTGAATACTGCTGTATATATTTGTATCGCATAAAAAATGTATTTTACTATTAAAACATTGCTTTTCAGAAAAAAGAAAGGCTTCGTAATTGAATGTGTTCAAATATAACATAGAATGTATGTATCGCTGTGGTCCTGGGCTTACTGTCACAGGCAAAGCTATTCAATTATTAAATCAGGCAACTTTAGATGTCTAAATATATTTGACTTATAATAACATTGACAAGTCTATGTTACTAATGACACCCATGTCATTAAAAAAATACAAAAGCTCCCTAACATCCTGATGACAAGGGATCCAAACATCTATGAATGACACAGTCTTTGTTTGTAGGGAACAGAGGTCATGCCCCCGGAGCCCCTGAGCCTCGACCTCTATGACCTGCCACATTGTTTGAGAACCACTGCAGTGTGGGTGATTGCGTTTTCTGCTGTGTCCCGTTGCTGTGGTGATAACATTGCAACCTCAGAGATATGTATGGAGGTTTTCTGATACTGAAACAACAGCTGGGGTACGGGAGTTTAGGCACCGGAACCCAGCGTCCGGTAACACAAGTCGCTGCCAGGCTGCAAAACGGATGTGTTCGCCAGGGCAGTGAAACGTTCAATGAATGTGAGGAGGAGACGGTTTGCTCTCAGTTGATTTCCATGATTGCAGCTTGTTTTCCAGTTTCCGGTCTCTATGCTTCGATAAGCTTGGCTAAACCGACGTGGTGTCGATCCTCCCACCTAGCTCTGAGCAGGAAATCGAGCCAGCCACGGAAGCCACCACCCCCGCCCCTAAACCGATTCAGGCACCGGAGTACTGCAGAGAGGAGTAGGGGACTTGAATGCGCCGCATTACTTCAGGACTTTCTAACCTGAAAGTGAAAGGAAAGCAGCACACCACCACAGCACGAGCGACAGCGTTCACACACACACACAAAGGACACCGCCTATTCCAAATCTATCCTCATTCATTGTTTTCATTCGTTGGAGTGTCGCGGGTTGGAGATCGGACGAAAGAATGATGGTGCTTTTTATCTTCGGGGGCTTGTTGGCGAGTACAGGTAATTCCTCCCGTGTTCGCTGTCTTTTTTTAATATGCGTTTATATTTTAATATTTGAAGTTACACCAAACCACTGTGTCCAGATAGAGAGTCTTTGGACGGACATACGCCCATTGTACGTTCCACCTTACTTTTAAACCTGATGAGCGTACTTGTGTGTTGTAGGAACAAGCCGGATTGTTAGTGTAAGTTGTTCATTGTCGTCATGACAACTTGTGGATTATTCACCTATTTTTTTGGCGAGGATTCAATTCAACCCGTAATGTGTAAAGAAAACAGGTCGTCGGCACCATACATAATGGAGATGTAAAGTTGTTGTCAACGGGAACATCGGCTGCGTTTCTTCACTGTTACCGCCTGTCACCGCGGAGTTTGGGTGGTTTCTAAACTGTGTCTTACATCAAAGGGGCAGAGGTAGTGACTTGTCATTTGTCGACATGTTGTTTCGTTACCACAGCATGAATTTACTGGGCGCCCTCTTTCTCTTTTATTTTCCTGTCATGAGACATCAGTTAAAGGTGTGACTCATCTGTGAGTCATCCAAAGTGTCCAAAGACCCATAACCTGGATAAAGCAGAATCAATCAGTTCTACGGTGCTGTGGGAAAATGACTGGTTTTCACCCGGGTCCATTGCAGTGCAGCTTATAATACCTGTACGTTGTGCTTCTAGGAACTCCTGTGAGTGCCCTCTGTCACATGGCGCTGAGCCCTCCGAGTGTGGTGGTGGGACATGGACACCCGCTCTCGGCCAACTGCAGCTCACCCGTCTCCAATCTTGGAATGGGCTGGGAGTCTCAACAAGGTGGCATAGGATTGACAAACGGGGTCTCCTCTCTGACATTACAAATAGACTCCGTAACTGTCTGGAACTTGGCTCCGCAGTGCTTCAGCAATTCCCGCGACGATCAGTGTGTAGAACACCTGGCGGTCACGGTTTATAGTGAGTGGTTCTTTACGTTTTCCTCCTCAAGTGTCCAAGCAGGCATTTTGTGGTTCTTTATCATTTTTTTTGGACAAAGTTTTCACTGAACATTTTGGCACCTTTTTCTTTTTTATACAGAAACGCCAGACAGTGTGTCCATGACATTTCAGGAAATTCAAACAGGCCCGATAGTGGAGGGCCAAAATTATGTCATGCAGTGTGACGTTGCTAATGCTGCACCGGCGAGAAACCTCTCTGTATACTGGTACAAAGGAAACAAGATGATCTCAACGAAGACTTTTGATGAATCCATACGGTCACCAGTCAATAAGTCATCGGTTCTCCAACTGGTCGCACACAGAGATGACGATGGGGCTCGGATCTGGTGTGAAGCAAAGCTGGAATTCTTGCCAACAGTACCAACTATTCCCACGCTGCAGTCAAACCGTCAAGAAATCATCGTACTGTGTGAGTTCTCAACACCCTCTTCATATAACCCTTACAGTTTTCCCGAATCGTATAAGAATGTTCTGCCTGTTTTGGCTTTTTTTTCTGAACAAAATTATGTCTCTCTACGTCTCCACTTTAATTTCATGCATGTCCTCAGACCCACCGACTTTTGCGAAAGCCGAAAATGAGACGCTGGAAGTTAAAGTCGAAATCATTTTAAATTGCACCGCCAAAGGAAACCCAGTGCCAGCGTATAGCTGGCATTTTCCAAAACCTGCACAACAGATGGAAGTCAATCAAAATGACAGTCAACTCGTGTTGACCGGGCACCGTCAGTCTCCAGGAACCTATACCTGCATTGCGTCTAATACCCAGGGCACCAAGACCAAATATTTCGTCGTCGTCGAAGCTCCAAGTAAGATTTCATATAAGTCATGACACCTCTCACTTTGTTTAACTCTACTTTTGTCTCGCAGTTAAGTAAGAAATGAACCTATAATTTCTTTATACTGTACTCCATCAGGTAATAACGCTGGAACCACGGCTGGGATTTTGATAGCTGTTTTCTTTGTTCTCATTTTGGTTTTGGCATGTTTGGTTTATCACCAACAGAGGAACTCTGTAGCAAGACTAGATCGTCTGCGCAGCTGAGAGAGAGAGAGAGAGAGAGAGAGAATGTAATAAAAAACAACACTCCGTCTCCCACAGGGAATCGATCAACCTTTGCAGCCATAGTTGGAGTTGTATCGGTTCTGGGAGCCATCTCACTCGTTGTGGGTCTTATTTTGGTGACACCTGAAGGCACAATTCCGCTCAACAAAGGTAGCTACCTCAGAGGACAGCCTGCCTCGTCGGGACCTGTATGAGGCAGACTTTTTTTACTTTCCATTTTTGCATGGCTTTGCTTTGGAAAAAAAATGCCTTGCTTGCGTCGTGGTCTCTTCAGCATCCTCTGTTGGGGGACTTGCATTCTCGCCGTAGCCTTATGAATGCATTATCTAATCAGTTGTCTTCAAAACGCCACTAATCAATATTGCTGTCGTCACATGTTTACATGCACTCAAGAAAGCAGGTCACGAAGACAAACCTATGTACGCAGGGGGGGTTTCCACTAAATGTTGTAATCAAACTTCCTGAGTTTGTTAATTTGGCTGTTTTGGTGCTTTAGTGTGACTGTTGCAGACAGTGAGCTTTCAGTAAATGGGTAGGCAGCTCTCCCTCATCGCGTGAACAAGTCAACTTTTATAGCCGTGGAAACTAACTTCCAGAAGCTGCTTTGTGTTAGATTTGCTTTTAATTTAATACAGGTGGTGGCATTTTCTTGAATGTGCTTGATCCTTACATGTGATTGCCCCTTTGCCCTTCCATTGTCTGAAATCTGAAGTTTCCTACACAAAAGCGGACTCTATCCTGTTTTTAATGAACGTCTGTAAACACCCTGACTGAATCGAAATCCATCCAAGCCAAAGCATTTCTGGTTTGATTTTATGTCCTGCACAATTACTGTATGGTTCAATTTCAGCTACACTGAGCAGCTCCATAGCCAACAGCAACAGGAAGTGGTTGCCTTCCTGTTGCCTGTAGCTCAATTAAATCCACCAGTCCTTCGCAAATTGGCAGACAAAGTTGGCAACTAGATGTTGATGGAATATAAATATGAGTAATATGAAAAAAACTGAGTGAAGAATGTATATTGATCTATCATTTGGCATCATAATGGGTCAGGAAAGTGGATCTGTCTGCTTGTAAAGCTCATATGCCCCCAGGTGTTTTTATCCACCTGGGTGTATGTGGTTTCTCTCTTTTTGTTACAGACAACACTACAACACTTTTCTAGAGGGTGCTTTGATTTTCTTTATGATTATATATGTTTTTGGTGTATATGAATACACATGTTTTACTCCATCTTTTTTTTACATACACAATGGTACAGCTCTAGAATGTTGAATTACTGTTGCACTGAAGAGACTGACCATGAGATTTTTTGAATGTATTTGAATGTGAGCCAATATATAAGGTAGCTTGACAAACTGATGTGCCAGTAAAAACAAAACCACAATGTTTTTCATTTAAAAAGGCGATTTTTTTTTATATTAACGTGGCATGGGTATATGTACATCAAATGTTGATCACAGCAAACCAGCCTGTCGGTAACATCCTTTGGCAGTAAACTGCTTCAGTCAAACTACTGTTGTTCATGACTAATATGTTTTCTTACCACCTTTTGTCAACTCCTTGGAAGCCTCTTTCTCCCACTTTCATTCAGTCTGGCTCACAATATACAGTTCTGAGACTGCCATACTAATTAGCACTGAACAAAGTGAATGTATAGGGCATGTGTTATCCTGCCTTTGGTTGCCAATATAAACTATTTTTATCTGAAAACAATATCCTTCCCACTGATGTTTTTCCCAGAAAGCACCATTTGTTTATGTACTGTGTTCCTATAGCAACCTGGCAATGGAAATTGCTCAATTTGTCATCGGAGTTTTTTTTTTAAGCTTGGTTATAAACATATTTCTGTTGAGCCTGAAGAAGGGGCATGCATATTGAAAATGAAAACAAGTATGTTCTGCAATTTGTACATTGAGATTTCGAGCTGTGTTTGCCATTACTACACTGAAAAAAAACTGATCAGATTACTTGCTGGCCTGTGCTGCACTCTGATATCCGTTGCAGCATTCTGGTCACAGTGTGAGTCTAAACAAGTGACATGCTCCTCTGAAGGGATTGCGCAGAGCCTTGAGTTCAGAGGCAGCAGGAAACAAGCATGCATAAATGACCAAAAACAGGCATTTGCTCACAGCCAGACATGATTTGAAAGCATGCCAAGGCCACACCTAAGGTTGGAATGTAGAGCGCATTAAAATATATCCAACTCCTTGACTCGGGATCATCAAAAAATCAAGTGGTCTTCAGATCTTTGTGGTTTTATTTATTGCCATATTACAAGACAAAGACATGACTTAAAGCTTATAAGGAAAGTTTGGGATTTAGAGGTAGTTATATGGCTCTATGTTTTCATACAATAAATTAAGGAATCTCAATGTGTTTACCAAAAGGGCATAGACTGTATGCTAGATGTAAATAATAAAGAACATCATCTTACATAGGAGGTTTACTGTACGTGTTCATGATTCAGGCTTGTATTTGTTGACACCGTGCTTTCCTGCTTAAAAAAAATGCTCACGGGATTACTGCGGTACAGCTGACTGGACTGTGTGTTTTTGCAAAGGCCTGCCACCTGTTAAATTTCCCCGTTTCCTTTTTGCCCCCCCCCCCCACGGCAAAAAAAAGTCAGCTGGGTCGACTGGGGCCCTTTTGTTCTAACAGTGCTCCCTGCAGAGTTGCTAAGCTGAAGCTCAAGTTGGAATTTTCTTTTCGCCTTTTCTCTGGATCGACGACTCGGTGCCGAAGATTCAAAATGGGAACGCGTTTTCTGAGATGGATTATGGCGTTTTGCACGTTTCACTCTGGTAAGATGTAGATTTGTTTTCACCTAACGTGTTGGGGACTATAGATGTTGTTCAGTGCAGTTATACTCTCATCAAAGTGGTTGTGTAGTGACTGCCGCAAAGACAAACGATGATGACAACACAATCCATCAGCGCTGCGGCGAATTCACATATGTAAGGGTTTAACCTCCATTTACTGAAATGGATCTTTGTATTCCAACATTTATGTTTTTGTGTTTCGCTGTCTACACATTTTTACGGTATTCAACAATTAATGAATGCGTATGTGCATGATGGACTTCACAGATTACTTCCTAGTCGGCTGAATAAAATGTTGGTCTAGAAAGAAGGTTTACATAATCACAAAAAAAAAAAATCGCTATTACACACCTTATGAAAGAATGGGATTTTCTTGATGTCCTGTGCTTGCCCTGCGAGAGTTACATAATAGGTACACTCGGAAGCAGTGAGTAAGTATGAGTGAGTGGGAGGTTGTGTTACTCAGTGGCTTTTGACGGATGTGATGATCAGTGTCCGGTGAAGGATGCTCCCTCATCCTGAAGCCCTCCAGGGTGGTGGTGGGCTTCGGGGAGCCGGTGTCGGTCAGCTGTGAGGCCGCGCGCCCGGTGCGCGTCCTCGGCTGGGAGTCGGCCATCAGCTCTGCGCACACTCAGCGGGACCTGTCCGTCCAGTGGAAGGTGGACAGCCTCATAGACTGGATAGAGGAGCCCATCTGTTATGGCGTGTTTTTCACAGCCCCCAGACAATGTGAGGAGAAACTCAACCTGGTCCTCTACAGTGAGTCAGCCCCCCCATTTTTTGTTTTAACACACTCAGTGTGGAAATGTATGACTCAACATGAACGGAACATGTAACTGATTTATTTGACCTGAGTCCTGCGTGTGATTAATTTAGAAACCCCAGACAGAGTCTCTATCCGGCAGGCCAACCACACGGGCCCCATGCTGGAAGGCAAGGAGTACCAGCTGCTCTGCGAGGTTCAAAACATCGCCCCTGTTCAGTACCTCACCCTGAGGTGGTACAGAGGGCACGCACAGGTTTATAACCACTCTTTCTCTGACCTCACATCTTCCTCGCCCGTCCAAATGTCCTCCATCCTCGTCATCACGCCAACCAAAGCGGAAAATGGAGCGCAGTACAGGTGCGTTGCAGAGCTGGAGCTCGGACCGGAGGGACCACAACCACCTCCTACTGTGGCGTCAGAGCCTCTGAATGCCATTGTGTACTGTGAGTCATGCAGCTGTTCCCAAACATAAATCGTTATCATATGTACTGTACTGTATAATACACTGAAGAGGTGGTGGTGTATCTAATCCATGTGTTCTCCTCTATAGTTCCCCCAGCGTTCCTCAGTCCTGAAACAGAAGTTGTCAACATTACCGCTGGTGCTGACATCTTAAACTGCACTGCTATAGGAAATCCCACTCCTATGTACAGCTGGCAATCCTCCCATCCCATGCAGGAGGACATGGAGGACGAAGAAGTTATTAGCTCTTCCTCACTGCTCCCAGGGACATACACATGCACTGCTTCTAATGCACTGGGGAAGAAGAGCAAGCATTTCATTGTCAAAGAAAAGACCAAAGGTAGAAAGGAACACAGAAGAGCATATGTGCAAGTTGTCTGCACACACCTCTAACGTGATTCTTTTTCTGCTTTAATTCAGGTGATTGATCTGTAGAGACGATTGGACGACGCCATTGGACACGTAAAAATAATTCAGTCGAGGAGATTTTGCTATTGCTGCCTTGGAGACAGAAATGACAAGACGTTTATAACTCAACAGATATTTATGAGGATTTACTATCATCCAGAATTAGATCTCATGAAAGACCCACATATATTGTATTTGGTAATTGCCTTTTAGTTTGTCAGCATTTTAACATGAATATATTCTTTGTTATAGATAGTTGGATATCACATATCTAATTTATATTTTTTGTTAGACTTATTCTTCTATTAATATGATTATTTTATAACTTTAAAGATTAGCTTAACATAATATAACAACGATGACTACATTATTGTCAATGTATGCTGTAAATTTTAAAACTGCAACTTTAATACTGAATGTTAAAGATCCGCAGACAATTATTGTAAATATTGTTAATTAGCTCATCTTTATGAATACAATTTAAATAGAAACATTGTTTTTCACATTGTCATTATTTCATACATTTTAGTAAGTACGTTTTTTTAATAGTATCTCTGGTAGTAAGGCGTTACTATGTGCTTGTAGTGGCACTGTTGTCAACCCCGATATGTACACAATTATATGATTGACAGTATCTGATTGACATTATGAGTTTATGTACTGTATATATTCAATTAGATATTATTATATATCATATATTAATATGTTATGCAACATACATGCAAATTAAATGTAATGGTAAAATGTCTATTAACAATAGTTAACTGAAAATACATTTTGTCAAGACGATAATCTCGGTGATTGTAGTTGTTACACCACCAGGTGCCGCTGTTATACAGTGTTTTTATTGGTCGTCGACATGTCACATGACTTAAATGTTGCTTCGCCGCAGCAGGAAGTGACTTTAGAGGCTAACAATAGCCTAGCGACCTTTAGTCCAGGAACCGACTACTTTTCATGTTTGCTAACCAAATGTCCTGAACCAACAGAGGTGGGAATGAGTCTTGAATCTGTTAACCGAGCAGTGAACACTTTCTGAAGATTGTCACCGTCTGTTCTCTTTCAGGCATGCCTCAGAAAGACCCTTGTCAAAAGCAGGCGTGTGCAATTCAAACGTGTTTGCAAGGTACACCGGGCAGCCACATTGATGCCGTGACATGTATGAGCGCCTCACGTGTAATAATCGCTGTGAACCGCTTGCCCTACAGCCCACAAATACGTGGAGAGCATGTGTGAGGATGTGATCCGGGAGATGCGGCGGTGCTGCCAGATGCAGGCTGGACACTCCATCTGCTGTTCCGGCTTCAAGGACAAGCACCCGGCGGAGGAGAAGAGCAAAACATAGCTGTCTCGGGGCCGTGCCTAAGAATCTCTCCAAAGTTACATTGTATCAATGTTATATTGACTATTTTTGCCACTGTCGCATAATTATAAAATTGCGTAATTCTATGGGTGAGGCGTATACCTTTTGACAAGGCACAACTATACAAATGTAGTGTAACTCATACTACTTATTATACGAGTTATAATTTACAATTGTCATAATAACACCTGTTTGCCATATTCATCCACATCATGAGGTTGAACATTACAATTTAAACCGTCCAATGAATAAAATTGAATTGCACTTTCTGCAGCTTTTTGTATCATTGAGTCAACGCCCTGTTATTAAGTATAGGGGACACTTGCCCGTGCATGTTGTGACTCAGTGGTAGATGTAACTTGTTAAAGGCCGACACACTCAAAATAAGCATGGCTGTTTATTTTAATAGACTGCAATTAACAATTATACTCTTCTTGAGACTGTTTGGTTATGAACATCACTTTCTTGTGGAATGTTTCGCCTGTTAAAGCCTGAAAGGTTAAAATTATCATTGTCTGTGCATTGAGTATTACATAATTCCCACTGTAGATCTGCCTATTATCCTAATTAAATCACCTAATTATAAGTAAAATAATATCGGGTTTAACCAGAAAAGACAGGGTCCTTTGCTTTCATCATATTGTATTTTGTCCAAAACTATTTCAAATAGACAGCCATCTCTAATGATGGATATCGTTTTTCTATTTTTCAATAAGAAGGGGCAACATCAAGTGAAGTGATGCTACATTTAGAAAAAATTAATGGAATAATACATTCGAGTTTATAATTATATTTACTTAATCCATCTAAACTTCTCTTTGCAAAACCCAAACACAATAAACCTTCAACAATACAGTTGCAGTGTGTTAGGTCATGAAATTGGGAAACTGGAAATTGTATAAACGGTTACACATTAGCACTAAGGATAATCATGTTCATACGGAGAAGAGAGATGGAGTATCAAAGACGGATGTTTTCGTTTCGCGAGATCTAGCTAAAGTACATCTTTTTTGTTCAACCTTATTTCCCCCCCTCCATGCACCTTGGAAGCAAAATTTAAAATCATCGGGTACTTGGACATTTGAAGGTAATAAGCATGCATGTTTCTGGTTAGAATAGCTTTTAGTATAAACAGGAACACCGAGTTAAAAGTAACCCAGTCTAAGACGCACGCCTGCGTGACTGTGTGACGCAATGGCGTAAACCGGAAATGTGTAGCTCCAATTCTTTCTAGAACTCTGTAGCTGCCCATCGCTAGCACACACACACCAGGTAGCTTTCCTGAGTTTCTGTTGGCTAAACACAACTTGTCGCCGCACCGAGCAAAACAACCTATAGTTTGAGAGCGTACCCGTCATTTGATATATGCTAGTTTAATTCAAACTTCGGGTGAGTTTCGTTTGCCCACGAACTTAGCCAAGTCATATTTCAAGCTAACGCCGTGTGTGTGTCAGATCCTCGCTGGCATCATGTCCAGGATAGACTACAGCGTGTGGGACCACATCGAGGTGTCAGACGATGAAGATGACACCCACCCGAACATCGACACACCCAGCCTCTTCAGATGGAGACACCAGGTACAGTGATCGCGATACACGTTAGCTGTGGTTTCTTAGCTGGTCAGCCATTACCTCCTTGGTGCTACATGACTTACGATTGCAATATTAGTATATTGTAGCAGTTCATAGTGTAGAGCAGTAAATGTTGGATATGTATTGGTTATGAGTGACCCTGCGGCATTTGTTCCTCAGGCACGGGTGGAACGGATGGATGAGTTTCAGAAAAAGGGGGACGATATGAACAAGGCGCTCACCGATTGTCGGCGTAAATTATCGGAGGCACAAAAGAAAGTGCAGGAGTTGGCCATTTCAGAAACGGACGATGCCAAAGCGGAGCTGAGCAAAGCCCAGGCGGAGGAGAAGAAGTTGAAAAAGGAGGAACGGGAGTGGGAGAAGAAGAGGGACGAGTTCAACCGAGAGGAGAAGAAGATGCCATGGAACGTGGACACACTCAGCAAGGAAGGTTTCAGCAAGGTGAGTTACAGGGAGTGGGCTGCCAGTCAACAGTGGTGTCTGAGCCCCTATTCCTGCAAAAAATGACAATGTAATGCGGAAATTGTCGAATGGGCATCAGACAGCATTTCCAATTTTTAAAATACAGTGACTGTCACGGAGGTAGTTGTTAACACTTAAGGTTTGCGGGTGTTTGAAACAGAAACATGATCTGAATTGACCTGTCACTTACTGCCCTCTGTAGAGCGTCGTTAATGCCAAACCTGATTCTATTGAAGAGACTGAAGAAGAGAAAGAACAAAAGCATAAAACCTTTGTGGAGAAAAATGAAAAGCAGATCAAACATTTTGGTGAGAATTGTTTAATTTTCATTAACTATTATTATTTATTGCCTGGTATTTGAGAAGTAATTATGGTCCATTATTCCTGTCTTTACCACAGGCATGTTGCGACGTTGGGATGACAGCCAGAAGTATCTCTCTGACAACCCTCATCTAGTATGTGAAGAGACCGCCAACTATCTGGTGATCATGTGCATTGACCTTGAAGTTGAGGAGGTAAACACACTAAACTCTGCCCTTTTTTTCCCCATTGCCTTATATGATTGTGCATACTTTCATAAGTTCACATATTCATATTAAGATAAACGGTTGTTAGTTTAACGTAATTTAACATGGTTTGCTTTAAACAGTCACTAAGCAGGTTTAAATCATCATTCTAAAAATCCTTCTTCCTTTTTTAGAAACATGCGTTAATGGAACAAGTGGCTCATCAGACCATCGTCATGCAGTTCATCCTCGAGTTGGCCAAAAGCCTCAAGGTGGATCCCCGCGGGTGCTTTCGTCAATTTTTCGCCAAAATTAAGGTAATAAATGAATATTGGATACCCTAAATTCGAATGAAATCATTTATCAAATCACAATTAACCTTATAGGGCTTAATAATCTGTACAAGGTGTGACATTCTCTGTCCACAACTATCAACAAGGATGAGGAAAAACTAAAACTAAATTACCCTGAAAGGTCAGGGAGAGTCACAAGTCAAGGATCCCTATTCCAGGACGGACAGAAATGCAGCGACAATATATACAGCTCTCTCACTCTCTCTCTTTCTCTCTCTCTCACATTCATGACTGGACTGGCTCTCGCTCTTACTTTCTTTCCCATCCTCTCAGTGGTTCATGAATCATCCGAGACTAGTGACACAGGAGCAGGGGATTTTCCTTGACACCAGTAACAATCAAGTTCCTCCACAATACACCATGAGCCATGCCAATACTAATAGTGGCTATGTCTCTTCCTACAGACAGCAGATCAGCAGTACCAGGACGCTTTCAATGATGAGCTGGAGTCATTTAAGGAGAGAGTTCGTGGCAGGGCAAAGATCCGCATAGAAAAGGCAATGAAGGAGTATGAGGAAGAGGAACGGCAAAAGCGCATGGGGCCAGGAGGACTAGATCCTGTTGAAGTGTACGAGTCCCTTCCACCGGTAAGTTGTTTTGGGTTTTTAGGAGGCCTTAGGACATCCTGTAAGTTTCAAATGCCTTACAAAGGTTGTTCTCAATTGCAGGAGATGCAAAAATGCTTTGATGAGAAGGACATCTCAATGTTACAAGAAGTTATTACCAAACTGGACCCAACGGTAGGTCTCTTTGTAATGCCTACAGGTCAGCAAGTTATCTATATAGTGTCTTTTGTCTTATTTTTTACCAGCTAATTCATCTGTGTGCTTTTTAGGAGGCAAAGGCTCACATGAAGAGGTGCATAGAATCTGGGCTCTGGGTCCCCAACTCCAAGACTGACGATGGAGATGAAAATGAGGAAGACGCCTCCACTGAGGAGGTGAAACAGGAGCAGGAAGAAGCTAAGAAGGAATGACCAATACTTATTGTATAAATCGTTGCTTGTGCAAATGTACTTACTCATTGTATTGTAACTCCACTCTATGTGTGACTAGTCTACCAGTTAAGGAAATATGAAATCCAATGTTGAAATAATTAGCTGAGACTTACAGGATTCGCATCCACTGACTACACAACAACATTGCATCAGTAAGTTCTGCTTGGAAAATAAACTGCTGCTTGTGTTTAGGTATTTTTTATTTCTTTGGACAAAACTAAATTCCCAATCTTAATTTTTTTGTAAAGCCTGTCCTGCATATTTGCCCACATGGCTGTCCGCTTCATTTGTTTTGTCATTAATTTTATGCATTTTCAGGGGACTGTTATGAAGCAGTGAGTGATACGGTAACATCATGTTAAACTCTGGGTTTTTTGAATTTTAAATCTGGTTCACTTCTTACTGGGATTAAGGACCATGATAATTTATACTGCAACTCTCAGCTAATCTGAGGCTGGTTAAATTGACTTTCTAATGATCTGTTAACAGGTTTGATCTGTTCTAACCAGTCATCAATCGGGACTATGACAGTGACAACAATTAAGTGTCAAATAATATGGGCAACAGATATTTTTATGCATCAATTGAATGCTGGTGCTCTTTCAGACTTTCCATATGTCAACTTGAGGCCATTGGTAGCCAGCATCATTCATTGGCTACCCAGAATGACCTAATGTTTGGCTCAGTGAATCCAGACAACTTAACATCCTGTGTATGTTGAATTTGCTTTGTTGTACAGGCCCAGGTTTTGCATATATTTTTTTCTTTTTGAAGCTTTAGGGTATTGAATTGGCTGTTTCCAGAATGTGACGTTTTTTCTACAGACTTGCTTAAACTAAAAGTTGAATTTATCCCGCTATTCCAGGTGTGGTCACTATGTTTGAGGAGTCATTTATGGTGGAAGTGCTCTTCAGATGATAATGTTCGAGCTAAAATTTTAGTTATGGTAATCATAACATTGAGTGTGAATGCATGTATATGTGTTTTCTCTTAATAGGTCATTTAGTATCTGAATTTGTTTACATATAACAAGACAACAACCAATATTAAGCAAGCAATAATGATGATTGCTCATAGATGATGGATGCTCCCTGTCATGGGCCCCTATTAGCTTATTTGACAATTTTCCATAGCACTAATTATGTTTGGTTGTATGGTTTCCAGACGCTTGTTGTC
The DNA here is from genome assembly GCA_016785305.1 of Colistium nudipinnis. Lineage (NCBI taxonomy): Eukaryota > Metazoa > Chordata > Actinopteri > Pleuronectiformes > Rhombosoleidae > Colistium > Colistium nudipinnis. The sequence goes on from JAFBJU010001186.1 coordinate 2,586,058, forward strand.
CATTATTAAATAGCATTGGCCCGTGGCCAGTAGGTCTGTGCCATGAGGAAATCTCCTCTAACCGTTCACAAAGGGGGCAGAACAAAAACAATATCGAAATTATAAATTATGCAGAAAACCATGGTTAAGGAATTTTCTGAAATTGCTGAAGTGTTTTAAGTGAGTACCATATTTGTAAATTGGAGTTGCTTAGTGCTAAACATATACATAATCAAGCTAATAATGCAATTATAATAATAGTATAGTAATAAAAAAAAAGTAATAGTAAAACTAATTATTGTGGAATGAGGGATAAGATTCGATCGTTTTGCTTAACTCAGAGGGATGTTCCTCATCTACAAGTTTGATAAGGAGTTCATAAACATTTGAGGCATTTTAGATAATATAATGCATTCAAAAGAAGATTCCTAAATATTGTTATCATTGTAAAAAAAATTTAGGCTGCTACCTCCCTGCAGCCCCTCTTTTTTTGTGTGAAGTCCACTAGCACAGTCTGTATTCTCAGTTTGAGAAGGACTGCTAAGGGAACACCAACTTCAACAGCATTTAGGGGGAGCATTTGGGGGAGAGGTGGCCTAGTGGTGAGGGAGACAGGCATCGGACCAGAAGGGTTGCCGGTTTGAGGCCCGGTCGCGGCGGTCTCCCTCTGGAGGGATTGACGAACCCCTGCCACTAACAAAAAGAGATGCCACCATCTTGAGCAAGGCACTAACCCCATCTGCTCCCTGGATGCTTTCAGCTGTCCACTGCGCTGTGGCTTGCATGTGCCTCAGTCAAATTTCCCCTGACTTGTGTGTCTCTGTGTGCATGTGCATGTTTGTGTGGTTTCTAAAATCTAAATCAAAATTTATGAGGACAGTATGTCATGTCAGGTAAGTCCGAAATGAAAGATTTATAAATATGATGGATGATAAATGATACCTTCACCATACACATGTAAACTTAAATTGTCTGTTTTATTTTAATTATTATTTAATTATAGTTTGCTTATTTTGTATTGTTTTAATTTCATAAAATGTATATATACACATTTTTGTTGCCGTTTCTCACTACATGTATTATGCTGCAACACACCGAAGCAAATTGCTTGCATGTGAAAAGCCTACTTAATGGTGATAAACCTGATTCTGATTTTAGTCATGCAATTATATTATATTATATTACAGTTATTTTATTTGTTTGTTATCATCCATTTTAATAAAATAACATGTAATCAGCTTTCGGAATTGTAAGAATATGTGGGAAGTAGTGGAATTAGTTCAAATTTGCGAATAATTTTGAGTAATCGCGTCACGATATGTCAGTTTTAGCACTTGTATACTCACTACTGATGCTCTTATTTTGAAATCTCAGCCCAGCTATTCGTGACCGATGAGAGCTCGAGCCCTTGGGAGGGCGTGGCCAGCTCCGGTTTCGGGAAGAAGCAGTAGAACACGGTAGAAGACGGTGGTGTGAGATAGGTTTATCCTAAAAAAATATGATTACGCCGGATGTCATTGTGTTTTAGCGAGGCTGAACTTTACGTCTTCACACGATCGAAAGGTACTTGCTCATCTTACGCGCTGTTGTTGAGTCTGTGTATATTGCGTTTCCTCGTCAGTGGCACCGGACACATTTTACAATATCTGAGGAAATAAGTTTGTGAGCGGGGACGCAGCCAGTCTTTCGTTTGCCTTTATAACGTGTCAGTAGATATATTCCATCAGGAGTGTTCTAACTAGTCAACTAGACTAGTTGAAGATGATTGAATTACCCGATGTCGCAATTTCATTCTTTGTATACGTATAGTTATCTAATCAAATCAAGAATATAGAATATGCTATTTTAGAGACGTTGTCGCTTTCAAAATGATTCCAGCCAGTGCATCAGCTGTGTGTGCACCGGACACATTTTACAATATCTGAGGAAATAAGTTTGTGAGCGGGGACGCAGCCAGTCTTTCGTTTGCCTTTATAACGTGTCAGTAGATATATTTATAAATGGAGTGGTCGTTCAGCTACGCTATACGGCGCAGTAAACAGTGTGCAGTGTAAATGACATGTTTTGTTTAAGTTATTAGTTTTATCCCCCGGAAGACCTTCCTAAAAAAATCGATCCAATTACCATCAGGAGTGTTCTAACTAGTCAACTAGACTAGTTGAAGATGATTGAATTAGCCGATGTCGCAATTTCATTCTTTGTATACGTATAGTTATCTAATCAAATCAAGAATATAGAATATGCTATTTTAGAGACGTTGTCGCTTTCAAAATGATTCCAGCCAGTGCATCAGCTGTGTGTGTGTGTGTGTGTGTGTGTGTGTGTGTGTTGCGTTCACGCGCCTGTGCGTTTGCGTATGTGTCAGTCAGTGTGGCTCCTTCCCCACCATGTCTAAACGGTGGTGGTCCAAGCGTTCAAGGCCGGGGGCCTCTCCAGGCCAGGGAGACCCTCCACAGGGTCAAGGCATCCATGTCCTTCTCCTCTGGACCAAAGAAGGGGAGCGCTACTTGTCCCACACAAGTGAATCGGTCACGGCAGAGGAGCTGTGCATCTCAGCTGCAGAGGCTGTAGGTGAGTAGGACAACGACCAGCACCGACCTAAATGATGGTATGTTGGTCCACCTGTGTGGCACGTGTGTTTACCTTCGGTGTTTATTCCACAGGAATAACACCTCTGTGCCACGTATTATTCGCTCTGTACAATCCAACATCACGCTGCTGGTACAGTCCAAGTCACATTTTCAATCCAGAGGAGCAGGCCTGCCTGGTACTTCACTATTGCATGAGGTAAGCAAGGTGCATGAGGTGTTTGTGTAACACTGTGTAAGCAAAAAACATATTCACAAGAGCTGTCTTGTTGCTCGCGTCAAGGTTTTACTTTCACAATTGGCACGGACTAAATGAGAAGGAGCCGAGCGTGTCCCGATATCGCCTCAGGTCCGGGACGGATCAGAGAGGTTCCCCTCTTCTTGACATTGTGTCCTTGGGGTATTTATTCGCTCAGGTTTGTGTGTGACGTAATGTTTCTGGTTTACCACCTATCCCTTGAATGCGCGTCAGAAATATTACTCTGCCCTTACCTTGTTTTCCTCCCTGTGTCTTCAAAAGGCTAAATATGAGTTTGTGAATGAGGTGGTACAGATGGAAGACATTCAGTCAGAGGAGGAGCTGAGTTGCTTCAAAAATGAGAGCTTGGGGATGGCCGTGCTCCATCTCTCTCACCAGGCAATACAAACAGACTGTACCTTACAAGACATTGCAGAGAAAGTCAGGTAATTACTTGGAGGGAGTGAATATGGGTCTTAATGATTAATGAGCACTTATCATCTGTATATCTGAAACTGTGATATATTAACATTCAGTAATTGCTCTGTTCATCAGAGATGTTAAGTGCTCTTTTGTGTTTTGATGCTAGATATTTGTCTCAATTTATGTGGATTGCGGTTGTGTTGTGCTCTAATAACTGTCCTATGTTCTGCTGATGTGAAAATTCACTTTCTTCTGTAGATCAATAAGGCATGAATCTGTAAATCCAGGTTACATTAACCCATGTCTATTTCTTTCAGCTTTCTAAACTGCATTCCTAGGTCTTTCTCCAAACACATTTCCAAAGTCAACTTCCTGACTAAAATCAGGATCCATCGGGTGTTTGCAGACTTTGTGCGGACCTTCCAGCAACACACCGTGGATAAGGGGCGGCTTGGCACCCAGGAGATCATGTACAAGTACATCTCTACCCTCGAACATTTGGCACCACGTTACGGCACCGAGACCTTCCCTGTGACTCAACTGGAGCTGAATGTGGAAGGGGATGGAAGTAGCTCTTACTCCAGCGGCACTCATGCGCAGGGTGTGTCGAAAGATAACTTCGCAGCTCCCGCCACACACGAAATAGTGGTGTCGGGCACCAAGGGCATTCAGTGGAGGATGGTGTCCGGGCAGAAGGTCTGTCAAAACTATTTCAAACAACTCTTGACAGGCTGATTGCTGTTTATTGCGCTTGTGCCGACTTTCCATTTATTCACCGTCTCTAACCAGGCACAGGCTAACACTTACCTCAGGAATGACTACATGAACTACGACAAGAAGGCAAAGCACCAGTCGAGCCAGACCAACACCATTAAGTTGACCCCCTTCTGTGACTTCCCTGAAATAACTCACATAGCCATCAGCGGAGCTAATGTGTGCATTAGTACTCAGGGCAATCAGTGTATGGTGAGAGTACTTACATGGCCTTTTATGTAAAAGCCTCTTTGCATTCATTGGACTGGCAAATGTGCTTGGATTGTATTAGTTCAATGGATATATATATATATATATATTGCACATTTACTGTCATATATATCTAATTCTATATCTATATATATATCTCCTTCTACCACTGAATATATTGTACCGTAAGCATGGATGCCTAGATTCTTATATATTTTCCAAAGTCCTTTCGATTTATGTGTGTATGTGACTGTGGGCGGGAGCTCTGATTGTAAGCCGTCGGTGTTGCTGTGTTTGTATGTAGGTGGTTCAGATGAACTCCGTCCAGGAGGCCCGCTCCTTCATCTCACTCCTGGACGGATACTACCGGCTGACTGCAGACGCCCACCACTATCTTTGTCATGAAGTGGCTCCCCCCAGGGTGGTGCAGAGTGAGGCGAATGGACTGCACGGGCCTATGCAGTGGGTTTCCTCCTCACTCACATGCACATAGAGAAACCAAATAAGACGGGGTGCTTCATAAAACATCTCTGGCGCTTTTTTTTTTCCAGTGATGACTTTGTGCTGCTGAAGCTGAAAAAGGAGGCAGCCGAAGAGGGAGCTTTCCTCGTACGTTGGAGTGCACTTGACTACCGGCGCATCATCCTGGCTGTGCTAAACAAAAACAAGGTAAGTCAACATCCAGGCATCTTCTCTGGGATGTATTGCATTGGTGGTGAAATGGAATTCTCAGCTACACTTTCTGCACGCCTGTGTTTGTGCGCGGCTTACAGAACGGAGCGCCGCTGAGCCACAAGCAGTTCCGTATTCAGCACAGGGGTTCAAAGTTCTGTCTGGATGGCTGGGACCAGGAGTTCTCCAGTGTGAAGGAGCTCACCGACAACCTCAAGTCATTTGTTCTGAAGTCTGGATCGGAGAGCTTCACTGTCAAAAAATGCTGTTTGCCAAGACAAGCAGGTTTGTATTTATTGGAAATCTCAATGCCATGCCACAGTGTATTTCCACATCCTCCTGTGACTCTGTGGCTACATTTTTTTAACATAGGTTTTGTTTGTCTATGTGCGTTCGATTGTGTGTGTGTGATGTAGAACTTTCTAACCTTGTGGTGGTGAGGCAAGGTGTCAAACACCAGGTCAACACGGACACGAGCCAGATACGCTTCCACCAGATCAAGGACAGAGAGATTGTACAGGTAAAGACAAACCCTCACTAAGAAGTGATTTGGCTGTCGAGCTCAACTACTGACACGATGGTTGTTGTGTGTTTATACACAGGAACAGCATCTGGGACGCGGCACCAGAACTAACATCTACTCCGGTCGTCTCCGGATAAAGGGGCAAGGAGAGAGTGATGTCCACTACGAGTCCAACAACAACTTAAACAACTGCAAAGGGATCCGAGTGGTTCTCAAAATTCTGGACCAAAGCCATAAAGACATTGCGCTCGTAAGCCTTGTGATCTTTGCAAAAATGGTTGTAAATAGAGTGGTGGTTTATGAAATGCCGACAATATTCAACAGGCTACTGTATGTAATGCTCGCATTTTCAATGCGTCCTCTTCCCTCTGCCCTGCTCAGGCGTTTTTTGAAACTGCGAGTCTCATGAGCCAGGTGTCCCACAGTCATCTGGTGTTTGTGCACGGTGTGTCTGTCAAAGGATCTGAAAGTGAGTACAATTAAACTCTTTACCACCACAGGCTCACTTCCGCTTTTAGCCGATTTATTTCCTTGTTTTCTACATTGACATTTTGCAATCTTGTTGTCGAATGAGTAATTGAATCCAGGTGAACCTTGAAGCACACTCAAACCCACACCCGGCCTTGTCTCTTTTTGAGACAATGCAACTTGTTTAGATTTTGTTCTTGTGGCTGTAGCAGAGACTTGACATCTCAAATGTGTTACTGCTTTTACAGACATCTTGGTGGAAGAATTTGTGGAGTTTGGGCCTTTGGATGTGTTCCTTCGAAAAGAAAAGGCGTTGGTGACACCTCAGTGGAAATTCATTGTTGCCAAACAACTTGCAAGCGCTCTCAACTATCTTGTGAGTTCCCTTTCTTTTGTATACCACAGTTTACAATTCAGCACAACTCACTTGATTTAACCGAAGCAGGTTCCTTACAAAGTGTCTTACACTAAAAAATGTGGTAATTCAAATAATAATTTCAATTACCGAATCAGGTATTGCAGCTTTGCAAGTGCACACCAGGTTTTGAATTTTGACTGCTGCACTCAGGAAACCGGTAGAAATCTGAGTATCAGAACAAGCTTAAGATAAGAGCTTTAAGATGAGTCACTTTTTTCCACAATGACTAAAATGTTGTAATAGCAAAAACAGACTCTTAGCATCCCAAATAGTTCATACTTATAACGCTGTATTTATTGTAGGAGACCAAACGCCTTGTTCACGGAAATGTCTGTGCCAAGAACATTCTTTTAGCAAGGCGGGGACTGGAACACGGTACCACACCTTTTATCAAGCTAAGTGATCCTGGAATCGCCCTCAGCGTACTTTCACGAGATGGTTAGTATCAGCATCTGATTTTACACGAATGGACTTAACTTTTACAGAAAACTGCTCTACCTTATTTTAATCAGATTAAGTAAACCACATCCTTATAGGAAACCATTACATGTTACCTTTTTCCTGTTATCTTGCTTTATTAATCCCTGCATGCACATGCATTTTGAGAACACACACACACACACACACACACACACACACACACACACACACACACACACACACACACACACACACGCACACACACGCACACACAATCAGGAAATTAGTTATCTGCATTTAACCCATCTGGGCCAGCACCACAATGTCCACAGATAGAGTGAAGAGAGCTCCAGTGACCTTGCAATTTGTAGGCACACGTGAGCTTTAATTTTTTTTTTTTTTTGGGGGGGGGGGGGAAGGTGCCTTGCCCAGGGGCACAAGGCAGAGTCTTTGAGGGGACAGCGGGATTGTATTGCAGCGTCCGTTCCAGATTTTATTTTTGAGATCGCAGTTGGGGTTGTGGGGGCCTCGAGAGACCGTCTCCTTCTCCGCTAGTCCACCCCCCCTAGAAATTTAAGGATGTCTGAAATAAAGTCCCTCTCAAACAAACTTTTGATGCATTTTTAGGTTCTAAATTAAAGCAACTTAAGTTGCTCAATTAGTTTGGTTGACTCAGACACATTTTCTGTCATGCTGAGTTTAAACAACTTATAGTAGAGCTATTGTAGCTCAAGCTCACCTTTAAATGATACTGTAAATGTGACTTCTTTTATTATGGCTATTCTGCACAACAGAGCGACTTGAGCGTATCCCTTGGATTGCCCCCGAGTGTGTTGACATCGGTGCGCCCATTGGCAATGCCGCTGACCAGTGGTGCTTTGGCGTCACGCTACTTGAAATCTGCAACAACGGCGATCTTCCCTTGGGTGGCAGTTCACTGTTTACGGTGGGTCTGTATTAGGGCTTAAAGGTCCTCTGTGTAGGATTCAGTAGGATCTATTTGTGAAATTGATATATACAATTCATCATGTTTTCATTTCTGTATGATCCCTTTCAATTAGGAATTGGTGTCAATTTACCCTAGCGTGAGACTTTTTTTTAAATCTACATACATAGCAAGTCCTCTGCTAGGAAGTCTGCTCTGTTTCTGCAACAGGCAACAATCAATTACTACCTCCAGAGAGGGCCCTTTGTGTTTTATTGTTACCATAAAAGCCACCATAGTGGTTCGGGAGGGGAGGGTATTTGGTTTGTTGTAATCTGCACCCTCTCCACTAGATGCCGTTAAATCCTACACATTGAACCCTTAACCTCCTCTCCTCCAACAGCCCCAAACTTCACCTGCCCAGTATGTTGACTTCCGACGTCTAATTTTTAACCTCAGAACCTTTGATCCCAACAGAAGGAGCGCTTTTATCAGAAAAAGGGACGCTTAGCCGAGCCCTCCTCCCAGGAGCTGGCCAGCTTCATCAGCATGTGTTTGACCTACGAGCCCGTTGAGAGGCCTTCGTTCCGCACTGTGCTCAGGGAGCTCACAGAAATTATGATCAAAAGTGAGTTCGTAAACCACCTCTTGCGCTACTTTTTTTGTTTGTTTCTTTTTTTCTTTCCACTTGCCTCAGTGTATCTGATAAACATGTGGCCGTGTTGTTTTCCCTCTGCGCACAGATCCTGATATATCTCCCAGTGAAACGCTGCCAGACTCAGACCCTAGCGTGTTCCATAAACGCTATCTGAAAGAGATCCGGGACTTGGGAGAGGTGAGTTCCAGTGTCACATCATCAGTAGTTTCATATGTCCTGCATGTTGGAGAATAATCGACAGCTTACGGTTCTGTCTCCAGGGTCACTTTGGGAAGGTGACTCTCTACCGGTACGACCCAGCCAATGATGGGACTGGAGAGTGCGTGGCCGTGAAGGCCTTGAAACAAGAGAATGGTCAGGCGCCCGATGGCTGGATAAAGGAGATTGAGATTCTGAAGTCCCTTTCTCACAGCAACATTGTCAAGTACAAGGGTTGCTGCACTGAAATGGGTGAGACCGCAGCTTTCTTCTGTCTGCCTAGTCTTATGTTTATTGAAAAATACTTACGGTATCTGTATGTTCAAAAGTGAGCGCTCACTCAGGAGCTCCATTTTCACTCGCACTGTTCAGTGGTTGATTCCAGGAAATGTTCCTCTGTAAATAAGAAATCCATCGTATGTCAATATTGCATAGATGATGGATTATTAAGCTTTCAACAAACAGAATACTAAAGCGTCCAAGCTCATTAAATATCACGATAATAGTCAGTGGGTCATTCTTGCCTTTGAAATATATTGGAAATTGTAGCATAAAATCACTGTTGACTTGTCCATTGACAGGAGGACAAGTGGTGCAGCTAATAATGGAGTACCTTCCTCTGGGGAGTCTGCGAGAGTACCTTCCCTCACGGAAGCTGGGTTTGCCCCAATGCCTTATGTTTGCCCAGCAGATCTGTCAGGTGAGTTGAAAAGTTTTTTTTAGTCTATGGTATTTTTTCTGCATTTCCTCTAAATCCTATAATGCTGTATGAGCTGTGTGCAAATTGCACAAATGTCATAGATCTCATGGTGTGTTCTTCATTGAGAAGAATCGGTTTATTTGTTCATTTGCCCGTCAAGAACTTTCCACAAGACTGCCTTCAGGACAACTACCACCTCATAGATAATCGATTGTGTAATTTCATTACGTTTCACCTTATTGTCATCCATTCATTCTGTTTGTGTAATCTAATAATGTCATTATGTTGCACTGTTCCCTCTCAGTATCGAGAAAAAAGTGTCAACCAGAAAATAATCAGTCAGCATGCAGTAAAGTACATTTGGGCTTTTTGCTTTAAAGGGGATGGATTACTTACACACAAAGCGATACATCCATCGAGACCTAGCTGCCCGGAACGTTTTAGTGGAAAATGACAGCTTGGTGAAGATTGGAGACTTTGGCCTGACAAAATACATCCCCGAGGGTGAGATCTACTATCGCGTGCGAGACAATGGAGACAGTCCAGTGTTCTGGTGAGTTCATGCAGAACTACGCTGGTTTCAAAATCTTTTCCTTTATTTTGACCACTTAACTGTATTTTCGTCACTTCATAGGTATGCCATTGAGTGCCTGAAGGAGAATAAATTTTCCTTTTCATCTGACATTTGGTCCTTTGGTGTAACGCTGTACGAGATCCTTACCCGTTGTGACAGTCGCCAAAGCCCTCCAACGGTACGTTGTCCCCCACCCTTGATGAGTTTATATCTGTGTATACTTTCCTATGACATCAACAAAAACACTTGAGATCCCTGTATTAAATGTTCAATGTGCATGTCTGTGTTTTTGCAGAAGTTTTTGGAGATGATTGGGGAAACACAAGGACAGATGGCTTTGATGGTACTCATAAGACTGTTGGACAGACAGGTGCGATTGCCTTGTCCCAAAGATTGCCCACATGAGGTATTATTACATGCTCATTAAATAAAATTTACATTTTGCATAAAGAGTAGCAGCTTTTATAATTGATTTTTTTAACCAACAGGTGAAAGTGTTGATGGAACTATGTTGGGCTGCAGAGCCGGCACACCGACCATCATTAAAATCCCTTATTGAAAGGTTGGAGGCTATCCGTCGAACATATGATTGGCTGCCAGGCGCAAACTTCTCCCTGCCTCATAACTGCTGATGATTTAATTGAAGGTGTATTTATCACATGTTATCACTTTGCCACCATACCTACCACACCTTAACTTGGCAGCCTGTAATGTTTTTCCTGCTGCGCCCCTTGCCTCCATTGTCTTTTTTATAGAAGCTCCCTCCTGTCTTCTCATATGTGATATTAAAAGAATAACTGTAAAAAAATTCTGTCGACATTTTTAAAGGTCACTTCTTTTTGGTGTGAATTGCTCTGTTGTTGTTTTTGATGACAACACTCATAGTGACCTTAATAAGAGTTGCAATGGTATTGGCATAAAAGATGAAGATGGCAACAACATACAACATTGATACAAATGCAAAATGGGGGAGAGAACATACATTTCCTTATGTTGATGTAAAAATGATCAATGTTGTATGGAAATTGTGTGAACCACAAATAGTTGTTTGACATTTCTCCACTGGGCCGGCAGTTTGAGTGTAGGTGATGTCACACCCTCCAGTGGGAAATGTTTTTCAGGGTTTTGTCGCCATGGCAACTGGAATCAATAAGGAGACTTTTTTGTCATATTGTTTTGATGTATAATTTGCCCACGTTTGTCTCAAAGCTGCGGGAGAAATTGTGTGCCAACATTTCAGATGGAAGAGGAACAATGACAAGAAGCCCCATAGATTATAATATAAGCCTTGCTTCTGCATGCACATTGCATGTACATAACTCAATCTGTGTGTGTTCATTTCCTGGCTAATGAGTTGAACTTTGTGGGGAAGCGTGCAGGGTAGGTTAGTTAAGTTCCAATGTCACTAACCCAGGGAATGATATTTCTAAATACCCTTTGTTTTCATGACCATTTAGATGCCTCTTCATGGGCCACAAGATGAAATCATTTTGTCTGACTGACTGCAGCACACAAGTTCAGATGTTGATTCATCCTTATTTACACATCATGTGATCGGCCCATTTACCGACCTCAGCGTCACAGAGCAGTTTAGTGACACACCACATGTCCTGTCAAGCGGCGAAATACAACATCTATTTAAATTCAACAGGTGCATAAAACCAGAGAAAACCTCAAGAGCCTTAACCACAATACTGCAGCTGAGATTGCAACCCAATATTTCACTTTCTTTATATACAGTGCAAGCTAACAACCTCAAGAATGGCCTATGGTTAGGCACCAATCACGCTGTCAACTTAAAGGAGCAGCTCCAAATTCACACGAACCAAAGGTTAATACAAAATGACCCTGGGACATGCTCAGCGCCAAGGGATTGTCATTAGGTGGTGATCCCTGATAACAAATCTACAGGTCACACGTAGACAGATGGAGTAGATATATAGACATTCATTGCTCATTAGGTACACTTAAAAATAAATAAATGCAGCTACTTCATGATAGTTAAATGCTCAATTTGTGTTACAAAATCATATTTAATAAAACACATATCTTTAAAAGTAAATAAATATGTATCAAAACAAACTGTAAACTGCATTAAACATGATTAATACGATCATGCATATGGCCGCAGGAAGTTATTTAAGTGAGTCTTAACGTGTATAATCCTTGGCCAGCTCGGGCTGTGGGGCCCCCGCCGGGCCCCGCCCCCACCCTCCGTTACGTCGTAGCCATGGAAAATGCGTCTTCCTCTCGTCCAATGAGAAGCGTCGCAGGGGCCATGTGTGTATTGTTTAAACTGCTCAAATCTCGCTGAGTTTTCAGACCGAGGAAACTTCCACCAGACCAAAGCGATGGCTGCCGCCGTGTCTGTGAGCGCAGCTGCCAGGGAGGAGAGCTCAGACTCGGGACTCGGTTTTGCCCCCCGTCCGCTCCACGAGAATTGCGAGCTCGCCGTGGACTACGAGAAGCGGACGATCGGAGAGCGGCGGAATCCCGAGCACGCAACGGGCGAGCAGGACTCGCCGCCGGGACGCGAGTGTCAGCGGAGGGTCGACGAGGACCTGACATCCCTGAGCCCCGAAGAGATCGAGAGCCGCTTGGACCGAACTCGCAGGGAGTTTTTCAACCGCAGAAAAATAATCATCAAAAATCTGCCCTCCGACGTTAGCAATCAGGTACATGTTAAAAAGAAAAAAAATTCAAAGTGAGGGATTATTGGTTGTTTAATTGACTGATTGACGGGGGGGGGGGTCGTTTGGCTAACATTAGCCTCGCTCCAGGATGCCCTGCCGTGCTATCCGCGTTAGCCTGCTACACATTTTACTGATTGACCGACTTTAAAACTTTGCTTAGTGCGGACTCTGGCTTTATGTGTACGACACGTTTTAAAACGACATACAGTGCTGACTACTAATCCACCCGACACACTACAGCCCCGTGCAGAGTGTGTTTTTGGGTTCAGTTGGCCAACATAATTTTGGTCAACGACCAGGCGGTCTGAGCACTGTCAATAATGGTCATCTCTGGCCTGTATGACATGCCTCTCGTGACTTGTCGGTTAAACAACGCGCGCGCACACACACACACACTAACTAACTGACAATAATTACAATGTCTGTGTGATGTCATTCAATTGTTCAAGCTGTGTGAATTCACAGGCTAATTGTGGTTTTCAAGCACACACGATGCGGCCACAGATTTAAACTCCTGATGCCACATTTTGTTGGAACGTGCCTGACTCGTGGGGAGCGCTGGGCCTGTGGGCGCTACCATTGTTCACGCAGAGGTGGGGTAGGGGTGATGGGAGTTCGAGATGTGAGTTGCAATATAACAAAAGGCGGAAGGTGCGTGGAAAAACAAAACGTTTCAGAAAATGCTGGACAGGGTCGCCATTTGTTTGTGAATGGGCCTGAAAAAAAAAAAAAAAAAAAAAAAAACACCCACAGCGTTGAACAATATCTCCTACAACAATGAGTCAGGGATTCACCCCCTCACAGCCCACAGTTGCACCTGCTTTTCAACTTCTCCCAGTTGACGCGAATTAGTAATTATGTGACTCCCTACAGTTCAGCAACTTACACACATGCGATGACCAAAAACATCCAATTAAAATATATATATATAAAAATCTGACTTGACACAGGAGTCGCCGGGTAAAGGATTTGAAGTGTTCTGATGTAATCATTGACTTTGATTTTTTTTATTTTCAGGAGGTTCATGAGCTGCTGGGCAACTATGACTTGAAGTACTGCTTTGTTGACAAGTACAAGGGCACAGGTTGGTCTAACTGCTTCTCCATCATTGCACATAATAAACATGTGGAAGCAAAATAAAAGATTACAATGTGTTTGATATTCACAACTCGGGTTATCTGTATTTAGAGCAGTCATGCAACTGGGTTCATGAAAATACTGTAGTTCTCTACCGGGGGGAAAAATGTAGCAAAAGTTGTGCACGTGTGTTTTTAAGTATCTCCTTGCCATACTTGCCATAAGAGGTGTGGAATCTAAATGTGTTCACTTCAGCCAAAATGGTTTTGCACATTGGCGGTTTAACATCCCACCAGAAAATGGATGATCTAAAATAGGCCTGGCATTCGCTTGAGCCAGATGGTAGATTCAGGGAATGTGGTGTACCCACCAAAGTCACATTGCGATGTGTGTCATACAAATTCCAGGCGGTTACTTCAACAAAAAAAATCACTCTTCCTGCTTTTTTTGTTTTTTATCGGACTCTCAATTATAACCACAAGTCCTTTTCCCATCCTGCTCCTCCTTCAAGGCATCTGTGTAATGGAATGTTTGATAGTAGGTGCTAGTAACTAATCCATTCAAGTTCCAGTCAAACATAAGCTGGTGTGTGCCTCCAGAACTATCTTTTGATTACATCATCCCCTAAATCTGGTGTGTATGAAAATAGATTTTGTTGTCTGTGTTTAATTTGTCACTTTCTCAATCAACAATGGTTTGTGTTAATTGTCTCCTTTCCCTCTGTCCCCCTCAGCATTTGTGACCCTGCTCAATGGGGACCAGGCGCAGTGTGCCATCAAAGAGTTCCACCAGCATGCACTGCGGGACAGGGAGATTTCTGTGCAGCTGCAGCCCACAGACGCTCTGCTGTGCATCGCAAACTTGCCCCGTGCCTTCACCCAGCAGCAGTTTGAGGAGCTGGTGCGACCCTTTGGCAACCTGGAGCGCTGCTTTCTGGTGTACAGCTCGTCCACGGGGCATTCCAAGGGCTACGGCTTTGTGGAGTACATGAAAAAAGACTCGGCTGCCCGGGCCAAGTCGGAGCTCTTAGGGAAACAGCTGGGCTCCCGCATGCTGTATGTCCACTGGACCGAGGTGGGCTCCCTCACATACCCGCTGCTGCATTCCAAATGTCTGTGTGTGGACCGTCTCCCCCCGAACCTGATGACCGCACAAGACCTCCGCAACGCCCTCGCTGACACCCATGTGCCAGTCTTCTGCCAGGTCATATTCGCCACACACAAACACGCTGCGTCTTCTGGAAGGCTTAATTATCACGTTTGCATATTACAATTTAATAATTGGTTTAGGGCCCCTTTACATTGCTAATTTATTCAAGAACGACACAACCTTCCACTTCACATCAAAGGTGCCCTTACTACACTTATATATTTTCTGGTGACTAATTTATGTTATGCAAAGCCAGTCAGAGCTTGTGGGGATTAGTGGAGGGGATGTGGGGCCTTTTGAACCCTAGGGTGGTGGAAATAAGAACAGGGATGTGTTATAAACGGCAGGAATATTGGAAAAAAAAATGTAGACCATATTCAAGTCTTTGCTGTCTTTCACTTTAACCTCGGTTTCTATAGCAATGAGCTGTACAGGTTTCTATGGTGATGACCACCTGACTCCCCCAGGTGGTGTCATTCAGCAGGCTTTTCTGGAATGAGACAGCGTTGTCTTTTCGGTGCAGTAGCAGTTTTCTGCTGGTTCCATGGTTTTTGGTGGGGGAGGGGTGGGTCTGTGGCAAAGAGATCATTAAGACCCATCAGATAATAATAAGGGTAACATTTTAGTTTCCCCAGTAGTAGATTTAACATGGTAGAACTAGATTAGATAAACCTTTATTGATTCCTGTAGAGAAATTCAGGTGTCATAGCAGTGACAAGTGGGGAAAAAATTAAAGATATGAAAGAAATGTAATAACGGTGATTGAGCTGTTGGGACATTCAAAGAATGTTGTCAGTATCGATCGTAATGGTACAATTGGAGATGAGATGGTTAAAATTAATACATTTAGCGAGACTGAATGTTGAAAGTTTAAATTGTAATCCTTTGGTGAACATTTATGGTAAATGTTTTTGATATTTATCGTTCATGTTTTCAACAATACGTGCTATATAATTCATGTGTATAATAACAGTTATCAAAGACACTTCGCATAAGATTAAGAGAGAGTCATGACTTGGTGATTTGTTGAGGGGATAAAGATCTAACTTTTAGCTGGGCCTTGCATAACAGGATGGTATATGAGAATGTAAATGTCTCGTGAGCCACTCATAAGGGGACCATGTTATCAATAAACAAAACTAACGTTACTTTTATTAGTGTGAAAGTCAATTCAAGGGGTTTCACTTGGCATTTTCTAACATGTCTGTATTAGTATAGTTTCCATACTATATATATATTTATAGTAGAGAACATTCAAATTGATTCTCTGTGAGATTACAATGAGTTTTTTATCCCTACAGTTGGCTCAGGGACAAGACATCAGTTTTCGGCGGTTTACAGTTTTGGAGTTTGCCACCGCGGAGATGGCGGAAGATGCACAACGAGTCTCTGATGGCAGGCTGCTCGGCGGGACACACATCAGGGTGTCCTTCTGTGCCCCTGGCCCTCCTGGCAGAAGCATGCTAGCTGCTCTCATTGCTGCCCAAACCACGGTACACAAGTCAAAGAGAACCCTAACTGGAAGGAGTTCACAATGACCCATTCAGTTTTCTCTGGCATTGCTTAAAGACTGACCTCTGCCTCCTCCCTCCAAGGCTCTGAACAGGGGCAAAGGTCTCCTCCCTGACCCCACGGCCATGCAGATCCTCACAGGCCTCAATAACCCAGCCACCCTCAAGATGCTGCTCAACCCACTGTCACAGGGACACAAACAAGGTGAGGGCTCCTACCCAGTGCCTAGTAAGTGGTGTAATGGGAAGCTTTCTTCTGGTTGCTCTTAATATTCTCCCTCTGCGCAGGCCTCCTCGGGGCAGCCCCTACGATGCCGCTGCTGGCCAACCCGGCCCTCTCCGCCGCCCTGCTGCAGCTGCTGCTTCAGAACCAGGCCAAAGCTCAGCAGGTACGGCATACTCTTATCTTTTTATCTTCTTTCTGTCTGACTGTTCCTTTCGCCACTTTATCATTCATCCCCTCCAATTCACATGCCTCTTTTTTCTATCCCCCCTGCTCTCTGCTTATTTGCACCTTTACCTTCAGCAAGCTTTTCTGGGAAATCATCTTCTGTGGGCTCAGGTGCTGCACAATAAAGAGAACCCTCTAGTGCCTTGTGTGAGTGATAATGGTGTTTGTGTGTTTTGCTGTCATTCTGTGTGAGTTGGTGGTGACGCTAGATGAATCTCCCAGTCTTTTTATGCGACTGATGATCGCCTGGGTGGGTAAGCGTTCGCTAGAAAAGAATAACGTTTGTTATTTGGCAATTTTGTGTGTGTGTGGGGTGTAGTTTTTGAGTATTTCGAGTGATGTGGTAGGTGTACCGCAATAGTAAATACCCATTCTGTGAGAGCATGAAATCACATGCGGTGAGTATGCTCTTGCGCCGGTAAGTGCGCTTGTGTAGCTCAGCCTTTTTCTATTGCTCGAAGTGTTGGCGACCCTGATTTGACACTGAGCTCTGCTCTGTCCCTTGCACTGCAGGCTGGGCTCATTGGGGAGAATCCTCTGGCTGCCCTGCTTGGCCAGCAGGGAGTCCATCTGCTCGGAGACCTGCCCCAAGGTTAGGCATCCTCCACTCACAGCAACATCAGCGGAACACTGCACGATTTCTGTTTCTGTTTTTTTTTTTTTTTTTTTGCTTCACTCAGGATGCCAAAACATCTGTAGCGCCACTCGCCTGTTAGTCATGCTTCCTACACTCAACATTGCTCGTGATGGAAACATGCGAGATGAGCCTTAAAGTTTTGTGGTAGAATTCCATGGTGCAAATATTAATATATACATTATATTAATATATACATACATTAGGTGACACATTCACTAGAGGTAGCAAAATGGATGAAATCTTAATATATTAAAATTTAATCTTTTTGTTGCATCTAATTCGTCTAGCTGGTGTATTCTCAGGTGCTGGTCTTCAGGCGGATCCTATGGCCCCCCTAAAGCCCATGCAACATGGCAGAGCTCCCAGCCCCCAGACTTCCTCTCCCACCCTGCAGGGCATCTCCATGCCCCTGATGGGTGGCATGATGGGTGCAGATGGCCTCGCAGCACAAGGGGTGAGCTCCCAAGTCATTTCCACAATATGCTTCCCTGCCTTTTGTATTCCTGTCCAGCTTTTTTGCCCACATGTCATTGACAAATGGAAAAACAAATGTTTATTGTCCGTCCGTCCCCTCCTGGCAGGTATCCATACTCGGAGACCATAAAGATATGCCTCATCCCCAGAGTGCTTTCCTCAGCGTCAATGGTTTTCCCTCAGGTGAACCTTTGTCTTTCTCCAGTGTGGCGATAATAATAATAATTTTCCAACTCGCTACCCTCCTTTACTTTAATTTCTCTGCCCTCTGCCACTCCAGGAGGAAACTGCAGACCTCATCCATACAGGAAAAGGCCCACACTGAGTAATGTGTCCAACCAGCCCACACACCACAGCATCCAGCCCAATTACAACCTGCGCTACCAGGATTCCTTCAGCCCCGACTATCCTCCCATACACCAGGTAACCACCCGATTCCGCCGCTTCATCTGTGGAACGACCGTATCTTTAAATGACTAAGTTGGTGCTTATTTGCTGAAGGAAGCGTAATCATTTGTCGGATTAATAGTGTTGTGCACAGGCTTCTTGCTCATGCTCATTGGTGCCCTATATAATATGATTTGGTCTGATGCCCATCTGGCGTGTCTCCTCAGGAGGCTCTGGCACATTTGTATGAACAGCAGGAGAACCTTGATACTGGGGCCTTGGCAGCATTCGGACAGCAGGTATTGATTTTTACTCCACCACTCTAAGATGGTGTGTACAAATATTTGATGTCATAAAATGTACATACTGAGCAGAATATGAGTTGTGCGTTCTCTCGTTTGTTTCTGCAGTCCTCTCGTCTGCCCGAATACAGCGAGCGATTTTCCCACTACGGTTACTCTCGCAGTCCACCAGTGTCCTCTTACTACAGCTCCGTGCCAGATGCGTCCAGTAACGGGAGCCTCCCTACCACCCAGCTCAACAGGGTAAACCAAAAGCTTTGGACTTTCTCACTTAACGATGACTTGCCAGTGCTAGAGCGTCACTTTGTCCTCCGGAGACCTCAAAGAAGCGGAGGGTTGCATTCCAAGCATAAGCCCATTTTCAATAATTGATGCTGAGCTGTGAGTACATGAGCTTCAGAAGGTGAGGTCACTGAAAGTTGCTTATTTGTCCTTCAGGCTGTGGGAATGCCTCCTGTGAGCCACGCCATTAACTACCCCCCAGGCCTGGGCAATGCTGTGAAGGTAACTGAGATACTTTCTTGTCTTTTTCTTTTGACTCTTTTTACATCCTCTTTTTCCTTGTATATGAATCCTGTCTTGGGCTGTACGCAGTTGAACCTAAAATGTGTACAGCACTTAGGTCGTTTGCTTTATAAACAAACTTAAAAAGTATATATATTTTTTTTTTGCTGTGCTGTAGACCCCCATTGGTAGCCACAAGCGGCTGATTCCGTCTCCAGAGCCGAGCCCCGAGGGTGGCTACGTGGGCCAGCACTCCCAAGGACTTGGTGGCCATTATGCAGACTCCTACCTTAAGCGGAAGCGTATATTCTAATCTACAGCTGATGCTTCTCACTGTACGGGTAGCCATTTAACAGCCAGGACATAATGTCATCTCCTCCAGTTAACTTAGCTTGGCAGTCCTTAGATTTGTCTCCTGTGAGTGACCCCTGGAGAGTGCAGTCGGGCGCTTTCGTGACACTTGTGTCACTCAATGGAAGTTCTTGGTGCTTGTTTTTTTGTGTATATATATATCTCTGATTTTAGTGTGTTGGTAAATTAAGTTTTTACTTAATTTTTTTTAATGGATTTCAATTTTGTGTTGAACAACTTGTACAGAGAGGGGAAGAAAAAAAAATATGGTCAATTGGCAAATGATGTCTTCTCTCAGCATTTTTTATTTTTTATTATTCTTGTGTTGAGTGTGGTTCATCAGCGGAACTACAGATGGTTTAGCTAGTTTTTCGTTGGCAGCCACAGGCTGGGTTTTGTCACATTGGACAGTTCATCACTTAAGTGAAGCTGTCCGCCACTTTGGGCAAAGGGATTACCATAGTATATCAAATCTAGCTTTACTTCAGAGGCTCTACTTTTTTAAGTAACCTTCCCTTTTCCATGTAAAAAGTTCAGTAGTTTGTTTAATGAGATGGTGTTTTGTGTTGATTTTTGTTTTCGTTACTTTTCCTCTTCCTACCACAGGTACAGTATATTTTGCTCCATGATTCTTTTGGTTTCAGGCCTTTCTTTCAAAGTTAACATTCAGCTTTCCATCCACCAATGACAGCTGTACGTACCTAACTTGCCTCTGTGTTGAGATTACACTCTCTACCACTCTGGCATACTTCTCAAGCCTTTCCACGTTGTTTGTCTTTTGATCTGCACCCTCCAACTTGTTGCGGAGTCCGTTCGCTACACTGGTTGTTGATTGATGCACTTGGAGAGGGCACGTCTGTTCTCGCCTGTTGAGGACGCCATTTGAAAGTCTCCGTTAAACGTATTGTCTTCGTTTTTTTGTGTCAGTTGTGTTTGCCAAGTTAAATTTTTGAATGTGTTAAAAGTCCACACACCTTAGTGGTTGAGATGGGTGGGTGGGTATATGGGGCTGTGAACATCTGCTGTGTGCCATCTTTGTAGCTGCCTGCACAAAGCAAATACAGGAACTTAACAAAGTGGCCTGACTAACTTGGTTAAATTAGCTTTTGTTTTCAGATGACTAGACGACAGCTGGAATGATGGACGGTGCCGATGTTCAAAGTTTCCCCAGTAATGGGGGGGGGGTGGGTCTTTACTGAGGGTATACTAATGGAAGCTACTGCAGATGATTGGTCAGTGACATGGCTGTCCTTGTTTTCCTTTTTTTGTGAATAATTATCTGATTGACAGTTTGATTGTGAAAACCCATTACCTCTGATTCTGCTAGGAAATGCAGCTACACTTGAGCCTTAACAGTGTTTCCTCTGTGATCTCACCCTGCCCTGTGTTGGCTTCCATTTCCATTTACCATCTCTGTGTTATTTGCTGTGTAAATAGTTGAAAGCTTGATCAATTTCCTGAGTCAAAAAATCTTCTGTTTCCTTTAATCATATCTGCCTGTTTATTTTTTTATTTTTTTTTTGAATGAATTTGCTGCTCCTTTTTTTTTTTTTTTTTTTTTTTTTTGTTTGGCTGTATGCTTGAAAGCTGATGTGACCAAGCGTGGCACCATGGTAGACTGCTCATGTTGTGTATGGACCTAGAGATGCAGCTTTTTTCATTTGGATTGATTCATTTCTAACTGCTATCTTATCTGTACCGCCAAGGTTGTCTTTGTATGCGAGTGTGATGTGTGCAAGTAAATGTTATTTAAACTCACTGTTGTGATCTCATATTTGGACAAAAATGTTGTATAGACTCATAGAGTGTAGCTTTTGTGGTCGTGTTACAACACGGCTCGAGAGGAGAAAGGGAAAAACATATATTTGTAGGTGGTTGAAGTAGATGATTAATTAAAACGGAAGAATTCAACAGAAAATAAACCAAGCAAGGGGTAACTAATGGCCGTATATACACGCGCACACACACACACACACTCCAAGCAGGCCAGGAGTCAGGAACACCCACTTCTCATAACCAATCCCATCAGAGAGATGGCACATCCTGTTTTGAATAAACACAAACGACTCAAAGTAGATAAAGCACCAGGGACAAAGTTGTTAGCCTAGGCTTGTAACTGGTTGACTTGTCCTTGGTGTGGGGAAAAAAATGAATTTTCCCTTCATAGCATTTAATCTATTTTTTGGGTGTCTAGTTAATTAATAATTGGCAACTGCCTTAAGATTATGTGGACCATGATTCACAAATAAGGTAAACTTGCCATTAAGAGCAGACATTATATAGCGTAGTTGTAGAAATTTAATACACTTACACGTATTTTTAATATGCTCCCACATCAAACATATAAGCCCATAATGACTGTGATCATTGTCCTAGGGTTCTCATGCACCATTTGAAAATAAATAAAATGGAATAACTGGTGTAAAATACTTTGAAATGTTACCCTTTCATTTTTCTATCGACAGACCAAGTCAATGTTTTTCGTCGCAGGCATGAAATTGGCCTATGAGTTGTACAAAAGGAAAGTAAAGCCTCAAATATATTAGAAACTGATAATGGGCATTTTTTTAACTACTGTGATTTTGAGAATAAGGCTAGAGTCCTTTATAACATTTTTGTACGGGGTAATGTACCAGAATCAAATTAATAAATGCACAGCCAACTGACGTTTTGCTTTATTGGATATGCAACCAACCATAACCAATAATGTTTGTGCACAACCGCGAACAGATTTTGAGAAATGGCTTTCAGCACAGAGTAATCAAAAAGGAGAATACATAAACTGCACAATCCCTTCTTCTGTGGCAAAGCACTGAAAACACCAGAGGAAGAAGAAAATAGGCAGCCATGGTGCATGTGTTACCTTTGACCGCGACACATGCTATCAGACAGATGCCATGCATGACTGAAGTAGGTTCTATTTGGTGGTTGCTCGGCTATCGGCGATCAAAACACACAACAGAATGTTTGAAAAATAAAAAAAAGCAACTGGCGATATCTAACCGAGAATATACAGTATTTAGGATTGTATATTGAGGCAGGTTCAAAATAAAGGATAACCATGAAAAGTGTTGTTGAACGTGCCTCTTCCTATGAGTGAAATTTTCATTTTTTTTATGTTTTTTCTGTTTGTCTGTATTTGGAAAAGTATTATTTTCTGTCAAACAGACACTGGAGGTAATGGAGGGGCAGCTGTGCTTTTATCGGGCCAAAATTGAGCTTAGACGTGTCTCTGGATGAGTGGCTGTGTGGCAGCCAACTGAAACCCTTTGCATTACTGTCCATCACCCTGCAGACGGAGGTGCTGAGGGGCATGAGGTAGGGATGAGAGCCATCAGGATGAAAGGTTTTGATTAGTTGCTATTCTTGTAGTCCCACGGAGCCTTGAGGGGTAGAGCCGCTAATGGAACCCCCCGACGGTCAAAAACACAAGTGCACAACGTTGGTCATAAAAACTTCCTTTCTTTTCTCCTAAATGCTGATATTGCTCGTGACATTTTCTGGAAGAGCAGCAATTATTCTTGATTGGTTCTGTCTGTGAGCCTGAGAGAGAAATACTCCTGCCTCTGCAATGTGCAAAGGACAACAGTTTTGAGAACAGTGTGCGGATAGGATGGGATGGTTTGTTACACTTACTGACATTATATGAATGCGTTTTTCACAGCCGCCGGGTTTATTTCTGTTCGATATATCGCCTCGGGGGCAGCCCCTGGATTATGCTCTCATACCTGCAGCCAGCAGACAACAAGGGTTCCCAGAGGGATCCACCGAGGCTGGGTGGACGCTGCGTCGGACACGGCTAGATTCCTGCCTTTCATAGTTCCGCCCACGCAGTCACCTGGCTGGCGAATGCTGCTGAAACATACTATTTACCCCAGTACAGAGAGGCACAAAAGAGAGCACTGGTGGCAAATCACTGCGTCACAAATGTAACAAAAGCAAAGACAATGTCTTATGCCTTTGTGTGTGTGTGTGCTACGCATCACATGCGTGCGTGTGTACATACCCACTGTGATCTACATGTAAAACACACGTGTGCGATGATTTGTTTCGAATCTATTTTGGTATATGAGCAACAAAGTGTAACCAAACAGGGTATGTCACAGGGAGCTGTTTCAGGCAGGATTAGTCATAGGAAACAGCCCCCCCCCCGCCACCTATAACAGTACAGCTCAGGAGAAACCTGCTCTGCCTTTTGCTCAGATCAGGCCACTCACATTAAATCGTGCTACTGCTCATGAGGCCAAACAAGATTATAATAAAGTAGGCATTTACATTCCAAACCAAGCCTGCTGTTATCCCCCTGAAATAGGCTCAGGTTATTTATTTATTTATTTATTATTTTTTTTTACACTAAAACACATTTTCCTCTCTTCCATTCAACCCTCTTTGTAGCTACAAATCACTGTGACACTACAAAGTAAAACAAAAAAAAACATTTCTGTCGATGGGACATGATTGCAATGTTGGTCTCATGCATAGCACACATTTAGTTTACCGAAATGAAGTGCAGTCCAGTACAAGTAGGCATGTTAAAATGCACAGTTCCACTTGCTTGCTGGCTCGAGATAGTCAACTCCCTCGACATTCAGGCGACAGTCACCAAGAGTGACAAAGAAATATTTTGCTCAGATTCCAATAACTCATCTCTTCAAGAAGTATTTCTTTCCTCCACTTGTGAATCATATCCGATGTCCCATGTTGCCCTCAACATTAATAATAGCCTACGCTTTTTTCCCTTGAAGTGCGGCTCACAGTTCTGCCACTTGCACCATCCCTATTAAACAACGAAAACAAGAAACGAGAAGAACAAGAACACTTTATCTTTGACCAGTGCTTCCTCCGTTTCTCTGAAGGCCCAATCTGTCAAGTAAGTGTAGACCAAAGGGATGCCCTTCTTACCATCATACACGAAACACAGGTTCACAAACATCCGCCACCACATTCTTTGACAGCTCTTTGGATATGCCAGATACTGACTACATTTTTTCAATGTTTTCTGATGCTGTTAAAAGTATTCTGTGGAACAATGAAAACAACGTTTTGGATTAGATTAGATGAGAGGCTGATGCATTACTGCAGCTGTAAAAAAGACTCACTGATTGTTCCTTTGAAATGCCTTTCCTGGGCTATAAAGTTCCATTTCACACCTGCGACCACGGAAATGCCAGGATGCACATAGCTGAAGAACGACCCTGTGGTCATTCTGTCACTTCACTCCCATCTCCAGCTGCCGTTATGGCTCCGCAATGGCATTAGCCGAAGTTTTTCGAAGCTCTGAAATCTAGTTACCGTGTCATTTCAGGGCTCGCTGGCCCTCTGCTATAGTGGTTTCGAGTGAAGCGCTGCCTCCGCTCCAAACATTACATCCCTTCCCATCTAAACCCTCCTCCGCCTCGAGCGGGGTGGCTATCAGTGGGTCCGCTGGACTGGATTGGTTTTAGGAGACAGAGCAACAGGGAAAAATAATCAAGTGAAAAGGAGGCGAAGAGCGCTGAATCGCACATCCCACGGTCGCTCTCCACGCTTGCTCCTTTTCAGGGAGTTTTTTTACACGCATTAGCTTTCGTGTGAACTTGACTCTGTGAGGCTCCCTGCACACACAGGCAGGTCAGGAGGACAGGCCGACCCCACCGCTTCACCCTTCGTAGAATCCCAAGTTATTTCAAGAATCCTTAGAACACTTAATGTAAATGATCAGTGAAGCACTGTGATGCAATGCTGGGACCCAACAGGCCTATTTCACTCTATCCTCCTTTTTGCATGGCAACACCCCCATCCAACCGAGGTCCATTTACTTTTCATTGTCCGACATTAGTATAAACACAAACTTGGACACACACATACATACACATTAGTTGCCAGACTACTGCTCACTGTCAGGAAAGGAGTGTGGGTTAATATTTCATGGCCCCCCACTGGCAGAAAGTGGATCCATTTCCCAGCATTCCCTGGTGCCCGATACACAGACTGGGTGTGGGCCAGGGGCCAGACAGGACTGCTGAGAGTTCAACGCCTCTTTTGATTGGTTGTTAACTGTGAAGGAGACGCTTCCCGCGAGTTCAGGTTCAGCTGAATTTCATCATACACACACTCTCCCTTGAACACATATTTCCTCTCTACGACCTGCACTCTCCGTGTACTGTCCTGAGTCGGCAAGACTGCGTGGCATTTAAACCATTCCTCACAATGTGAATGTGCACTGTGGGGAGCCATTTGATGAGGCTGGTCCTAACAAATCAGATGCCCACCGAATGAACTGTCAACTGTCGACTGTATTCCAGACCGCTTTTTGGTCTGTGGTCATTTCTTCATCCACTTCATCACCCTTTTATTGCTCTTTTTTAAGGGGGGGAGGGATGGGGTACTGTTCAAAGCATTTCCCTTGCAGTGTCACGCATACTCAAATGTTATGCTGTTCCTGAAGTATTTGAAATTTCTTGCACAAGCACTGGGACAAAACATGCCCAAGCCCACATTCTCTGGTCTGCATGTTTTTCTTCTTCTTCTGTTATTACATTTTTTTGGTCAAAGTATTTTGGTTTTAGTTTTTCAGTTGATAATAGTTGAATACAGCACTCTATGCGGGCATATTCCGTCACTGATGGTCAAGGTTTTGAGATGATGTTAGCGTGGAAGAATTGGAAGAAGGAGCTTTTGTGTATTTTTTTCCCATTCTGATGAAGCTACTGAATCAGATATAGGATTGCGCTGGAATTGTTCTTCAGAGTTTAAATCCTTTAAGGGCAGTTTGAGTACAATGAAATGCATTTTTCTGATTCTAATTTTAAAAGCCTTGGCGTTTCCCAGAGAAAAAAATAGTTTGTGATAGTGATTCTGATAAACAGCGTGAAGATGCTCATTTAGGGTATTCTCTGCATTTTTTCTTAACCCAAAACAGCATTTGAATAAAAACGTTTTTTATTGTTTCATCAGCTTCAAATACGTAAATCAACTACAATGAATACAGCATATACCTACTGCATTCAGCTTCAGTACATGCAGATTTTTGGTTTTTTTATCTTATTCATTTTCTAAGGACTTGTATTACAACTGAACATTTTTCTCAAGGAGACAGTATTGACGGAAGTCTTGCACAACTGCCCTCAGATAAAAATTCAATTTCAAAGTTCAAATTAATAGCAAATTTATTTTGTGTTATTGGGGGAAAATATTTATCAAAATGAAAAACAGGAGACCTCATATTAGGATGAATATAGGGAACGGAAAATGATGCTTGCATACTTTACTACCATACAAGCTCAGGTTGTAAATGTGTAGAGTGCAGAGTTTATGGGGTAATACTGCACAGACAATGCATGCATTTTGACCTTGGCATTCTCTGAAAAACAAATTGCACTAAAATGCGAGAAGACTATCAATGGCATGATGTTTTACGTATTTACCCCCAGCTTTTAAAATAGCAACAAGGCAACACATGAAACAAGTGAAAACAAAAATGGAAAATGGAAATAAAATTAGGCCCGGCCCCTCATGGCTTATTAAGACACATGCAAAATGACTAATGCTTCTATGTTAAGCCTGAACCACTGCAAGGCTTCTGTACCTTCGCCAAGCTTTTGCGGCTCAGTTCCACTTCATAACTCTGTTGTTTTTCTAAACCACACATTTTCTAAATGAGTTTACGTCACTGACTCATGTGCATTTTATATTTGGGCACCAAAGTGAATGTTTGAAAATGTGTAAATCTTGAACAGTAGCGAGATACATTATTATAATAATAATTACTGAAAGACTTTGTTTCATAAATTGTTGGAAGATTTTAAAAATGACAGAGGGGAAATCAGACCCCAATTCCCTTCAAAGCACATATCTTTAAAAGGGTTGTTAAAGGAGGATTTAGGAGCTGGCCAGTGTGGTAGTTCCCCAGGGTGGGGAGAAATACCTCAGGTACTTCAGGTGTTACCTCAGAAACTGTAAAAATACAGAATCATCCTAATTGTGCCCGCTGCTGGTGGGAAAAATGCTTTCGCTGGACGTCTATCTTAATGAAACATCTACAGGTGAATAGGCAAATTGCAAATGTTTGCTCTCATGCCCAGGCGTGCAGCCCTTCTGACATTATTTGGGTAAACACAGTGAATGAGCGGAACAGCTGAGACGCCAGAATCCACTTTTCCCTGGATCAGCGTCATTCTGTAAAGGTGCTGTGAGGACGTTCTCCTTCAGGGCGTCTAATAAGGTAAGAGGACCTTGTCTTGAAGCCTTTTCTTTTCGTTTCCGCTTCCAGTCTTGTGCATTTTCTGCAATTTCTTAAAAGAAAAAAAGGAGGTGTAGGAGCAAATCTATCGTGACAAATGCCAAAAACTGAGAGATGGTTTTAATTATAATGGTTCCACAAACCTCTGCATGTGTCCTGGAGAAACCCTGATGGTTTGTATTTAAGGTAGGTCCCATAGTGATGATTATGAATTACTGGCACATGGTGCAGAAAAATGTATATAGATGAAGGAAAACTTCAGCCAGCATCTAACCAACACGATGTCTCTTTTTCTCTGTAATCTCTGCCTGGACTCAGAACATCCTCAGTATAAATGATAAACCGCAGGTCCTTGTCATTTCAGTGTGCTTGCCACAAAATGTAAATCAGCCACAGTCTGACATGAATAAAATGTTGAGCTTGAACTGGCTAAAATATATATGGATATTGCTTTGTTGTCTGTCTGTTGATGTAATGTGCTCTGTTCAATGTTTCAAAGCATGTGTTTTTTTAACATTTGGGCCAGGTTCTGTAATCAGCTTTCTGTCATTTTACTGAATTGGACCATGTTGCCAGTGCCAAGTTTATTTCTGCTGTAGATCTGCAGTATGACCGTGCTCTCCCACAACACACATACATTATCACCACAGAAATCTTTCTCCTGGAGGCACGTGATGTATTATTCTGACGGTGGCCTCATCCACTGTGCACCAGAGCTGTGGTTTTTACTGGCATTGGGTGGTCATGCATTTGAGGGAAAAGCTACGCTATTTTCATCAGTGAGACGCTGAAGGCGTGAAGTGGGTTTCTGAGAAAATCAGTTATTATGTAATGAGGATGTTAATGCTAAAATCAACTCCACACCTCCTTAAGATGACTGGCTTCACTTGTGATGAAAAGGCTGAATTCCATGAAAGCCGTTTTGTGACCATCAACCGTTTGATTGCAAAAAAAAAATCCTCACAACTACAGGACGATGCGAGTGTGTACAATAGAAGAAAAAGCATGAAAAAAACTGCTATACCAATATGTGTCCCCAGAGTCTAGCCAAAAATTATTAAAACATCATAGTATAGTATCTCTTCCAAAAATCAAACGTCTTAGTATATACGTTGTCGAAATATCAATCAAAACGTCTAATATAGTATGTGACTTGGAAAATGTATTTTCTGGTTATTTTACATTTTTATTTGAAAATATATTGAAATACCAAGCTCATTATTGTTGCACCTTCCCATTATTTTCAAGACTAAAAATGAAGTATTATTTCACAACCAATCCATTGGTCTAAAAAATGTTGGAATCCTGGGTTTTTCAACCAACAGCTAAAGCACCTGAAGTTATAGTATATAGTTATAGAAATCGAAACACTTGTTTATTTATTTTACAGGTTAAAGAGCAGCCTTTTCTTTACAAAGTCTCCTAAAAAAAAGGGTTCCTTTGGTGGAAAAGGCTTGTGCCGAGATCCTTGTTCGACGCTAACCTCTGACCTTCCTCTTCACCATATACCTGCGAGGTATGGTTGGTTTGGCTCCCGGGTGGGTTGCCCGTCGCCCATAGCCTGCCCTCTGCTACACAGCTCTCCGTGAAACCTGAGATGGGGTATAGGATCCAAGTGGCATCATCTGTTCTGACCTATCTACTCTCAGAACCAACCAATCACAGGGCAACTGATCAACTGGGACCAAGAAACCACACAAGCGGTTGCCTGTTGAACCAGTCAGCAACTGGGAACAAAAGTGTTCAGGTGTATATTTGTACTTCTGATGTTTTATTCTACATGTTTCTTTGGCTGTACTACTGACTTTATTATTTAATTACGTTTTTTCTTTTTCTTTTTTTCTTTTTTTTTTCTTCAGTCCAGTGTTTTTTAGCACTCTGGGATAATCCTAGACTCTGTCTCCATCACGCCGCGTCACCTCTGAGCTCAAGGGAAACGTAGGCCCACTTCTCAAGAAGAGAACATGAGACGAAAAAAAACAACCACTTTGGAATAATTTGCTACTTGACCTCGGCCCCCCTCCTCCTCCTCCTCTCCAACTCCCCCTTTGATCATCCCCTCCACCCAGCTGGTACCCTCCTCATGTCACTAATGTGTGTTGTTTAGGCCCCTCGTTAGGCTTCATAACAGATTTTTTTTCGTTCAATGTTTAGTGTGAATGACTGCTATAGTTTATTGAATGAAATATTTTTTATCATTATTCAAGCAAAGGCAAAAGCTTCCTCATTAGATATTTGAATCGAGAGTGGGTTTAAACGGCTTTTTTTGCGATAAGACGTCGTCACATGTGCAGTTACATGTTTTTATCTCTGGAGATTTTTTTTTCTTCAGTCCAGTGTTTTTTAGCGCTCTGGGATAATCTGAGACTCTGTCCCCATCACGCCGCGTCACCTCTGAGCTCAAGGGAAACGTAGGCCCACTTCTCAAGAAGAGAACATGAGACGAAAAAAAACAACCACTTTGGAATAATTTGCTACTTGACCTCGGCCCCCCTCCTCCTCCTCCTCTCCAACTCCCCCCTTTGATCATCCCCTCCACCCAGCTGGTACCCTCCTCATGTCACTAATGTGTGTTGTTTAGGCCCCTCGTAAGGCTTCATAACAGATTTTTTTTCGTTCAATGTTTAGTGTGAATGACTGCTATAGTTTATTGAATGAAATATTTTTTATCATTATTCAAGCAAAGGCAAAAGCTTCCTCATTAGATATTTGAATCGAGAGTGGGTTTAAACGGCTTTTTTTGCGATAAGACGTCGTCACATGTGCAGTTACATGTTTTTATCTCTGGAGAGCGCTACTACACAGTTTGAGGTATGCCTCCTCCACCTGAAACAAGGTTCCCCCTGAGGGATCATTATTTTAAAAAGATCTCAGTCGTAAACGAAACAACTCACCCAAGGTATACATTTGATTGTAGCTGAATTGAAATAAACTAAGCGAGAGCATGAGCTGTATAGTATGTCGTCTTAAGATGTGTAAAAAATAAAAACAAGGCAAAAACAGGAGTAAAAAACATTGTATGCTATCAAAGAATTAAGCAGAAAAATGCATTAACATTTGTTTTCAATTAAACCACTTGTAGCCCCATACTAGTCTAATGGAGTGAGTGAGTGATTGGAGGAGAGCGTGCAGCTGTGCACATTAATCAGAGTGAGTGGCTGCACCTGTGTTCAGACGGTGGGGAGCCGGAGGTAAAGGAGCATTTTAGCCGGGTGGGACTGCTTGGTGAGGACAGGTAGCCGGGCCAGCGGAGTCAGGGATTAACGGGGATTGGCAGTGCGGCCGGCAGTGCGGCCGGCAGAGGCCCATCGGCGCCGGGCCGGTGTGTGTGGGAGAAGTGGGACCAGCTCCAAAGCTCAGACCCCGGGTGAAAGTTAAGTGCTTTTAACATCCACTATTTCCTTTTCCGCCTGTATTATTGTTGGGCCTACTGTGTGTTATCCTTGGGTTTGTTCATTTGCTTATGTTTTCAATCTACAGTTGACCACAGGTCTACCCTAAGAGTCGGGTGGTGCAGGGCCATATGTCGGCTGCGCATGCCCGTAGAGTAACTAGCATGTGTGCGCGTGCGTCTCGCGCGCGTGATTACAGTTGCCTAACGGGGTGACCCTGGGAATGACTTGTAGTGTGTGACACTGGTGTGGCGTGTGTCATCTTCCTTGACCTGCGGCACGCCAGTTACAGAGTTTCTCCTGTGAGATTCTGCTTGGCTAATCTACCATATTTCCTTGTATTTCTGCTTTCTAGCTTGATTTGTGCTGTTGTTCTTTTTGAATCAACATCACTTGCATGAATAGTCAATTAATTGATTAATTTGAAATGATTATGTGAGGGAAACTGTGTTTATAAATAAGATATCAAGCTAAGTGCAGTTGTTTGTGGAAATATATAATTAATAAGGTCATTTGCTAATATTATAATTGGACTGAGCAAAACAGGAAGACCACAAAATGTTGCCTGTAGATAACATCCAATTTATTCTGGCATTCACTAGAGATTCTAGGGAGATTCTCAGAGAGACTCCCATCAGACTCGTTAGATAAAGATGCTATCTGAGATACCAGCCAGTCTTCTTCTTTTTTTCCTAACTTTAGCTAGGTTGCTACCATAGAATCTCATGTATTTACCAATTTCACATTTTAGGAGCCCCCAATGTTGGCCAAATAACATTTGCATGCAGGCTTTTCCCACACTGAGATTAAATAAGGAAAATCATTTCTAACTTTTTCTGTGTGACGGATGGCTATTATTAAGTTTCCAACACAGGGCATAGGAATATGGAAAGCTAAAGAAAATGCAACATAAAGCGGATGCTTTATGGTCAGAGATGGTGGCTGCATGTATATTACTATGTATATTGTTCAAAAAAGTGTCTGTGACACAAGCTTGGGAATGTCTGGAAAGGTGTTCGTAGTGTGTGTGTGTATATATATATAATATGTGATATATAATCTGGCTGTGGGGAAAATTTGTTCAATTAACTTGGCACTTTACAGCAGATTTATAAAGGGAATCCCAACTGATCCCACAATGAGTGGTTGTGGACGAGCGGAGTTCTGTATATGTAAAACTCACTTTTAATGGGAAGAAAACCCCCTGGCAAATCCAGGATCAGAGCGGACGGCCATCTGCCTCGACTGGTTGGGTTGAAAGGAAGGAAATGGGAGAGATAATGGAGAAGAAATGATTGATGACACGGTTTGAACGTGGATGGCACACAGAGAGGTCTACCTGGGAGATCCCCCAGCAGCCAGAGCCTAGTTTAGTGTAATTACGATTTCTTCAAGCAGCCCTAACTATAAGCTTTGACAAAAAGAAAGCCTGCTCTTAAATAAAGAGAGGATCTCTGCCTACCGAGCCCAAAGTGGGACCTGATTCCACAGGAGAGAAGCCTGGTAGCCGAAGGCCCTGCCTCTCATTTTAGACTTGGAGACCTTAGGGACCACAAGTAAACGTGCATTTTGGAAACGTGGTGGTCTATTGGGATAGCATGATAAAATGAGATCTATAAGATAAAGTGGGCCTTGATAATTCAGGGCTTGGTAAATTAGGAAATGATAAGATAGAACTTTATTTATCCCGAAGGAAATTGTTGTGCTAAAGTACAAAATAACTGTACAGTAGAAAAGATCAATTAAATGATCCAATAATGACAAGTATGTTAGGAAACCCGAGATTAACTTGCTCATCCTTGTTCCTTTTTTTATTTTCTTTATTGGGAATAAAATGACAATACAAAAGTGGTGAATGCCAGGGGATACATATTGATCAGTTATGCAACTAAAGATTTGACATTAGGCATGTCACACAGCGGTTTTGTCCATTATGCTTGAGTCCAGGACAACTAAATAATAATATAACTGTGGCTGCGGGAGAGAGGAAAAGGGGAAAAGTGGACAAGAAGAGAAGACAAGGAGAACATTGGTTTATTTTTAAAGACAATAATTAGAGTGTAGATGGAGACCGAACTAAAAAGTCGAACCACTCTCATTGCCCTCTGAGGCTGTAAAATTGTCAGTTTAGCGGTTTGGCCCAAATGTCTCATTATGGTTCTGCACTTGTTTCTCTCAAAACCCCCACAAGATATGTTGGGGTCTGCATAAAAATGCCAATGCTGATTTATTATTTAAAAGTAATGACATTTCAGGGAGGAGATGGTAGAAAACGCGTTTTTTTTTAATTATTATTATTTTCATTATTCACTGGTGGTCACACTTTCCGGGCTATGCCTTCTAATTCTTTCTGGTCACATCCTTCCCTTCTGTTTCCCTCTATCAGAATGCCAGAGGCAGTGCCACAGGGGATAAATGAAGAAACACTTTCATGGGACCCCATGGAAGAATTGGACTCTCAGTTAATTCTTAATGTCGCCACTGCTTCTCCTGTGCAGCTTTACTCCAACCACAGTGCCGTGTACCAGACGTGACAGGCGGCAGACATTTGTCTCCGGTGGCCTCCAGCTAATAAACTTGACTCGCCTGTGGTGTGATGCCTGAGGTTGGAGCTGCTGTGCTGTAGTTCAGCCTGTCAGCGTTGGATGGGGCCAGTGGGCGGGATTGAAGCGCGACAATTTGCATCATCAGACTTATTATTACAGTCTGGAGAGGCATCTTTTTTTATTCAGTTTGACACCATCCTTAATGTCATACTTGCTGCATATCCCTCAGTGCGAATGGAGCTCTTATGCGCTGTGTGTCTATAAATATACAGTGTATGTCTATAAATTGTTCTAGGGCGTCTGAGCACAGTGGAATAAAGATGTTCCATTCGGCAAAATTTAACTATCAGTGCCACTCTTCGTGTTATCCAGAGTATCCTTCCTGAGAGCGTCGCAGGTGCTGACTGGAGCGAAAGATGCTGCTTTCACAAGTTTACAGTATACATCCAAACATGATTTTGTCTACTTTTTTTAATGCATTTAATGTAATGAACTCTCTATCTGTGACCCCAGCACAGATCAGACCATTTCAGATGCCTTCTTCCCAACAGTTAATGTAATGAGTTCAGCCAGCATGATGCTTCCTGGTGGGCTGTGTCACCAATTGAAGATGTCTGAGGGGCTGCCTTTCTTAGTGCCTGAATCACCCCAGCTAATGGCAACTGCTCACGTTGATTGACAGCACATTCGTAACTCTGAGGTCCTCCCACCTTGGGGTTCATCACTCTGTTACACAGCATGGAGCAATTATGACAGCCCTGCCTTACTTTACTCAACCTTTATCGCTCCCCTCAGTGAGGAAAGATGATTTTTTTTAACTTAATCAATTTGGATATTTGAACTGGGGCAATGAGTCACTTGTCACAGCTCAGTGATATTCAGCTGAATAGCCCACTGATGCATGACAGACAAAAGGGTAACGTGCATACACCTTAGTGTCACTGATCTACACACCGTCTAGACCCCAGCTGCTCGTTGATAAGACGTTGACGTCTGTAATCACAAACAAACTTGATTTAAAATACCAAGGATACACAGACAGCTCTGATTCGGAGACTGCAGGTGGTGGCTAAATACAGTAAAAAAAATCACCAACTGGGAAAAATGTAGAAATCAAAATATCATATTGGTTCATATTTCTTGTTCATCTCTTCGAATGGTGAATGCACCGCGAGGTGAATGTCCTATTCACCTGTTTTATTACTTTCATTTCAGGTGAAAAGATACATTTTCATACTTTGTGGCTTAAATTGAAAAAAATTAGGGTGCTGAGATGGCAACCCCTTTAATAGTTACAATGAATTGCAGAAGGAAGGAATAGGATGAACAGTGTCATTTCTTAAATGTTTTTTTAAATAATAATAATCTTGCCTCCTACTTAAGCCATGTGAGCACCTGCATAACTGATATAGCCAGTGATCCAGAGTGAAATGGGATCTCACAGTATTTAAAATGCACAGTAGAGCGCTGCAGTTAAGCACTGATGATCCCAGACTGACAGGGGTCAACACCTTGTCATGAATGCCACTACACTCACTTTTTTTTTTCGTAAAAGTACCTTTCTATTGGCTGTGGTGGGAATAAAACCTTTAACACAATCCTTTATAAAGCCCCCATAGCATTTATACTGAATGCAGGGCCTGGAGGATTTAGTCACTACAGGAGGTAAGGGAAGGGGAGGGGGCTCAATATAGCATGATATGCGGTGGTCTTCTTGTAGATGTCCAAATTTAGTTGAGTTTGTGTGTTCTGTCAAAGAAATGCTCAACACTTGAAAAGCCTCTGGTGCCGAGAAATGACTGGAGAACAACCACCCAACCAGGAGAGAGAGGGAGAGAGTGGGAGAGGGGGAGAGGGAGAGAGGGAGGGAGGGAGAGAGAGAGAGAGAGAGGCCAGTGTTTGTCGTCGAAGTCGAGCAAATATGAGGATGGGAAGATAATATGGCCCACGCTGAACAGGATGACTGAATCTCCGCGAATGTCACTTTGCGTCTTTTTGTGATGCATTGTGCCAAAACAGAAGGCGAAGGGCAGTGTCTGGATAACAAAGAGTTAGTTTTTTTCTAATTTATTTCTGGACATGTCCAACCTTCCCGCTGATGTATTGAAGAAGGATGGTAACTGAGTCCAGTTTAACATCTTACTGAAACCATTGGATCCGGCATCCCCATGGAGGAATCACTGGAGACTCCAGCGCGCACGGAGACGCCGTAGCTCCACACCAACCGCGGCGGGCTGGGGACTTTTATGGAAATTGCTGGTACATCTCAGCTCAGCTGGAAGACACAAACGGACAGCAATAATACCACATCACACCACACAGAGGGGAAAGCGGGCGATCTGTGTGTCTCTGCAATAAGTGGCCTAATAAAAGCAATATAAGATAAATACAGCCATCGGGTTGTGCGCAATGGGCGACGAAGCGTCAAACTTCAGGAGAAGCAGCAGGACCGGTGTCTCTTCACCAGAACCCAGGACTGGTGAGGACCAAGGGAGAGCGGGGATCGTGGGCTAAATCAAAACTGATATCACCACTGAAAAACGATGAGACGAAGGATTTCTGGTTGACTTGTCAGAATAGCACTGTGGTTGATGTTATTCAGAAGAAAAAGATTCAGATCGATAGGCTGGGGCTGGACTTGGTCACTTTGATTTGTTGGCTCAGAGATCAAGTGGTGGAGAGGGACATGACACGTTTTTGCGCGAGAACATTAACCAACACAGCCATATTATCTAATCAATAAGTTCAAGCGGGATTTTTATATATATATATATATATATATATATATTTTTTTGAATTATTAATTTGCACTATGATGGAACCACCAACATGCTCGAAGAAGAGCCTTTCCCTGTCGCTCCCGGTTCCCCGGGAAGGGCAGGCGACCCTCAAGCCTCCGCAGCATCTCTGGAGACAACCCCGCACGCCGATCAAAATCAAGCACCGGGGCTACTCCGACACCGACCGGCACCACCACCGGCACATGGAGCGCTCCGACGCCGTGGACACGAGCGACCGACCGGGTCTGAAGAAGTCTCGGATGTCCTGGCCGTCCTCATTCCACGGGACCACCAACACGTCCATCGGAAACTGCGTCGGGAATAAACGGTAGGCGGCAGCGCGGTGTGTGCATGTCAAACATCCCAATAATAGCCCATGACAGCCCACAAGGCATATGCGTAAACTGGAGAAGAAGAGCTGGGAGGGGGGGGGGGGGGGGCTTTTTAATGGGGGGGGGATAANNGGGGGGGGGGGGGGGGGGGGGTGCATTTTAATGGGCGAGTGATAACGCAGTGTGCCTCAAGGGGTTAACTGATACGGAGCGTTTTCTACCGAGAGGCGGGACGCGTGGGTTTTTTCGGTGCCGATGCGTTATGCGTCTTTGGAGAGACTGTGTCAGATGGGTACGAAGCGCAAAGCAGACCGCCCACTCGAACTACAGGAGCTACATCTGTAAATACCACGAACATGTTTTTTCTTCATAAAGAGAGTCTACATGTTGCATGTAGTCGATAAGGGACACGAGGCACGGTCGGTTTTAATGGCACCAAAGGTCTAGTGGGTGCGTTCATGCGTGCAGCGCTGAGATATTGCCACCGTGCGCACTCCTCTCCAGGCCTTTATCAGATAGACTGCATTGGGAAGGCAGCCCTACCTCCTTCTGTCAGCCCCTATTTCGCGACTTGCTGGAAGACAAGTACACAAGCAACACCACAACGGGTAGCTGATGCTGACCTCTGACCCCCTGAGTTGCGGGAGATACTCTCCCCGTTCTAAAAATAAGATGTGTCAAAAGTTGGGAGGTGTTACCTGGACATGTGTGGCAGGCCTGTGGTACAGGTGCTTTCAGTGTCTAATTGGAACCCCATGGCTACTCTCTGGTCTTATGGGCTGTGACAGTACAAAGTAAATAAATCAATCTTGGCGGGGGGACGTTGACAGACACTGGAAACAAACACAGCAGAATTTCAACAAACTTAAACCCCACCAGCTGACAAGTCGACCAGCACTTAAATCAAATTACACCATGCATCTTAATCATGCAGATTAAATTAAAGGCATTTCATTAAGTGAGTCATGGAACAGTAAAAATTTGATACGATTACTTTCTCCTTACACAACAACAGCTCCATTTATCCTCGTAACCAGACACTGGGTGCATCACCAAAATAATAGCTTCTTTTCCACAGTCAAGCCCGTACAACACAAGTGTTGGCTGTTTATTTGACAATTTTTTGTTATTTCTCACATGTGCGTAAGAGAGTGGAATCCTTGTTTCTGACAGGTGTATTTAGCTGAGATAATAAAAGCCTGTTTTCAGGCTGCTGCCACTTCCACTCCATTCTTTCGAGGCCCTGACATTTTTCAGATGTTGACGAGTTGGTTAACATATTGAGTTTAATTCAGACCTCCTTATTACAAAGCCCAAATGTGCTCCTACACTGCCATAGCACATAATGACTTTATGGTTAATAACACATTCCTTAGAGTGTGGTGGGTTTTGTGATGTTTTGTGATTTTTTTTTTTCCTCCCTGTATTCGTTGTTTTCTCCTTTTAATTTTTTTTGTCAACGCCACAGACGGCCTTCCTGGCAGGCCCCTGGGAGAGGGGCCAGCTCCTGCTGACTGAAAGGAAGGGCTGATTTGTATTATAGTCCCCAGGACACACGCCGAGGCAGTCCAATCCTTAGTGCATTGGGACTGACTCGGCCTGCCTTTTTCCTTCTGTGGGCGGCAAACCATGAGAGGGCAGGAGAGGGAGAAGGAAAGAGGGAGATAATTTGATTCTGACAAGCTCAGTTCTGAGAGCACACCGCGCTGCTTCGGACCCTGTGTGTGTGTTCATGTGTGTCTGTGCCTTAGCACCTCGCTGAGGTAATGTGTGCGATCTGTGGGTGTTTGTGCCACACACCGAACAGAAAGGAGTGTGCATGGAGGAGTGGAGGCTGGTGGATGAATGTTGTGTCATGAGTACGGTATAATGCAGTGTGTGTGTGTGTGTGTGTACGCGCGGAGGTATTTCTGAGTGTGATGTGCACAGGTTAGTGTCTGACCTGTAATCCATATGTATTGCTTATACATATATACATATATATATATATATATATATATATATATATCGTAATTGGTCGCATTATATCTGTTTTATATCAGTGAGAGCCAGAGGGATTCCCATTGTGTTGTAAAAATGTTGAATCCTTTGCAC
Source organism: Colistium nudipinnis (assembly GCA_016785305.1). Classification (NCBI taxonomy): domain Eukaryota; kingdom Metazoa; phylum Chordata; class Actinopteri; order Pleuronectiformes; family Rhombosoleidae; genus Colistium; species Colistium nudipinnis. Next base: position 2,624,706 of record JAFBJU010001186.1, read on the forward strand.
ATACTGGAGCAACTGTATGACATTCTGCTTCTTTACTTTAGTCTGAATAGTGGATGCTTCAAGCTGAATGCCTCAACTCCTGGCTGGATTTTATCAGGCTTTGTTGACATCTAGGAGGATGCAGCAGATATGTGTGTTTAGCTCAAGGCTAAATTACATTGAGCACGGCCTATGGTAGGCAGCTCTGAATTGTTTTGTTGGCATGCACTCACTAATATATAGTGAATATTATTTTTTCCAATCCTAGAATATGGCCAAAGACAAGCCCGTGCCAGGGGATATAGTTAACTATATCTTGCATATAATGATATTACACGATTATTACACCTTATTAAGTAGGTAAGATAAGATAATCCTTTATTGTCCTGCAGTGGGGAAATTTGCAGTGTTGCAGCAGCAAGGTAAAAGTATACAAACATAAACGACACAGGTTCAGAGCAAAGTAAACTAAGGTGTTTTCGAGGAATAATACTTAGGCTAGTGTATGCATACACACAAATTAGGGATACAGTTTTAGCCTTGCACAAGTTGGTTGCACCTGTCAAATTTAATTACAAATGTTATAAGATTTTTTTTCTTTAGCTGAGTGACTTTGTCTGTAGAAGCTGGTGAAAATGAAATTGGCCATATTGACCCCGTGGATGACCTTAGTGTCACGAGGAAAGGGGCCATTCGATCACTGAAGAGTTGGTCAAGACGTCCTCATTTGGAGCTTGCAAAGATCAATGGGCCTGAGAGATGCTTCTGAAATTGGTTTAGACAAGGTTCTGAGAAAAACAGATTGTGTGTCCCTGTAATCGATACAGTTGTTGCCTCTGAAAAACTATGGACCCCCACAGTCACAAATCTAGGGATGGATTACAAGTGAGAGGGATTTGAATAATTGTGAGGAGAACGATTGTTTGTCTGCTTTCACTCTATTTCTGCCTCTGTGTTGTATCCCACAAAATGGCAGTCTTAGTGGCCATCACTACCACAGACACACACACACACACACACACACACACACACACGCACACACAAACACAACCCAGAGAGTTTCAGTCTGCCTCCTCTTCCCTCCCCCGGTGTCTTTTGTTCGACCGTCTTTTCGTCAGAGCGTGCTAACACAAGGGTATCAGTCATCAGGTCCTATGCCCAACGCGGCACGGGAAAGTTTCAGCTCGAAAATGAAGGAGTGACACTGAGCAGCTCTTCCCGTAATTCTGTTGCTATGGTTACTTGTTTTGTGCTTTTGCAGAATAGATTTAATTTACCCAAAAAAGGAGAGGCTTACTGCCACTTGATGGTCTCGACTGTATAAGTTGCCAGCACGCAGCAGATCCCAATGGTTGTGCGTTATGGCTTGTGTGTTTCATCCAACTCAGAGCCGCAACAATTTCCACCCAAAGCTGACCTCCCTCCCTCCCTCCCTCACTCCTCTTCATCCATTCTTTGAATCCCCCCTCCGCCCCCAAGCCATAAAAAAAACGGGGGACCGCTTTGTTAGCCAGTGCTGCTCTTTTTCCTGCCTGACTGGCTGGATGCCATCATATCTTAGTTCATAATGAGCTGCGGCAGTTAATTACCGCAACAGCTGTATTTTGTTGTTGATCATACATTTGCATTATCGCAGTCCAGAAACAGAAAAAAAAGTCTCATGCAAGGAGTATTCAAGAATTAGCCCAACAAATGTGTTTTAATAGTGTTAAGTAATGGGCCGCTTATTGCGTTTGTGTGGCGGAACCATCTGTTTATGCTACAGATTGCGCTCTTCTGTGACTATTCTGTGTCTTCTCACTACTCTGCGCTAATTAGTATCTGGAGGCAGTTGATGTACGGGAACGGCGCTCCCTTTTGGTTGGCTCAGGGGGATCCCAGAGATCCTCATCCTCGGGGATCGGTTTCGCAGTGACACCAAACAGGTTGCTCTGCCCGAGGGGAATGCGTGCGGCTCCAGTCCAAGGCCCTCCCCTGTGTTCGGCAGGCCCATACATTGTCCTCAGATACTCAGGCCACCGGTCCAGGCCACATTTTGCACGCCGAATCCAATGGATACGTTGGCGTTCCTCGCATTTTAATTAATTTTCACACGGAATCCTCTTACGCTAGTCATTGTTTTTTTTTTCTCAGTCCAAGTTGCACAACACGTCCACCTGTTAGCCACAAATATCTTCATGTGTGATACAACTAGCCTGTCCACTTTTTGTCCGTAACAATACCCAGTTCTTATTTTCATGATCACGTCTATTAAATCCCCCTCATGAGACTTTCTGCCAGCCTATTATGTGATATTGTCGACGGACTATCTCAACAATCTCCGTCTATTTTGGTTATGTTAAGCTTCATACTGCCTGTTGTACATCTAATGATATTGAATCGCCCCTTTTGTCTTTTAAATATACCAATCTGAGCATTTCTCTCATTTTAGTCCTCTCAGTGCTTCATCTCAACCATGTGTAAATGGGGAGTATTGATTCCATCTCTGTTTCACGTATCTGCTTTGACTCTCTTTTGTGTAGCTGATCTTGCTGGTTCCCGGTAGCTTCTGAGATTCCCTCCAATAGCCTTGTTCTTGCTTACGGCGGCAGTAAGCACACAGCTTCTCTCTCCTAACTGTATCATGTCATCCCACTCTCCCTCTCTTGTCCACAGAGATCATCAACTGCCCCCCACCACAAAGCCATATCTGATACTCATACTTTCACATCCCCAGTAATGGAACAAACTGCCCACCACTGGCCGCAGGCATTGCTACAGCCAGTATAATAGAGCTTCCTGACTAAATCTGCCTTAAAGGTACTTTATAGTGATGAACTCTTACATTTGTGAGAAATCATAGACTTCAATTGCAGAGCTTGCACAAACACCTTTATCATATATGGTTCAAAATCATCTCCTGTAAAAGATGGAGTTCAAACAGCAGCATAGTTGAAAGTAAAATAGTCAATAATTATGCTGTGATAAGGAAATATGAACTAACAACGGCCCAAAAAAAATCATATGTGAAACTTTTGCTTGGATTTACTTTTTATCTGACACAAAAAAATAAAGCTCCTTAGTAGAAGGAATAGTCATTTAATCCTCAAGCCCACAGGCTGTTCTGAGGAACTTGAGGGAAATACCTTTTCAGTGTAATCAAGTTGAAACTGGAATTTCAAAATGTGCTTCACATTCAATATCAAAATAAGTGGAAGTCTTTTACTTCTCAGCAGACAGCTCGGCTTGTGAGGCGGGGGATATGTGAAGCTTGTTATGTGGGAGACTTCCTTGGAAGTAGAGGTGTGGATAAGGATATCGTTTTCCATCGTGGTAGGCGTGACAGAGTGCCATATTTCAGAATCTGTGGCACAGAGTGACGCCACCGAGGGGACGACCCCGCTGAAATGTGCTTTCGGCTGCTGTCTTGGCGCAGATCTGTCTGAGATGAGTGAGGCTGACAATCCCCCTGTCAACAGTGTGTGAGTGCAACGCACACACATGCGCACAATCACACAGCGGAGCAGAAAGAACAAATAGCACACACCTGTCGAGAAGAGCGCCGTGTCAGGCTAACGCGAGGTGCGTCAGCGGAGCACACGGAGAGAGTGGCCCTGAATCGAGAACTCGCAGCGAATCGGAGCTGAGAGGGATGAGGGAGCACACCCGGAGACCATACTTGGCACGGTCAGATGAAGAGTTCAAACTTGTTCATCTGCCCGCCGATGCCAGCACCTCATCCGAGGTATGGCTCCCAAATCTGCTGGCCCGGGATGGTGTTCTTGCCCAAAATTGCTGTCAGAATGTCTCCTTGGAAGAGTGCCAGTCCTGCTTAGAGGAGTAGGACAGATGGCATTAAAAGTGATTTAGCAAACTCCTTCAATGGACTCTGTGGTCCAATGCCAGCGTTTACAGTATGACCCAGGCTTTGTTCAGTCCTCCATTTTGTTCCATAAAGAACACGCTGGTAAACTGCCCCTCTGATAAGACGGTATTTGCCGATGTAGATGCCTGAGACGGACAAAGACGGCAGGAAATGGCTTCTGCCCATTTTGGTTTTGGTCTGACTCAGCTCTGTGAGCTCGGTTGGGGGGGGGAGGGGGGAATGCACCAAACAATATTCAGTCACTGTGAAAACAAAAACAACGCAAGGGCCTTGCCAAACAGGACACGTAACATTTTTCAATATGTTCATTTGGGGAGCAGAAAATCAATTCCGCCAGCAAATATGTTTTCTTTCATTTGGCCGCAATGGCAGACTTAGTCCAATCTTTTACTGACAGAAAATAAAAGTAGCATTACTACAGTTGGATCTCACAATTGTAAGAACGTTCAAATTTTACGCATCAAATGTATCGAGCAACAAATGTCAAAGTACATCATTTGGAAAGTGGTCACTGTGAGGGATTCAATATTTTATTATATATAAATATTGATCAGTAAATGTCTACTCAACACTTTCCCTGTATATCTTGTACAGGCTCATTTTGAAAGTTGATGTATTATATCAATTTTAACGTCATACTAAAGTTACATCCACAGGGAACCTCCCCCAGTTCAATGATTATGCAGACAATCATTTTTTGTGTTTAAAATGTCTAGAATCGTGTGCTTGAATATACACACATTTTTTGCACACATTTTGAGGGGTGCAAATCTGAAAACTGGAATAATAGGTTTAAAAAACAAACTTGGTTTTGCATAGATTACGGCAACAGCAAGGATTCCGTGCACATGGCGATCTGAAGCTCGTTGTACGAGGAAAAAATCAAAAAAGCCCCAAACAATTTTTTTCGGGGGGGGTTGTAAAACTTCAGGTGCAAACACACTAAGAGCATTGAAAAAAACACCTCATCGCGTATTCTGGAAATGTTCTTTCCGCTAGTCTGACAGAAAGAAGACATGTCGTGGAATCAGAATTGTCAAAAAAAGGCAGTCGAATATTGCCTGAAGAAATAAAGTAAGGCCAATTCAGAACAGTGTCTTCCTTGAGTAAATACATCTCGCAAGCTTCGTTTCAGCTTGGCAACGGTGCGGGATTCGAAAAGGTTAGCGTAAAAGAAGAGCACGCTATTTCCCCAACTTCTCTTCAAATAATTTTCATGACCGTTTGTTATTATAACCAAACTTATCCTTTGACATTCACGTAATTATCTTGACATTCAGTAAATGTGCGTCACACCAGGAGTACGTGGAATTGTATGTGTATTACAGCCTATTAATAGGACAAAGTGCCATGTCCAGGGAGCTGGTGTACGCTATATTTCTACTGTGGTTATTTTGATGCGCGAGTGTTGTGTGTGTGTGTGTGTGTGTGCGTGTGTGTTGCTTTCTGTCAAAGTCGGTACAAAGCCTTTATTTATATAACTGAAACAGAAGGATCCAGAGACTCCCCAAAATAAAGCACATGCTGTAAAGTTGGGCGAGGAAAATTAATATATAGATATATATATACACACACACACACACACACACACACACACACACACACATAAACACCTTCAAACTGTGCAACGTTAACAAGGTTTCGGGGGGATGCGTGAGAATTACTGCACGGGGCAGCATCGGATTAATGGACGACTGAAGGTGTGGTGCACAGGCTGACGCACACCTCCGTTCCAGCTCCTGACCTCTGCCTCTCTTCCTCTCGATCAATGTGCGAGCTCAACCTTTCTTGTCAGAGCACTGAGCCCCTTCCTGCTAGGTCATGTTCCTGCTCGCACATTAACACTCAGGCTGTTGGAGGGCAATGGCGGGAGGGGGGAGGGGTGCTACTTTTTCTTGAGGCTTGAGATGTTTTTGATGATTGCGTGTTTTTTGGGGGTTTTTTTGTTGCTTGGGCCAGGTCCACAGCAGGAGTCTTTCAGTTACACTCATTATACTCACACCTGATGTGCTGATGCAGGCTGGGAGATCTATTTCACATCAACAAAGGGAAAATAATTAAAAACAGTGAGACTTGGGTTTTCTTTTGTTGTTGTAAGAGGTTTCCCTTCACAGAGATCCGGATTGAGTCTTCGCTCGGTCCACGCAGCTTTTCTCCCCTGAGCTTCTCAATGTTGTTGTTTGTTTGCTTTCAGTGCAATCCGCAATTCTGCCAATGCCCAACAAAAGTTTCGACGTGTCCCTGAGCATGGAAAACAAATCCGTAGTCTAAAATCCCAAAGCGGAGTAATCAAGCGAAGTAGCCAAAATCAGCTTGATCAAATCAGGAATTTTCCTCCCCACGCTCAGTTTGAACACCGGGAGAGACCAGTGGCACATCCTGGTCTAAGTGGAGGAGAGAAGAAAGGGAAGAAAGAGTGGGTGCACATAGCCTGCTTTAAATGGGAGACGACCCTTGAACCTATGCCTCCGCATCAGACGGCTGGGCCGAGGGAAGGTGTGCAGATGAGGTGAGGAGGTGAAGAGCGGAGGGGAACGGGAAGGTTAACGGAGGAAAAGTAGCGCAAGTGTGCCTGGGGAATCGAGAACGAGGGTGGCTGTCTTCACAGATCACTGGCAAATTGCGCATTTTGTCACACGCAAAATTTGATGCAAGACCCCTCTGTGATTGGTCGGCTCCCTTGGCTGCTGACAGCCGTGCTTGCACAGGCCAGAGATGTTTTGTGCATGTGAAGGCCAACCAACCCCTTCTCTCTCTCTCTCAGGGTGCTATAAATAGGGGGAGAGAAAGCCTCGGGCTCTGAGTGTAATGAGATTAAACCAAACCAGCCTCGGCTCCCAGTGTTTTATTGAGCTTTATTTCAGTTTCCATTCTGCGTCTCAATATGTATAAGAAAGATATTGAGTGTGGCTGCCTCTGCGTGCTAGACGGAGTCCGTGTAGGAACATTCGGTCGTGCAACAGTACGTCACTGTGTATATTCATACATGCAAGTGTGTGTGTGTGTGCGCGTGTACGTGTGTGTTTCTATGCATATATGGGCACGAGTGAGAGATGATGTGAAGGACTTGTGTGAGCACGTGTTTAATGTCCTCATTCTGCACCCCGCAGGGCATGGCACTTCTCGGAAGTGGGTTTTCATCGCATTGGTTAAAACGTCTGTGAACCGTAGCGCCGCGTCGTCGCCGACCGCCGGACCAGAGCCGTCGGCCACTTTACTTAACAGCGGTTGCCCCTCGTGCTTCGCTTTTGTTGAATCCACCCAGGGAGCCGCGCTGGCAATGCGAACGGCATGCCGAGCGGGAGACATCCATTCTGTTTGGACATACTGCTGAGTCTCGCAGCCCAAATCTGACGTTTCGGAATTGCCTGCTCGTCTCTCACCGCCTCTCCTTTCCAAGACACCAGAGGCCTCATTATTCAATCATAGCGCCTTCCTCCATCATTTTGCCATCCATCAGGGAGAACTTGGCTCCCAAGGTTCTCTCGGCTCTCGGCTGATAAATATATCTGTTATTCATCTCCTGCATTTTGTTCCCATTAGAAGGGAATGTGACATCATCTGCATCTTGGCTGCACGTCTCAAACACTCTATAGTGGTCAAAGAAAAAGAGCTAATACAGCAGGAGCAGAGCTTCTTTGCTTTTAGAACGGTCGTCTTCACACGCCTGAGCACAGCTAAAAGCCACGAGCGTCCATCATTTAGCAGTTTCATTGACCTCATCACTGCTGCAACCTTTCCAGCTGCTTTTACATGTATGTGGTACATCGACAGTGCATTTAAGTGAGTGGACAGGACGATAAACTTTCGGTCAGGTTCGGCCACCGCGGCGTGACAAAAATGTGGTCTGGCAGACGCTCCGAGCAGCTAGTGTGACTTGAAGAAGGGGCGTTTTTTTTTTTTTTTTTTTTTTCAAGTTACAATGCTCATGCTTCAAGGGAGAATTTGAAGGATGACAGGGCAGTCGACATAAGACTGAAAATGACGGACAGATTGACTCATCAGACAAGCATGTTGCCTTCACAGCCCTGCTGCAAGGGAGAGGCCCTGAGGCACTTTCAGGAAAAATTACGTCGCCCAGATAATCCTCCTTTTTCCTCACTAATGACATCTAACTGCTATCGAGGATAATCACACTGATTTTCTTATTGTTCTCCTACTAACACGATTCTCCTGATTAACATCTATTATAACCAAACTGTAATTGGAGTACAGTTTTGCTAATTGTCCTTGGTATATCTTATCTGCAGAGATGTAATTTGCTTCAACATAAAATACGGCACTTCAGGTATTTGAGTATTATATTATTTAAAAATATTTACAATATATGATTATACTTTTTAACGTTTAATACCTCAATCAAATGAAATTAAATGAATATTGCACCGTCAAATAGTTGTCAATAATGTTTTATAACAACAGATCACATGAATCCGTGAGCTGTGACGGTAAGGGGGTGGGGGATGTTGTCTGACAAACACGCACTGAAGGACAATCGAGCTTAATGGAACGTTTCACTGTGTGTTTAAATCAGCCTCGCATGCCTGTCTCACTCAGCTGCATCCTGCCCGGCAATGTCTTTTTTTCTTCCCCTTTTCTGTACCACATTATGGCACTAATTATCTATCATTCCGGGATAAAGCGCAGCCAACCATCTTTGTGCAAGGGAACATGCATGACAAACTGGAAGCCAAGACTGCGTACTAGTTTGAGGGGCGGCTGGCTAATAGAGGGGCCGCCCTCCTCGCGCCACACACAAAATTAGTCTGAATATGATTCACCAATTCAACTAGTCCAGTTGCTTACTGATATTACCATGACCTGGATGACTGAGAAGCTTCACAGACATTCATCAATCTGATTGGATCACTGTTGGGCCAATCAGAGACCCAGGGATAGATAGATAGATAGATAGATAGATAGATAGATAGATAGACAGACAGACAGACAGACAGACAGACAGACAGATAGACATACTGACTTGCACATTAACCAAGAGTGGCGGTCTTGGAGAAAGGACAGATGGAGAAAAAGATGGAGGGAAAGATAGTGAGCAGGAACAGAGCCACAGTGACACAAAAGTAGCTCTGGATGACTCACTCCTCTCTCTTCAGAGTCTGGATTAAAATAAAAGAGGCCCAGCAGCCCCAGCCTGCAGAGAGGGAGTTGCTCGCTCCATCTCAGAGATAGGGTGATGGGCTAAAAATACCACTCCTGGTGCGGGGTGGTATGGATTCGGTGTTATAGTACAGGCGCCAGTGATGCCGCTGCTTTCCATTGTCCACCCCGATCGCCTTTCCAGCATCCAATCTCTTTTTTTCAACCATCTCTGCGACGTGCCCTGGTGCATTGGTCCTCTTTCTAGTTTAGCCGGCTGATGCAATTAAAATCTGGTTCACTAGGCAGAAATCGGCAGGATAGAACTTTTGCCTCCACCCCGATTGTTTCTTTTTGTGCACACCTGCCTCGCCTTTGCCGGCATCTACTCTCAGAGAAACTCAAGTGAAAGCAAATCAATATTGTTTTATTGCCTTTTGCCACTGCAGAAAACTCTCCACGTCGAGGAGCTTCTCTCGCAAATTCCTAAATTATCTGATTAAGTGTGGCGGGGGAAGTAGACGGAGCACCAAGTGAACGCTTCTCCCCATCTGTCATCTCTCAGGATGGTCCTCTGTGTCAGCCGATCCATCTGTTTAACCCAGCCTCAGACTCCCCGACAGCAGAGGGGAGGAGAAATACGGTCGAGCTCCAGCGACTCACATCTACAAAGCGCTATCGGAGAGGAACAATGCTTATTAAACAAACGTTTCTCCCTTGATATTTGGGAATCAGAGTTATAAATGGAGCCGAGTGTCGGGAGTCACGATTCTTAAATACTTACCTCTCACACTAAAGGGCCCCTGGGGTTACATAGACATTTACATATAAAAAGATCGGGAGCTCTGTGGATTGCTGGCTGCTCCCTAAATCGGCTGTAATTAGGCATTTGTATATTTGACCAGAGTAAAGAGAATGAGTGTTATAATTTGCCTGTGGTGGATCCGAAATGAAGGACACAAAAACATTTGTTTAGTATAAATAGAGTTTTATTGTAGGTTGGCTGGAGTGGAGGTCCCGGAGCCGCCGGATCAGGAGCTGAAACTTGACTAAAGCCTTTGATCAATCTGCGATAGAAGTTGACAAACCTAAAGAATCTCTGCGAGTTAGTGGGTGTGGTCCACGCAGACACTACAAAGATCTCAGTTGTGCAGAAAGTCAGCAGGAGGCCCCTCGCTGCTCCAGGTGATCTCACACACACAAAGGGAGATAGACAGACAAGAAAGACTGGGGAGGGGAGGACACTAACAATGAGACAGAGACACGCGTGTGTGTGTGTGTGGACTATGGATGGAAAGAAAAATAAATAAACCAGGAGAAAAGAACAACAATGTGGGGCTTAACTGGCCTTGGTGCCCCCCGTTTCTACTACATGCTGCTAAAGTGAGCGCACAAAAGTATCATAAACAAACTGCAGACTCAGACACGATCATTTTTATTATTCCTTCCATGCTTTGCTCCAAGATAGTGACTTTGATTTGTTGTTGGTGCTGAGTGAACAATTTCTTTACATATAGTCCCATATATACAATAGCAGAAAAACGATCCCAATAATGCAGGCTCGACAAACAAGCTGTTCTTTTGTTTTTTTATTCCAACCATCAAAATAGTCTTGACTGACGAGTCAGCCATCTGACCTTAGTGCCGCTGAGCATGTGTTGCACTTGCTGAGGACCAGACTGACGGCAAAAAGCCCACAAAAAAAGCAAGATGGCTGCAGGGCTGGCAGAGCGTCATCACAGAGGACACCAAGTGTCCAATATTTTTTATTGAAACCAAATATATGTATTTTACCTAATTGATTTGTTCTGTCAAATTTGGGAATGATGTCGGTGGAATTCATTTGATGTAAGGGTTGATATAGGAGCCTCTGAAGGGGATGGCTGCAGTTGAGCAGAGAGGGTCATGCGCTTATAAGGTCACTGGATCGATCCCTGAATCCCTAATCTGCATTCTGACCTGTCCATGGGCCTCTAATTGCCCCAGATGTATATATCTATGTATGTCTGTTACTTAAGTTCTGTATGAATGTGTGAGGAGAATGGCTGACTGTCCTATATAGATATAGAATTTACCAATGGAGTACAGATCCAGCCCAACTAATGAGTTTTAATGTCCTACCAGTTTTTGACATTGCCATAGTGTTGCATCTGCAACCAAACATGCATCGGCTGTGTGTCGTGAAAATAGGCCATATCAAAACGATGCATCCAAACGAGTTGGAATGCGAGCCACCCGTGAGGCCAACACAAGAGCGACGGAATAAGCTCCTGCGAGATGTGCTGAACAGGGATGTGTAGTGATATCCAAAATCATCAGGTGGAACAAAATCACCCACTAAGAGATGCGTGCGTACAAACGTGAACCACTCAGTCTGGGCAGTATTTATTTTGTACATGAATAGATGAAGAGGGCCTGCCCTTTCACACGCTGCGGGCCTGTTGCTCTGCAGAATAAAGGCTGATTATCCCAGTCTAGCGTGGCCCACAAAATAAATCCCTCTCCCGGGGCATTTGCCAGGTGTGGGATGTGGCCGAACCTTCCGGGTTCTTCCTGAGTGGCGCGCGGTCTGCCCTTTCAGAGGCCGCGGCCGGCACTCTGCCGCCCGCAGCCGGGTGGGGGATCCTGTGGGCAGGATAATCTGCTGTAATCTCCCGCTCTCTGATCTGGCCACAGCACAGTTGAGAGTGCGATGGATGGGGAAAGCTACGCCTGGAGCAGACAGCGGGGTGGCCGACAGGGGAGGGGCGGCTGGAAGGGCATGGGCTGAAGGAGGTCACGGCCACCGCACAGTAAAAACATTACCTCAACCAAAATACATGAATGACCAGACATTTACATGAAGTATTTTAGTTTTTACTGTTTGGATTGTTGCTGTTTTAATGGAACACTCATGATAAAGATAAATCCTTAGTGGCAAACAACTGTTCAGTGATATTTTCCCAGCCATTTCACATCAGATTTGCTTCCCTGTTGCATTAGTCATTTTGGTAATGATGCTATTTTAGATCAAATCATCAAATCAATGTTTATTTAGGTAGCCTATATTCACAAATAACAATTTGCATCATAGCACTTCACTAACTGTACAGGCTGCGACATTCTCTGCCCTTTGCCCTCAAAAGTGAAGAGAAAAGAGAAAAAAAGCAGAAACCTCAAGCAGAGCCCGGAGGGATCTCAGGATCTCCCGGGATGGACAGAAATGCAATAGATGCTGCATGCCGAGCAAATCTTACACAATAATCAGAAGTATAGCATAGTTGCAACACATAACATTCCATCTATATATTATGTATATATTAAAGTCAGTCTCGAATGAATACAGAAATGTCCTCACTGCTGCTCTGGTGCCACGTAAACTAAGAATGGGGCTTTGAAATTTCACCCGCATTGTTTTCATTCTTATCGCAGCAAATATCTGACTCATCTGAGACGCACGCATGAAAAGGCTCGTAACGAGCTCCTGTCACGCACTGGATGACAAAGGGGGCTTCTGGAAGCCATTCATTTGAATACAATGTATGCAGGGGAAGTATGCTAATAAGATACTGATGTTTCTTAACTCATTTAGTGTGATGAGTTTAATGAGCGTGCAGGTCACATGAAGTCACAGAGCTTCATTATAAGTACTGAAAAGGTTGCCATCGTGATAGCTAGAAAGTTCATGCAATTACATTAAATTGGCGATAGCAGACGTTGTTCTTATAGGCCACAACTGTTTGTTCCTGCTCCCATGTCCTGCCTTCTTTTTTCTCCTCCTCCATGTGTGCCAGTGCTGTATTCTTATCCTGGCCCTGTGAAGCTCCAGTGGCTAGATGCCCTGTCTTTGCCCACGCGGCATGGCGCCAGCACTTTCCCTTCAGATCCTCAGCCTCTTGTGCGTTGTACTGTAAATGTCGACATTAAAATGGAAGCAGGATGGAGCGTGCCTCTCTCTCTCTCTCTCTCTTTCTGTGTGTGTGTGTCTCTCTCTCTCTCTCTCGTGATTGCCTGACATACGGCAAACTGAGGCGAGTGGAGACGGCAGGCCTTCCCTGGACATGTCATCTGAGATCTGTCAGTTACGGGCATGTTGCCCCGAGAACATGTCCCAGCCTGAGAGGGCTCCATCATAAATACCCCTGTTCTCAGTGATTCAACCATAGCGATAGAGTACAGCTGTGATTATATGGTCGGCCTAAAACAGTAGCACCCCTTTGCCGGTTTGCAGGTCCTATTCCCCTCCAGTCCCCTTAATACCCCCCGCCCCCCCCCTCCCCTCCACTGGTAGCAATCAGCCAGGTGTTAAATGCCTGGGTGAGACACAGCTCATGGGTGGGTAGGGGTGGAGCTTGAAATTGCTCGTGGAAATGAGCATCTGTGGTTGCTTGGCAGAGGAGGAAGCGGGGGCAGGAAATGACTGTCATTCTCCACCGAGGCTGAGGGTACGTAGCGTGTGCATGTGGGTTTGTCGTAGGGAGAGAGAGAGAGGGAGGGTGGGAGGGGCGAGGGACACAGGCAGGTTAATCATTAACTTAGTGAAGGGAAAAGGAGGGGACTGGAGGGGCATTTGTTTTTCTCTTTTTAACCTGAATCAAAGAAAGTTGGCTCATCCCCTCAGAGAGGCCTGATTAGCGGACCCCCCCTCCCTCCCCCAACCAGGGTCTCTGCGGTGATGGCTGTTAATGAATAATCGATGGCAAGCGACGGCCAGTGGAGGGGACGTATGCCAATCTCCTCTGCACTCTCATAATGACTTATATGTTTAATTAAACTAATCGCTGCACTGACTCCGAAAGCCCTTTGAAGCCCGTCGCATTAATGACTCGAAAATCAGGCTCTCTTTTGTCGCCGAAATGCATGCCAAGCCGGGAGAAAATGAAGTGCTGCTGCAGAACAGTCCAATCTCCCCGGCTTATGCTGCACACAGGGATTCCCCCTTGAAAGGTGCACAGTGTTAATTTAATAACCAAAGTAGCGCTAAAGCAATACCTGTGAATTGGCTTTCTCAGCCTCAACACAATTCAGGGATGATGTTACACAGCTACCGCCCCAATGCGATAAATGAGCTTTACGTTTTCCAAGTCAGCGCCTGCATCTCTCACTGCAAAATGAACCAGAGGCTCGGTGGTAACATTTCCGTGGCACAGCCAGCTCTGTGTCAGCGCCGGAGAATGGTCTGGCTGCGGCCGTATTTGTTGTGCTACCGAGCGAAAAAAACACTCGGGCTTGTTTGTAATCCTTAAAACATTTTTCTCTCCTCCACCCTGAGCGATTGCTAAGCCCTGAACGGCGCAAAAACACTGTTCGGGGGAACATTTGTGTTAAAGAGGTGATCAATGTCATTAAATTAGCGAATGACTTGCACATAATATGTCACGTCGACTATTCCAAATCCTTGCCAAAACGTATACAAGTGAGTAAGTGAGAAATACATCCTTTCCAAATTTGGTGTTTGTCATTTTAAGTAGTTCCAATCAAACTGACGGATGTTCAAGTAGTTTTTTCTGACATTTGGAGTTGTTATTTGATGCTTATTTAAAAACATCCAGCCGGTGGGTCTTATCTACTCACTGACTTACCCACTTACTTTGAGTTTTACAGCAGTTGGCCACATGTTAAACCTCGAGACCACGACGTTGCAAATGTTGGCTCCATGTGACCATCACCAGCACAAGATGGCAAAGCCCCTTGCGCTGGCCTTATGCCCACAGTCTCCACTCTGTGAGTCAGACTGATGCAGGTTTGTCTCGACCAAGCCCCTCGCTGAGTTAACAGAGACAGGCAGCTCCGGTCGTGGAGTTACATGAAAGATGGCAGCTTAGCTGTGCTCCTCTCCAGCTGGACAGAGATGCTCCCTTGTCTCCCATAAGAGGGAGTCACTCGGCTGGCCCAAATTCCCCGCTCTCTGAAACCTCTAATCATTGTGTCATCGTCCGTAGCCAGACACTGCAGGGACTCTGCTTTCACATAATGAATCCTAAAGAGCTGCCCACAGCCCGACTTATAATCACCCTTTGCACACTGGGGGGGGGGCTGCTGCCTTTTTATAGCGTTTGACTGAAAAGAAAAGAGCTTCAGCGTTAATGCTCATTTGGGTGTGCGCTTAAGTGCAGGGGGGTGTGTTTTTGCATCCATGTGTGTGTCGTATGGAGAGAGGGTGATGGGCAATGCTATGTTAAACATTAACATTTGTGTGTCGTGTGTGTGCGCGTGACAGTGAGTTTTCGTGTGCATGAGTCACATTGAGAGGTTTCACCCGCTATTATTGTGCCGGCGCTCGGTGTTTAACGGGAGATAGCTGTCTCTTCATCAGCTCTCTTGAGAGCTCAGTGGTAACTGTCATGCGAATTAAAATTCCCCAAATGTTCTCAAAGTCTGCCTTTGAAAGGCACTGTTCAAACAGGATGTGTATGTGAGGCCCTTCCACAAGTGCCTTGCCAGGACGGGATGCGCCATCCGTTCCCAGTTCACCGTAAACAAACGACAGTTACTCTCTTCCAGGAGGAGGAGGAGGAGGAGGGAGGAAAAGAGAGACTTGGAAAAAAAAAAGCTAGCGGATGTGGAAGGAGGCAGGAGGGGAGGAGGAAACGCTTGACAGGGTATCTTATCTTCACTGTGTTCTTCGCAGTGCTCAGGCTTTACGCTGCGTGCAGAAAGGTGGAACACTGGATTCATGCAGCAGGTTTCCTGCTTCTCACCCCCCGCCCCCCTTTCTTTATTTTGCTCGACACCAAACAGATTCGAGGCGCAGAGCGTACATTCAGACTGTAAATATCTTTCCTCTTTGTGGCTCATCGAGACAAGTCACCAGATCTGTTACTCGGAAAAAAATGTTTGTTAAAATTATTCATATACAACAGAATGTGATTCTGAAAGTCATCCTTTATTTCTCTAACCCTGCGAGTGAATCAACCTTTACTTGAAACTCCTGATAGACCAGGAATTAAAACAGACGTTTGACCAGGAAACAGGGTCCACTGTCACTATCATTTTAAAATAATGAAAACTAGTCCACATTTACTCATATTTTCTTAAAAAAATGTTTCATCGAGAACTGTTTAGTTTTATTTTCCCAAAAATGTGTGATTCATTCAAAAAAACTATTTGACGTATTGTGTAACACAACAAGCTTTGCAATAGTTACCGGAAACTTCCACGTTTCCCACCATGTTAATTCCAGCTTTAATGAGGTAGTAATAAAGCAATGAATCAATACAGAATGGTATAAAGTAACATAATGATGATGCCTGGAGTGATCAAATAAAGTTTTAGCTGCTGTGACATATTCCTGCATACTGAGTTGTAGAGTATATTAGCAATGCAGCCATGTAAAAAAAAGAACGTGCTTGCGGCTTCCTGACATTGTCATCACTGCATTAGTTGTGGCTGACCTAATGCACCTTGCTTGAAAGCTATTTCATGGTCTAATTGTTGCGCATGGAGAACATTAAGGTAGCCCTGTGACTGTGCAACATCGAAAGGCCAAGGAGAGCGCGGGATGGCGAGCAAGGCTGTTGGTGTCGAAATAGAAAAATGTTTTGGGCGTAAACCTTGCGCACCCTTTCGTGGAACAGCTAAACATTTACACAGGGTATGAGTCAACATGTCTGCTCCTTACTTGGCCCCCCGGTCTGTCTTTTCTCCTCCTCTTTCTGGGTTGTGCTCTATCTTTCCTCCAAAATCCCCATTAGGCGATGTGTGTGTTTTCTGTATTCTGGTTACTCTTACTGATCAGCCTTCCTGTTGCTGCGGAGGAACTGTGAGCAGTAAGATAAGGAGAGCAGGAGCATGCTTGCATTGGGGGGAAGTGGGGAGGGGGGGAAAATGTGAGAACATGAAGGGTACAAGAGTCTGGCTAATAAGGAGATGAACAGAGGTCATCATGGGACTCTTCTGAGCAGGCTGGCCCCGGCAGCAGCGGTGGTGCGCCAAACAGAGCCAGAGGTGTAAAACAGCCCATCAGAGGTGATTCTTTGTGAAAACTGTCAGTGCTGAACAACCGATATACTTCCAACCAAAAAAAAAACCTGCAGGTGCAAGGATTAAGGAGACCTCCATAAATCCAGTGAACAAACTGAGGATTTCAGAAGGGGGGGTTGGAATGCATCCAAGGCCTGGGGATCACAATGCTGGATATGCATGTTGATGCACTTTGACTCCTCTGGCATGAGGCACGTGGGACCGGAAGGCTGGCTCAGGCCTCGTTATTGGATCCTCCTCTGGACTGAGCACCAGTTTGCACCATGTTACAGCAGCAGGTGCAGACTGAGCAGAAGACGTGAGCAGACGGGTTAAAAAGTAGCAGAGGGGTGGGGGGGCTGCGTGGGAGGAAGAAGAAGAGGAGGAGGCCACGCGGAGCGAGAAAAGCCACTTTTTTGAGTGGAGTCCGGGGGAGTCTGTTCTCCGGGCAGTCAGCGATGAGTCAGAGGAAGTTGACGCGACAGCCGAGGCTGGGGGAGAGCCCGGAGGGTCCGGCTCCGGAGTCCCCGTCACCGGCCGATCAGGCTCGCGCACACGGGGGCTCCGCTCTCTTCCGGCGCATGCGACTAAACCGCAGTATTCAGGAGCACGGTCGCTCGTCCCACAGCGTCGGCAGGTACCGTTCTGCGACCCTGTACTCTCTACTGTATAGTTAATCATAATAATCATTTAGAAATAAAGTAGGAAATAAAAATGGAGGTAAACTGAGTATGTGTGGCGGTAACACGACACACCGAAGGTAAGTAAATTATTCAAGGCACACACTGCGCTGACACTTGACGGATGGGTTAGGTTTGGGCAGGTGCTCAAGTCTCATCATGACCCTCTGAAGTTTTTTCTAAATAAATAAATAAACGAAAATAGGGATTAGCACAGGCAGCTTGCGAAGGTCCCCCCTGGCGAACATTTGCGTCTTTGTTAATAAAAATGTGATCCGTAGCCATATTCACACAGAGCCTTCCAGGGACGGGGGTTGCATCCTAATTGGCCAATTTAGTCGCAATTTCCCCAAATATCCCACTTCACGCTTAATCTTGTAAATTGAACCGAAAGGCGTTCACAACCGCGTTGGCAACACAAGTTTGGGAGGAGTGGGGAGGTGTTGTGGAGATAAAAGTTGTACCACATTAAAAATAGATGCTGCAGCTACACTGCAATCTGCTTCCCTATCTGTTGTTGTCACCACGCTTGACAGCAGCCCAAGAGTGACAGTGTTATAGTAATAGATGTCTTGCCGCCTGTTTTTGTCAATAAGAAACCTGGGAACAAATGAGGCTGTGTACTTTTTACAAATGTCGTCACATGAACCTGTTTGTGCAGTGAAATCAGAATTTTGTGTCACTTTTTTGTTCTATGACACAAAAACTGAAGCCTTGTTCAATGACACGTTTCTTAGCTGCGAGATTGAATGTTTAATCTCTGTCAAGAGATGTTGTTCTGAGGTTTTTATTTGGGGAGAAAGAGCTTTGTTGCCAGCAGGTGTTGGTTGAAATGGCGCGAGTGTAACCAGAAAAGCGAGATGCCATGTCCCCTTTGGGCCTCGGAGTGGTCTCGTGTTTGGAGTTAAATGTTAATCAGCATTGTGCCAGTCCGTTGCCATGTGCACATACAGTATACTGTGATTTAATCTAAAACTGAAAGGCAAAAGAAACAGGAATTGATCAAGGCCGACTCCTTAACTCCATTCCATGATGTTTTATCTATGACAAATGAAGTAGTTTAAATACTAAAGTGTTCGAAGAGGTACTGGTCCTGTGAAAGGCTAATTCTATTTACCTTTTGATCTAAAAGAGACTCTCAATCCTGTTCAAACATTTTGATCGCTCTCGTCCTCGCACAGCCAGCTGTGGCTCAGAGTGGAGCTGAGGATGCATTTTGCATCTCCAAAACATGACTTCTTAGTAAAGTGCAATTCTCAAGGCCCTGTGGTGGCAGCCTGCCAATCCAACAGCACTGCAGGGTCACAGCTGTATGTGTTTATTGCTGCGGCATCTGTCACATATTTCTCTTTTCAACATCCCCTCCATAAACTGCAAACTCTACAAAAGGATGCTGTGCATGGCTTGTGTTTGTGTGTTTATGTGGCCACCTTTCGGTGACCCTATCAGGTTGGAGCAGCAACTCTAGGCTGCGAAACAAACGCCTAAATCAAATGGAACAGATGCAAACCAGTTTCCTCCCTTGTCTTATCTCACTCTTCAGCTTCGATTCGGAGAATGGTCCCTCAACAGGCCGCAGCCCCATGGATTCGCAGGCGAGTCCTGGGTTGGTGCTACACCCTTCTTTCCCCCAGAGCCAGCGCAGGGAGTCCTTCCTGTACCGCTCCGACTCCGACTATGACACATCGCCCAAAACCATGTCACGCAACTCCTCCGTCAACAGTGAGGGGTAAGCATGATACCATCGTCCTGGATCCATCACTCGCCAGGGAGGAATAATTTCTTTTTAGAACCCTCAGTGTCCACTCACACACACTCACAGAAACACACCACGCTGACTGCACACATCCAGATCAGCACAGCGAGAGCCATAATTGCAGTTATGCAAAAAAATATATACAATTAGATTGTGATGAATTCTCTTAACTAGTATGATTTGTTTCCTGGCTCGTCTTTCGCTAAGTTTAAACTACCCGGAAGGCTCCATGAGTGAGTTTCAGGGTTATTTCTCTATTTAGATCCACATACAGTACCGGTAGGTCTTTGTAAACACCCTGATAACAGACACAGCCTCTCATAAAAAAACTAATATCCAGCGCCTCAGCTGCCCATACCGCTCAAATTGATCTCATTCTCCACTCTTTTTTCTAAATGTCGCCACGCAGGCACGCCGAAGACATGATCGTCACCCCTTTCGCTCAGGTATGTCTCATGCACGACGTCTGACTTGTGAAATTGCCGCAAATGACCAGAGAAGGTGGTTAATTAGTGCAGTGATCTTGTCCCCCCCCACCTCCTTTTCTTTCCCCCCCTACGCTGTCCATCCGTCCCCCAGGTGTTGGCCAGCCTACGAACTGTAAGAAGCAACTTCACCATCCTCGCCAATGTCACAACACCCACTAACAAGTCAGTATCATGCTGTCAAACACCCCCTTCCCCCCCTCTCACACTCGTCACGACTGCCTGCTTTGTTTGCAGTGCGTGTTGTACTAATGTCTCTCTCTCTCCCTGCTCCCACTGGGGGAACACTTTTGCCATCGTGATTAACCAGCTTTATCATTACCAGACTATGCTCAAGAAAAATACGATCTGCATTATTGGCGCCGCTCCAGCTCGCCGCTCGAGGAGTGTGTGTAGAGAACTCCATACCTCAGACGTATGTCCCTGACTCTATAGCCAGACGCTGCTGACGGTCAATAACGATGAAAGGATTTTCCCTTGTAATGCAGTAGACAGTAGGAGCTGGAGTTGGAAGGCTTTTAAGCTCCACGTCAATATAATATACTATATAAAGCAGTGCACCACAGAATTATCAGCATCTATAATTATGCAGTGTTGTGCCCTGAAAAAGCCGCCCTCACTACACAATTATAAAACCATGTAGGCTATTGGAGAGGAGAGCAGAGCACAGGCTTTGTCTTTGGCTATTTTTGGATACTTCAATTTTTGAAGTGAAACAGGGGATTTTTCAAAATTTCACGCATTTCAGTGTTAGTCAGTATTCAGAAATATTTATGCAGACATGCACGGCTCCTTTGCTCTTTTTTATGGGCTTCTAAATGCATAACTTACATGAAAATATGTATCTCCCCTTTGTGATCCAAGCCTTTTGTTGCCACATCCTGCGATTGTGCATGTGTGTTGAACCCCAGCAGGGGGCAGCAGAGTGTTGTTCTACTTCTGATGTAAAGAGGTGTTTGTCCACAGGAGGTCACCAGTGACAAGCCAACCCACTGTTCCCCAAGCTACACTCTCTGGTATGTTGTCAGCTTATTAAAAACTCTTTGTCCAATTATTATTATTATTATTATTATTATTATTATTATTATTATTATTATTATTATTATTATTATTATTATTATTATTA
>JAFBJU010001186.1:2645665-2681340 GCA_016785305.1 Colistium nudipinnis
TTATTATTATCATTATTATTATCATTATTATTATTATTATTAAATGTACACATATAATAATGTTCTATAGTGTTCCTGTTCAGATACTGAGTCAAAACATTGAAAACTAACTAACTATTTTATATCGTATAAATAAGTTTAGTGATTTATTTTAGTATTTAGTATTTTTAGTAAACCAGGCCAACTTCGTTGTGTTACTAAATATTAAGGGTATGAACACATTTTCACAGCATCAGATCAAATAAAATGACTTATAAATAATCACAATAATTATTTGAGAACCAATGATGTATTGAGAGCGGTTGCTCAGTTTGATTTATATTATATATTTTTTTTAATTTATTTGGCTGATCATGATTTTAAATAGCAATGAACAGAAGTTAACTTTTTGAAAAAAGTATATTAGATTGTTTTTACAAGTAACATATCACATATTTGTATCTTATGTGCAAGTAGTGTATTTTTACCCCATTATAAATTATTATATATTTTTATCCATTGTAGTGGAACCATGGAAACTTAGCTTTTAAACTCTACATCAAGTTCAGGACAGGGCTTTAACAGGCACAGAGCATATTACATTAATAACACACCATCAGTGTATTACTCCTTCATGGCACTATGTATACATTATGGATTTATTGTATGTGTGTCTATCTTTTCCCAGAGGAGACATACCAGCAGATGGCTCTGGAGACTCTGGAAGAGCTGGACTGGTGTCTGGACCAGCTGGAGACCATTCAGACCCACCGTTCTGTCAGTGATATGGCCTCCAACAAGGTGCACACCTGTTCACACACAAACACATATTTTCACAATCCTACCTACCTCACTGTTAACTCAGCACTTTGCCAAACTTCAAGAACATATGCGGTTCACATTAATGCTTTACTGCTGCATGGAAATTCTTATCTATGGGTGCGTTTCTATGTCCTGAAAAATGTACATTCTTCGTTTTAGCTTTTTTTAGGGAATTACAAACGTGACTCCACCAGAGTAAGAAAAGTGGAAAAAAACAATCCTGCACTCATAAAAGTACAAATTCTGATGGTAGCATTGAAGACCTTCCTCTGGCTTTTTATTCATCTGGCTATATATGATGTAAAATCAATCATTCACACATTTTCAGTAACATTGTGAATAGAATGGCTGCTCTGAATCTGCTCTTTAAGTAGTCATTTGCTGCTCTTGCCACTGTCGATAGGGTCAATTTGAGTTGTGGATTCAAAGTAGCAAGTCTTGCAAATATATGTGCCCTTGGTTTATTTGCAGTTTTGTGGTAATTGTACTGATTCATAATTAATGTGGTCTGTGCCACATATCTGGTAAATACGGCAGTGGTTTGACACAATCATTGTAGTGGATGAACAATTCGGTCTATTACTGCAAGATGTGTTCTGAGGTTGGAATGGGTTTTGACGCATCTTGCATTCCTACGTGTCTGCCTGTGTGCACATGGGTAGGCTACGCGTGCATGCATTTATACAGTGTTTATGGAGACATGGTGGACGGAGAGAGAGAGAGAGAGAAAGGGGAAAGAGGGTGATGGTTCGTGTGTGAAGAGAGGAAGGCAGGAGGGAGGGAGGGGAGGGGGGGGGGGGATCGGTCCTGATGCTGATGTCTCTGCTGTAACCTTGGTTGCTATCGAACAGTAGCAGGGTCTGCCCTTCCCTTTTAGTCATTGGCTTGCCACTCTGACCACAAGCCATGTGGTTTGGGCAACAACCAATGAAATAAAAGCGATGCTCCTTTAATAGGGTTTCTGTTTTAAAGAGACAGAACTGTATACCTACTAGTAATTAATGGTGGGGCTGCATTGTATTTGTAATCAGTCAGTCCTATTATGACAGGATTGAGGGAGAGATGGCACTAAAATGCTACCATTTGTTGTAGTGTGTGTGTGTGTGTGTGTTTGTGCGTGTGTGTAAGTGTTTGTCTGTGTGAGAGAAGGAGAGTGAGAGAGAGAGTGTGTGTGTGTGTACAAAGACAAGTCTCCTGGGGTAAACAGAGTCTCTGTGAATATGTTGCTGCCTGTGAGCAGCCACAACTGAGCTCCAGAAATCCTACGCAGCGTGGCATCATGGAGGCACACACATGAAGATTCCCACTCAGTCTCTCACTCTCACTCACACCCTATGCTCACACACATATTTCCAACAGACGTACATGCTGCCTCGTTGCACATGCGCACTCGGGGCTCCGAGCACACACACACACACACAGTTGCACGCGCCTGCAGCCACACTGCCTGATTAGCTTGCGAGAGCTGTCTACAGCATCCAGGGAAATGGCGAAAGAGGCAGAGGGCTGGAGGAGGAACGGCAGCCCGAAGCTGCAGGATTAGACCTCTGGCATCTCGGCCGGCTGAAGCATGGATTGACTTTGGAGCAGGGCACGGGGCTACAGAGCTGTCAGGAGGCAGCCCCATTTGACCATGGACTGAGTGTGTGGCTGAGATGAGACGGCACACGGACGGGCTGATGCACGGCTAGGACTGGGCCGGGCCTGTGGATCCGTACCGTGGGGGAGGGGCGGTCGACGCAGGGCGCGCGTTTTTTCCAGACCACAGCCTCGGTGTGATTCTCCAGCCTGACCGTCTGCTACAGGCCTGCCTGCATCCCGCTCCGTCTCTTTCTCACTCCTCCCTCTCTCCTCCTACCCGTCCTTGTTTTTCTCTCGCTGTCATCATCATCCGCTTCCCCCCGTGTCTCCCTTCCCCAATGTTCCCGCTGCCATCCAAGCTCCCTTCACCCCCTGTCCTTTGATACTACAGTCATCTTTGTGCGGTGCCATCAGCATCCCTCTACTCCTCTCACCCCCATCATTTGAATTGTGTATTACTGTTTGTCAAGCAGCACAACTCTCCCGCTGTCGTCCTTTTTCGTTTACACCGCTCTCGCATTCCCACTCATCTCCTCCATCAGCTCCCCTCTTTGCCCTTCAGACGGCCCCTCGCTCCCTCTCCCGGTCTGTGTCACTTCGCCTCTTCGCTCTTTCAGTTCCCCTCCACCTCTATCCTGCACTGAGTGTGGATTTGGCTCAGTCTGCTCAGCAAATGGGATGAGATGTAGTCTCCACAGCCGCCGGATCCAGGGGGCTCCTGGTCTGCCCATCAGGGGGACCCTCATCTTTGGAGCACACCAAGGCTGGAGCCTGACTCTGGACTGACAGGGTGGTCTGCTTTGGGGTGCTGCATGTAGGCAAGGACAGTCTGCACCAGCAGCCCCCACCCTCACCCTCACCCCCCCCCCCCCCCCCCCCCCCCCCCCCCCCGTTCCTTCGCCCCCCACCCCCCCACCCCCTCTTGGGGCAGCCGTCATTCTGGAGTGTCCCGGCTTGAGTGGCAGTGGCCTCTCCACACACACCCGGACGCCGCCCTCATGCCACTGGGGCACCCACAGTGCCCCCACCCCGCTCCACTACCGCTCGTCCTGCCTGTGCCATCGGCCCAAGCCGCCCGTCACCCTCAACATGGGTGTGGTGGAGGCCATTGACCCCGCTCCATCCTCCTGCCCCTCGCCTGTACCAGGGGGTTACAGGCTGCCCCGAGCCTCCAGCTACAGCCCCCTGCAGGGGAGGGCAGGGGCAGAGCTGGACCTCGGTGCTGCTGCTGGAGGGGTTCTGGAGGGGGGTGGGACGGCAGCGGAGCGCAGGACGCCTCTGGTGGACCTGTTCTGTGAGACCTGCTCCAGACCCTGGCTCATTGGCTGGTGGGACCAGGTAGGGCTAGGAGAGTTTGCAGAGGGCAAACGAGGCCCGGCAGTGGCCATCTTGGATAGATAGTGTGGCCTCTTCAAGTGTTACTGCTACAACTATGCATACAATAACCACTGATCTCTCTAGGAACTCCATATCCTTCAATCTGTCTGTTTTAATCCAACAGTGGTAGTGTGTTTGTGTGTGAGAGAATCTTTCAAGATGTCACATCGGGGGAGTTAGTTCATTATATGCAGAATGTGTGTGGTGACGGATGGTTTTGTGTTTTTGACAGTGGAGTTGTGGAAAAACTGTATGGTGAATGTGTTTGTGCACATAACGTAACACATTCACCGGCTGAAAGAGAACAGTGATCAAGGGCCCTCAGTTTATTAACTCTAGTGCTCTAATGCTCAGTGCATCTTTATTGCAGCAGCACTGTAAACAAAGACAACATCAATCTCACTCTTCATCCCTCCTCTTTCCGTCTTTTGAAAACACGCCAAGCTGCTAAAAATCTAAGAAAGTGCTGTGCAGGTACATTGTAGTGTCACACCATGTCCATTTCCTTCCTCCACACCTGCGTCCCACATCCCTCTGTCACTCTCCCCGGGTACCCTGAGGCTGGCCTCAATACAGATTTAAACAAACCAAATGTGTTCAGGTCGGTGGAGGACAATGCCTATTGTCTCAGGACAGTTTTCTTTAGCTGTGCCAATATTCTTCATCTGTAAAAAAACCAACAATGAAGAAGATTTTATGAGATATGTCAGATATCCATATGCTGTGGTGTCCTGCCTCCGTGGTGCCAAAGCAAATTCTCACTTGTGTCCTTATAGGATCAAATAAATGCACAATAAGAGGTTTGCATTATTTTATTATTTATATTTGTGATATTCCCACAGGCACAGAGAGTTGGAGATGGCATAGCCTCCCTGGGTCCCTCACACACAGGTGTATGAGTGTGCGTGTGTGTCCATGGTCATGTCCGTGCGGCGTTTACATGTTTGCTTCATTAGTCAGTGTCAGAGGAAGAGTGTTGTTTGTCCTGGCACTGTGGAAGTGTTGGTTGGCAGCTATGACTCAGCGTTACAGCATTTGGGGAAGGAAAGAATGAGTGTGAGAGAGAAAGAGAGAGAGAGACAGAAAGAGGAGAAGGGCTGGACTGAGCCTGCTGCCTAAGTGTGCCACTGGGCTTGACTACCTCTCCTGGCTTCTGATGACTGCTTCTGCCTGACTGCTTCTACGATTTGCTGTCAGAGTACCCGTTTGCTTGGCCCATCATAAAACCAGCTCCTGGCTGGATGGGATGTTGGGGGGGGGGGGGGGGGAGAAAACTGAGGGGGGGGGGGGGGGGGGGGGGGGGGGGGAGAGATAACTGAGAGGGAAAGATGGTGTGACTGCATGGAGCGTGCGGGTTGACTGTGACAGAGGAGGATTTGGGGGAAATGAGGGCGGTTGTGGGCAGTGTTGTTTACCTCTGGAGGGTAGGAGGAGCAGAGAGAAGCAACAGCCAGGCGCAGAGAGGGAGACAGTGGCAGCGGGGAGGGTTGACCTTGGCAAAGGTCACAGACACCTGACTACTCCCTGGGATTGTCAAGCCAAGCAGCCCCCGCTCTCGTGTCAAGCTGGAGGGCTGACTGTGAGGAGGCAGTTGCCACAGCAACCGCTCTGGTTGCCATGGAGATTGTTATGTGTGAAAGATCAGTCGGCAGGAGAGGGGTCTTGTCTGAATCGCATTGTACTTTCACGTGACTTGTGTGCGACAGGCAACTGTCAGGCCTCCGCATAGCAGTGGGTTTCCATAGATACAAAAAAAGACAGAGAGATCTGAGAGAACGTTCAGGAGCACTGTATTCCGTCGGCAGGGATAATGTATTCACCTAATCACATTTGTGTCTGTAATGCAAGGTCCTGCAGACTAGTTGGCAGGTGTATGGCGAACAATACATAAAATCATGCCATGTAACTGCAGCTTATCGATATATACATAAAAGTCAAAATGCAAGCACGCGGCATCGTGGTTATTGGCTCTCATCTTAGACAAAGAAGAAACATCAAACTGTAATTTAAACCGCACATGGTATTTTTTTTCTCTTCACAATGTAAATTACACTGCTTATATTGCTATTCATTACATACTGTCCATTTCCACTGCATATACTCAGGTCACTGTATATATTGTTTACTTTGTTCTGAACCTGTGTCTTGTTATGTTTGTATACTTTTTACCTCTGCTGCTGCAACACCGCTAATTTCCCCACTGTGGGATAATAAAGGATTATCTTATCTTATCTTATCTTAAGCTCATCATTCATATTTATTTTTTCCCACCCTTTAGTTAATGAAGCCAGATTGAGGGTGATCATTTATTTCATCATATTTGACTCACAGGAATGTTTTATTTTAATATACGCTGAGTACAAATTGTCCAACGAAGGTTTCAAAAAACGGCATGCCAGTGAGCGTTAATGCTTTTACTTTGCGAGGAATATGCCATTTTCTCATTTTCTGGTTGTCTGTCCTCCCCCCAGTTCAAGAGGATGCTGAACAGGGAGCTGTCCCATTTGTCAGAGATGAGTCGCTCAGGGAACCAGGTGTCGGAATACATCTCCACTACCTTTCTAGGTAAATCAAACCTGCCATCCGTTGCGACCAACCACTCCAGCGTGTCCCTGATAGCTTTGACCAAAGGTCATGCACAGCCCTCCATAAGTCCCCATCCCTTCTGACCTCTGACCTCCTCAACCTTCCAGATAAGCAGAACGAGGTGGAGATCCCGTCCCCGACCTTGAGAGAGAGGGAGAAGCCCATGTGTCACATCAGCGGCGTGAGGAAGCTTACGCACAGCTCCAGCCTTTCCAGCGCCACCATGCCTCGCTTCGGCGTGAAGACTGAGCACGAGGACGCGTTAGCCAGGGTAAATGGAGGGGAAAGCAGCCGAGCAGGCACAAGGCCTTGTATGCACATAAAGCCACACTTTAGATAGGAAAGAACAGGCTCTATGTATTTCCATCTATCCATCAGCTATACCGATTGGTTTTGGGCCACAGGCCCAGTGAATACTCTGGACTGGTTGCCAGAAGTCAACACTATCCATATATATCATGGTCATTTCATAACCCACATTTATATAATTCAACCATACCCAGTAATGTGACTGCACCCCAAATATTGTCCTCAACCTAAAACTCATGGACATCTTTTTAGACATGGGTCTGTCCGAACTGGAGCGAGGGCCTTGATATGACGTGGAGAACTATTTTGCATACCAGCAGAAGCCAATTGACACAGACAGAAACCAAGACACACCGCAATGTCCTATTGCCGTGAACAAGATGAATCGTCATCTAACTTTGTCCCCTGTGCATTTAGGAGCTGAACGACTTGAACAAGTGGGGCCTTAATATCTTTCGGGTGGCAGAGTTCTCGAATAACCGACCCCTCAGTTGCATGATGTTTGCCATCTTCCAGGTGAGCGGGAGGAACGGGGCTTGAACCGCATGTTGCACACAGTTGCCCGTAACATGCATCTCCACTTATCTGCGATCGTGACCCCTGGTTGCTTTGTCTGTCGCAGGAAAGGGATCTACTCAAGACCTTTCGGATCCCCGTGGACACATTTGTCACCTATGTAATGACCCTGGAGGACCATTACCACGCCAATGTGGCCTACCACAACAGCCTCCACGCTGCAGATGTCACTCAGTCCACTCATGTACTGCTGTCCACACCAGCTCTAGATGTAAATCCTGCTCCCGGTTTGCCATTGACACAGACGCAGCATCAATACAAATACCAAATCCTCCCCATGCACAGTCTCTCACAAACACCAGGCCCAGAGAACGCGGCAGATAAAGGCTGACCATGAATTGCAATTCAACTTTGTTTGTGTCTCCTCTCTTTCCACTCTCTCTGACAGGCTGTGTTCACTGATCTAGAGATTCTAGCTGCGTTATTTGCCGCCGCCATCCACGATGTGGACCATCCAGGCGTGTCCAACCAATTCCTCATAAACACCAGTGAGTGGAGATGAGACTATATATTCCAATATGTAAAAAATAAAATGGACAAGAATAACAGACAATAGTTGCGTCACGTTTGATTAACATTTTTGATAATTTAGTGTTAGTGTTTATATTCAAAGTAACTTAATTTGTGAGGAAATACGTCTCTTGAGTCTAAATGCAGATGCACTAAAGATTTGTTTGAAACTGTACCTTTTTAAGCCACACTCAAGTGCCGTTTCTGGTGTGGTGATACTAATGGAGTCCTGCAATTACAGCATGCGTTTTTGACTCGTGTGTCATACTGTGCCACAGACTCAGAGTTAGCCCTGATGTACAACGACGAGTCTGTGCTGGAGAACCATCACCTCGCTGTGGGCTTCAAGCTGCTTCACGAAGACAACTGTGACATCTTCCAGAACCTCAGCAAGAGGCAGAGACAGAGTCTGAGGAAACTGGTTATCGATATGGTAAGTGTTATCAATGGACCTATTCGTCTCCTCCTCACCTTCTCAAATGTTTTCTTCCTAATTCATTCATACCCTCGCCCCCCAGGTTTTGGCGACAGATATGTCAAAGCACATGAGTTTGCTGGCAGACCTTAAGACTATGGTGGAAACCAAGAAGGTGACGAGTTCTGGAGTGCTGCTGCTTGATCACTACACTGATCGGATACAGGTGAGATGTCGTTAGGTAATATACAGACATTTCGGTCAAAAGGTCATCAATTTTGCCATTTTGGATATGTTCTGCGCCTGTTACAAAGCTATGAAAGGGTGTGCTCTGTGCCATAAAAGCTAGAAAAGCTTGGCGTGATGAAATGTTTAAGGGATACGGGGGTCATGGCAAGGAGCTGGGTAGGAACATTATCTCAGGTAAAGGATAATTAGTTATGTTTCATTGTCAAAAGTCATTGTCGTTGTCAAGGCACTTCTGCAGGATTGCTTGTACACTGGATATACGATCTTGTGCTTCTCCTCAATCTGTCATTCTATATAGAGGTGATGTTGTGTACATACAGCCCCAAGAAGCTGTTGTTGTTTTGTGCCTTCTCTGGGCAGTTCACGTCACATAGATGGGGCCAATCGCTCTGAGAAGAGGTTGAACAATGCAAAGACTTGTGCTGGGTTCCCCTCCTGCAAGAACTGAATATTACAATGCAGAGAAATGATCCGATAGGCCGGTTAGCTGTTCCTTTGTTTTGACAATGAGGACAGAGAGTTTGTGGTTAGAAAGAGCTTGACAGGATTGGCCGTGAAGAATTGCAAGGTGAGCTTCCGTACGGTACTACACTCTACTGAGATGCCGCTCTGGAATTCAGACATATTTGATGACTACTGATTAGACCTGTGTGTCATATGCAGACACAAAGGTGGGGTTAAAGCCGTGCTGAATGCAGTAATGAGTGGCTGAGAAAACGTTCACACTTGTTCATAATGCCTTTCATGTCAAGGTGTGTGACAGTCAGACAGAGGAGATAAAAAAGCAAATGGTTTTCGTGCATAGCGGGTGTAGGGCGTAAGCAATTGTGCATTTACAGCAGCGAGTGTGTTTTTCCACAGGTGTTGCGGAACATGGTACACTGTGCCGACCTGAGCAACCCCACAAAACCCCTGGCCGTGTATCGACAGTGGACCGAGAGAATCATGGAGGAGTTCTTCAGGCAGGGGGACAAAGAGAGGGAGCGAGGGATGGAGATCAGTCCCATGTGCGATAAACACACGGCGTCCGTGGAGAAGAGCCAGGTAACGGATCTGCACTGAACAACACAATGCACAAATGCAAATGGTTACGATTCGGAGCGCAACTGGATAAAGCGCTGTGGCTGTAGGTGGGATGATAAGTACAGTGCAGAGAGCCATCTATCATCTCCGATCACAGCAGTCATCATCATACATTTTTAATATTCATTTGCAAAGGACACCTCTGTGCCGGTTCATATGGTGTTAGTCATGCTCTTGTTCTCTCGATGCAGGTGGGCTTCATTGACTACATTGTCCACCCGCTTTGGGAAACGTGGGGCGACCTGGTCCACCCTGACGCCCAGGACATCCTGGACACACTGGAGGACAACAGGGACTGGTACCAGAGCACTATCCCACAGAGCCCCTCACCGCCTCCCGTGTGCCAGGAGAAGGATCTAAATGTCTGCATGGACAAGTTTCAGTTTGAGCTCACCCTTGAGGACAGCTCTGAGAGAGATCAGGGAGACGAGGGTGACGGGGCCACAGTAAACCACATGGCAGAGGACTGCAGTCAGGGGGACGAGGAGGAGGACGAGGAGGAGGAGGAGGGTAAGAAGGAAGACGAGGAAGACGCAATGGTAGAGGAGGAAAATGAGAACATAATAGAAGAGGAAGATGAGGTGGCAATGGAGGAAGAGGAGGTGGAAGAGGAGCAGCAGGAGGAGGAGGAGGAGCGGAAAGCTCAGTTGGAGGTGCCGTCTGACATGGAGAGACTTTCTGACACAAGTCCTGTAGAGGAAGAGGAGGAGTCTTCTTCACAAGCTGAAGATACATGAGTTCTGCTCTTGTATCTTCCTCCTCACTTGCACACATTATCTTGTTCATCCTTTCAATGGCCAAACCAAGAACAAATAAGACTACATTGACAATACAGACCTTTAAATATATTTTTCAAAAAAGGGAATACATTCAAATCGCTTGAAGAGAAGTTCTTTACACAGCAACTGTAGATTCGGAGTGGTGACATGTCCTTCCACTGATTTCTCGTTGAACTCCAGACTCGGAAGAATTTAGCAGAGCATTAACGATGGGCAACTGAGGACAGCGTAGCACTCTGGGACTGAAATGCACACACACACAAGGAGTGACACAACACACACACTTGGGAGACAACAGGAGCAGGAGTGAGTCATGTACAACACACCAATGCAATGTGTGTACGCGCATGCATGGGTCATGCGGGATAGTATAAATGCAGTCCATGGGTGTCCCTCGCTACACACACAAACACACATTTGACTGTATGTCTGTGTGTGTGCATTTACCCGAGGGACACTGATCAGTAATCTTTTTGGAAAAAGCCATCTCTTAATGAAGTATTAACTAGTGTTCAGTCAGTATTAGTAATTCATGTTCAGTAGGATCTCAACGGAAACTGTTCTCCTCAGAAAAGCCACAGTCGGAGTGACTTTTTTTTTTTTTCCATTTCTGTCGGAAAGAAAAAGGAGAAGAGAGGAAGAAATGGAAGGAGAGGAAGATGCTGCGTTGAAGGGGCCGTCGGGTCCCGTGACCCTTTTCCCTTTACGAGGAGAGTGCTACTGGTGCAAGATGGCTCTGTGCCTTTCGGAAACACCGGCTTCCTGAATGGAGCTGTCGTGAAGCGATGCGTCGCGGAACTGGAGTGTCTGATTTTGTCATCCTCTTCAATTGTCTCTTGTTCAATGGTATTGTGGGGTGTGTTTCACACGTGCGGTTTCTGTGGTGATATGTTTCTAAGCTGAAAGTCTTCCTTTGTTGCTCTTCTGGTAATATAATAACTCGGGACTCTAGATGCGGAGCAATCACTACCACCACCACAACCCCCAATTGGACTCTCTCCAGCTTATGGTTCTTTTTTATTGAAATGATTTTATTTTATTTTGAATGTTTTGAGTATAAGCCACGAGATGCTTCGAAGCATAAGTTTTGCCTATTTTCTATTTGTCCGTTTTGTTTCACACATTGAAGAGATACAGAAGTATGTCATCAGCGGAAAACAAAAATGTCCACTCGCCATCTCACACCTCGTGCCCAGAGTGTCTATGTCTCGTCATACTCGGCAATTTGCACCAAAGTGAAGGCTGAGAGACCCTCGGAGGGTAAAGGGATTTGAAGGGACACAGAGGAACATGAATATCAGGGAGGCAGATTGTCAGAGAATGAAGCGCGACGCTGCCAAAAGGAAGTCTGGCAGCCCCAAATCATTGTTGTTATGTTTGATGCTTTTTTGCCTTAATGTCAACTGCAGGATACATACCTGCTAGTATGTAGATTTATAACATATGTAATAGATAACCCAGTATATTTATATCACGTCTGTATGCTTATTTCTGTGAGTATCGGTGTCTCTGTACACAGTGTATCCAGCATTGCAGTTGGAGGGCAAAGGGAAACATTGCTGCCAATTAGTCATTATGTGGTTTCTGTGTTCGGACCAACATAAAGAATGTGTTTTGTTTTTTTAATCTGGACGATATAATGACTATCTTATGGCTACCTGGGGGAACGCAGAGGGGAACTCAGCAATCTGAGTTTAGATTTTGCAGCCTATGAGAATGAGTCAGGATGTCCTCCGTTCTAATCTGACCCAATATTGATTTGCTGACACGATGGAGTCGGTGCTTGTGTGTGTGTGTGTGTTTGCAAGGCTGATTGTGTGGTGGCGGGTGAGTAGGGGCGGGCGGAAGCTAAAGATGTCGTCATTTGTCATTTGTGTCTCGTATGCTCACTCACTGGCATCAGCTGGCATCTCATTGAATGCTGTTTGGGAAACTGATCAGCACAGCTTCAATCAGTCCGTTTGTTTAGGTCTTTGTTTCTCACAGGGTAAAAAAAAAAAAAAAAAGAAATATCACAAGCATTGCGTGTGGTTCTTTCGAAGGTAAGAGCAAGTTTCTGCAGGTCAGCAACTGAGCTTATCTGAAGACACCACCGCTTGGTGCAGCAGAGACCTGTGTGTTTGACCTGCTCTGTGAGCTGTGGGGCCACCACACAGGCGTTCAACTGGTGGAATGGGAATCCAGGATTTTTCTTGCAGTTACATAAAAAAAAAAAAAAAAAGTTTCCCATATGCATTGGCCTTTTACTTTGAAGAGGTTGCTTTGTTTTTGTGGCTTCTTGTTATGTCATAAGCTATAAAAACATTACTATTTGATTGCCATACAAACACGATACTGTAGCAATTGTTTCTTATTAAGGAGATTATTCGATTGATTGCTGCCATTCTTTTTAAATGAGAAAAAAGAAAACCATGGGAAGTGTTTTCTTTAAACAGTTTGTGTACAGTTTATTTTTATATCATTCTGGTGGATGGCCTGGAAAATGAATCACGTGTTGATGATATAGCTATAAGCATTACCACTCTTGTATATAATGTAATATTGGATTGTAAAATATACATTTATCCGACTCATAATGATTGACAAGCAACCACTTGAGGTTGCTAAGTTAATCACTATAACACTGCAGGCCACATCCTCCCTTTCTCATTCATTCTATTTTTGCTCACTTGTGGTAATGGTCTGTCACTTTTATCAATTGCACACATTTATTGTTAAAATCAATCATCTATTCGTACCAGCACTTTATTTTGTCAGGTTTTGAGGCAGATGGTATGTTTCAGGTTGTGAATAGTCTGTGTGCTGGTGGTTTGGTCATTTGCACCTACTTGTGGATTAGATCCCATTTTGCCAAATCACAAATGCTCATTGTGCAATAGTCACTGTCAACCCCTTTCTAGAGTCAAAAGTCGTCATTCTCTATTAAATGTCCATGTGAGATTGATGTCATTTGACTGATGAAGCCACATAGGATGTGATGCGTTCAATGAAAATAAATGTGTCCTTACACAATACATTTTTAGGACTATCGCCATCGCTGTTTCTTAGTAACTTTAATTACTAGCCTGAGAGCCTCAATGTCCGTCCCTTGGTGGACTAACTAGTTGGTTCCCATCGGGGTCACTGTTAGCTTACTTTGTTGCAGACTGACTCCCTCTGAGAATAATTATCTGGGCTTTAATTCGTGTGTTTGTTCACAAAGAAGAAAGATTATTCATGGGGGAAAAAAACTACATGAAATGATTGTAATATTTGTAAATGATCTTGCTGTAATGTGTAAAATGTGTCCAAGTTATTTTTTATTATATTATTTTTATGAGAGTTTTTCCTCTTGACAGAGCTGAGGTGTCATTTTGTGAATAAATGCATTTAATAAGCAAACATCTATATATAAAACAATACTATAGTATATCAGTATATTTTTCTTTTATTTCACTGTTCAGTACTGTAAAGTGTGTTAAAAATTCTAATAAAATAAGATTTTTTATATTAAATCAACACTATTGTGATGTTACCACCATTTTTGTCAGCATTTTACCTGTTATTATTATCTGTATTAATACTATTCATTCAATCCTCCAGGGGCAATATATAATATAATATATAATATATTCCTATGTGAAGCAAGTCTTATTCACCAGTAATTCCACTTGTTATTGAACTCTGTCAGATGTCAATCTATAGATATATTTATTTGCTGTTTATTTACAGTTGGTTAACACTTTCACAGTACCACACAAGCACTTTTTTTGTATTATGTGTAGTAACCTCCCTTTCATTGTTTATTCTACATGTTTGAGCGCTAGTGTTACTACATGGAAATAATTAGATGATTTGTTTTTCTTCTGACGTCAGATTGTTGATGTTCAGTGTGTACTTTCTTACTCTGACATGAGATGGCTGCATCCTCACCTACACTCCAGACGGCACAGATGCTCTCCACCAATCACAAGCGCGACACCAATCGTCCACCAATCAGAGTTAAACAAGACAGAGAGGGGCTGGAAATATACGCATGCGCTTTGACGTTGCGGAAGTGGGCTCTGTCATCAGACGACCGGTGGTGTTTTAGCCATTAGCTTGTCCTCTCAAGAAGAAAATATTCTGTAGGTTCGCTTTCGTCTCTTTCTGCCTTCCTAATACTGTCGTTCGTGTTATTGTGATGTAACTTCAACAGCATGCGTGGAGTTTGAATTTGGTTTCGGTGCTTGTGTGCGGTTTGCCTGTAGATGAGCTGTAAAGCAGGGTTAGCATTTAAGTGTTAAGCTCTTAGCTATCAAGAAGTCGCATTCTGTCAATCAACGCAACAGCATATGTGGATATTGTGGTTATATTGATACTAATGTGTAATTGGCAGAGCCGTTCCAACACGCGTACAGTAATCGCAGTCTTTCCATGATTAATCTTCGACATTTATGTGATTTCCAGGCGGTTTGCGTTGCAGCTCTGTGTCCTTTATTCTGAGCCAGTGTGGAGTTGCACCATCAGGATGTCCAGTCTGTGCCACCACATCCCTTCCCTCCTCCTCCTGGTGCTGTCTGTGGGAGTCTCTGCGGTGGAAGTTCAACGCCCTCGCGGTGTCCCTTTATCAAGTAAGCGTTTTTGTTCCCATCGGGAAACAAACAATTGTATGCAAAGTCGTGGACACCGTTCGATTTGCTTCCCCACACAATCAAGAGAATGTGTAACATGCGCAGGGTTGCCCAAACATGAGTGTTTTGACTGTAAATCATTACAGAAAGTTGTCTATTAGTTCTCTACAGTCGTGGAACCAATATGGCACTTGAACCGAAATAATCGCGAATATTTATTTCCCCTTTGTTCATCCTTCTCCACAGAGCGACAGTTCTATGAAGAAGGCAAACCATTTACTTGCTTGGATGGCTCTCGCACTATTCCCTTTGACAGAGTGAATGATGACTACTGTGACTGCCAGGATGGTTCAGACGAGCCAGGTTCGCATATACTGTAGCAAAGATTATTGATTTAAATCAATAATCATCAAGTTTATAAGCATTTTATTTAGTCAGCATTTCATTCTAACTGCTGTTATGTACATTTATTTGCAGGCACTCCCGCGTGTCCCAACGGCAACTTCCACTGCACCAATGCGGGGTTCCGACCGGCCTTCATCCCCTCCTCTCGCATTAATGACGGCATCTGTGGTAACGATTTGCAACTGTGCATGCTCACAAAACATTTTTCAATCGTTCTCGTGTCATTCAGATTTTGTATAATAATAATAATAATAATAATAATCCCTCCATCACCTCCACAGATTGCTGTGACACAACGGATGAGTACAACAGTGGTGCTGCCTGTCAAAACACCTGCAGGTGGGAAAGTCGTTGCATTAAAACTAATTAATTGTTTAGGCTTCATCATCTCAGTCTAAATTCATAATGCTCTACTCTGTGGTTTTGAGAAAATGTTTCTTTTTTGTTGAATTCTTATTTATATTATATCATTTTTTGTGACTTGCAGGGAGATGGGGCGAAAAGAGAAGGAGAGCCTGCAGAAAATGGCAGAGATTGCTCAAGAGGGCTTTGTGCTTAAACAGCAACTTGTCGAGGAGGCCAAAAAAGGGTTAGAAGATAAGAAGGTGATTTAAAAAAAACAACAAAAAACAAACAACAATTAATAATCAAGATCCATATGGATTATTGCAGTGTCAAAAGTTATGTCAACCTTTTAGATGCATTATGTTTAGAAACAAAAACATAAATGCTAATGTTTGAGTAACACGGCACACTTCTTTTATTCCTACCAGTAGTCTTTGTGAGTTGTGTTAGATTACCTTTTCAGTTTGAGCTGTGTTGTTTTTGCATCCGATGGTTGGGTTTTCTCTGCTATAAACGCTAAGGCATTGTTTCATGAATTGATTTTTTTTTATGCCACTGTCTCTACTGTCTTTTTCTAATGTCTATTTGGATTTCTCTCAACAGGCCAAGCTTGTAGAGGTTCAGGTCAGTAAGAAGGATCTAGAAGACAGGGTGGAGGCTCTGAGAACTGTAAAGGAAACTGCAGAGCAGCCAGAGAAAGAAGCCAAAGAGCGCCATCTGAAGGCCTGGGAAGGTAAATCAACACAAAGTACATAAACAGCTTCAGTTTATATAGTCGAACGTCACATTGCAGATGGTAATGTCGACTTTTCGAAACATTTGAGTTAGACTGCCTGGACCCCATACACACTACTACTTGCCACTCATTCAAACCTTCTGACAAAAGGTTTTCTCAAGTCATTGCGTAGAAGAACAAGTGCACTAAGATTCACTGATATCTTGGTTTCAGATCAAAAAGCTCTCATCCGCATGGAGAAGGACAAGGCTAAAATGGCAGAGGTGTTTCTCGAGCTGGATGATGATGCAGATGGCTTGTGAGTAAAGCCAAACCCAATGAAGCCATACAAAGGCGAAATCCAATTTGGAGGAACAAACATTATTTAAAGTTGTCTTTATGTTTTGGTAAACACATCAGACTTGGAATGGAATGGAATACTAATAAGATGTCTGATAAAAGTTAAAAGATAACACTTTTAAATGATTGCATTCCCATGCCTTTCTTATCTATATTTGAGTTGACAACATTTTGAATCTAACTTTTGTTTATCTCAGTGTCTCAGCGTCTGAGCTCCTTTCCCATTCCGAGCTGGATCCAGATTCAGATGCCTCGTTCACGGAAGCAGAGGCTCAGGTATAGTTTTTCTTTGTGTGTGTTCCCTTTACACTTAATGTAAGTATTTAAACAAATTGAGAAGTTGAACAAATCAAAATGCACGTTTTTGTCTTTGGTGTGTTTAGGGGATATTGGGAGGAGTGGACAAAGTGGACACACTGGCTTTTGAGGCTGTTTGGAGCAACGTCAAAGAAAAATACCAATCAGAGGTAACAACATGCTAATTATTTTCCTAAACTTTGTTTTGTTCTGCATTGAAGCCTGTTCTCCTCTCATGTGTGACTGTCTTGGCATCAGGCCACCACAGATACTGCAGCACCAGTGGAGACTCCGCAGGAGGAGATCAGGGAGCCAGTCTCGGACAATGACTCTGAGCAATACCCCGAAGATGACATCCCAGAGGAGGATGAGGAGGAGGAGGATGAAGAGGATGAAGATGAAGATCCGGATGATAGCGAATATAAGGTAAGCCGACTAAGTTTCTTTATCAAACTTGATACCGGATGATTCCACGCTTATGTCAGTGAGTCATTCTTATCTGTGTCTCCTATGAAGACCCCTCCTACGGTGACAACTCCAGAAAAGAAGGATGACGATGATGAAGGCACTATGCCACCCTTTGACCAAGAAACACAGAACCTTATTGACGGTGAGTGTGTGTATAGATCCGAATGACTCAGCCAGTTCTCAGCTTTGAGTGAGTGAGTCATGCTTCTGAAATACCAGGATGTGACTCCATAATCTCAATTTTTGTCTTAAAAAAAACAATGACTACTGTAATTCCTGGACTATAAGCCGCCGCTTTTTTCCCCACTCGGTGACCCTTGCGGCTTAAACAACGACGCGGCTAATATATGGATTTTTTTTGGCAAATTGAGTTCTGTCACATTAGACCAGTGAAATTGCCGAACGGGTTAAGGTGGCCCAATGAAACTGTTTACATTAAATCTAGCGCGCTCTCACTGAATCATTCTGATCAGTCATTTTGTCATGCACACACCCTCATCATGGCAAAGACACGGAGAAATGCATACGATGCAGCTTTCAAGTTGAAGGCGTCCAGCTGTGATTCCTCCGTTTTTGCACATCCACATCAGTGTAAATCGCGCATTTAAGGTGGCGCTTGGTGTCGAGTGGGATGAAGGTGACGAGAGCGACAATGAATACGAGGCTGAGCAAACATCGAATGAAGCAATTCATCTGAGGCTGTTCAACTCCGACACCAAATGAGATGAATTCAGTGCGCAGGAGGGGGAAGATAGTGACCAATAACTTTCTTGGTATTTATTTATTTTTGTTACGAGGCGTGTTACAGGCATCGTCTTTCGTTAAAGCCTGAGTAAATTACATTTGTTTCAATGTAGACACCTGCGGCTTTTACGAAATTACGGTAATTCTGACCGAATTGATCTGTGGAGCAGACTATATTGGTTTTACAGAAATGTAATGTCATTATTGTATTATTATCTGATTTCTAGCTGCTCAGAAAACCAGGGACAACTTTGATGAGGCAGAGAAAGCTCTCCGGGAAGTGGACGATCAGATCAGGTAGGCAGACTGCAGTGTTGGTAACCTTAACTGTTGTCTCTCAACAACGTTATAACATTAAGAACAGAGGATTTTGTTCAGCGAGCAGGGTTTTATGTCATGAAGTGTGTAAAATTAAACAAATGTTGCATGTTGGATTTGCTTTTTGTTTGCAGCAACCTTGAAAAGGAAATTTCCTTTGACTTTGGACCCAATGCTGAATTTGCCCATCTCTACAGCCAGTGTTACGAGTTAACTACCAGCGAGTATGTGGGCACTAGCCATTGTTCGCTAAATGTTACGAGGTAAAAAAAAACCCAAAAAACCCTACTTCCAAAGTTGTAAGTTCCTTGTTTGCCTTCAGGTATATCTACAGACTCTGCCCATTCAACAAAGTGTCCCAGAAACCCAAGTATGGTGGATCTGAAACTAATCTAGGGTAAGAGAATTCAATATCTAGGTTGAAGTCCACCTCTGTGCCGTAATTAATGAGACACACTTGACTTATCCTTGTCTTCACGTTTCTCCGTAGAACGTGGGGGAAATGGGCGGGTCCGGAAGATGACGTTTATTCTCTGATGAAGTATGAACACGGAACAGGATGTTGGCAAGGTCCTAACAGGTCCACCACGGTGAGCGTCAAGTCCCTGACTTTATCATTTGTTGTTGTGTGTTTCTTTTTTTTTTACTTTGGTGATGGCTCTCATTGGATAATGCGCTCCAACGCTGATGATCTTGGGTCCCTCAGGTGAAGTTAACGTGTGGAAAGGAGACCGTTGTGACGTCTACCTCAGAGCCCAGTCGCTGTGAGTACCTGATGGAGTTCATCAGCCCCGCTATCTGCAAGGAGCCCCCGAGCCTGGATTCAAATCATCACGTGCACGAAGATCTCTAGGTCACTTTGATTTGTGAGTAACTCAAATTTTTGGTTTGTTGCCAAACCCCTATAATACTAGGAGACAAAAGGTCTAGCCATATTGTCAGAATGAATTAATTTACTAAAGTGCAATTTCTGGGTGACACACTTCTGAATTGCAGCATATTGTGGGCCCTACTTTGGATCCGCTGTCTCTCGACAATATTGTGACACTGTGCCTCACTCCATCCTTTATTGTAGGCACCTTAACGCCTAACCTGTTCAACCTCTGTTGTGGTATTATGATGCAACGGATTGAAATATATTGCATCACACAGAAATTGGTCATTGTTTATAGACAGTGTAAGAGGATGACTGTGTTTATTGATCTAGTGAGACCGAGCCCTGATGTTGTACAGAACTGGCTGTGTATATCACACGTACGCTGCCTTGAAATAAACAAGGACTATAAAAGGACACTGCGAATGTTCATATGGATATGACATTTCTGTAGGTTTTTTAGGATTGACGTTTCTTTGCCCTTAAATTAAAAAAAAAACTGTAATGAAATGTCTGTGACCCCAAAGTAGAAAGGGATGTACCGATGATGCTCTTTTAAAACAAAGGCCTTCAGGGATGAATTGCAACTGAATTGTTCTTCAATCTTAATAACAGGGAAGTCATGGCAAACAAGCAATTGAAATGATCGCGTATATGTTTTCTCTTTTGCAGGTTTTTTTTCTGAGGGACCATATAGTCACTGCAGCAACACAGGTGTAGTTCCATTCCATTATTGAAATCAAGTTTTTTGTCACATTTCGAACTATTGTCAATTTTGAACTCTACTTACAGCCTGCAGTTATTGTAATGTGACTAATCTAGAAATACTGGTGTGTGGTATGTAAATGCAGTATTTACAGTTTTAAGCAGCTGTTGTTGTTGTTGTTGTTGTTGTTGTAATTAAATACACTTAAACTGAGATCAGGAGGGCTCATGCACTTTTTTTTCATACCCAAAACATTAAGCACAATATTTTGTCTGCAATCATTTCATTGTTTTAAAATAACTACACCCACTCATGAAAAGACATGCCAACTAACTGGCTTTTTGTACGTCGGAACATTCGGCAATCGTTTTTTGGAATAAGTACTACAAATCCAGTCACTCATATTTGTAACTTTTATTTTTTTCCGGCATGTAAAGTACAAATAATTAAACAATTCCATGAAAAAGTCTTCAAGCGTCTTCAGCTGAAATCCCAGTAATAAATATCCTAGACTAAACTGAAAGGTTTTTTTTTCTTTGTTAAATTTTGACATTGTTCATTTGGTCTTGTTTGGAAGTATAAGATTTTGTATTTCTTCTGCTGATAATGGTGTCAGCAGAACTGTTTTGATCATTTTCACCTTTGATTTGTTCTACCATTCCAGGAAAATGTAAGAAAAACATCACTAAGTTACTGCGTCCCCTCTTCTAAATAAATAGACACAAAATACAGTTGGTTGGAGAAACAGAAAGACCACTCACCCCTTTACTACCCAAGAGACTCCCATGAAAACTTTCCTGCTGCTTTTGAGCGCTGTTATGTTTCGCCAAAACTGCTGGCTGGGTTGCACCTTTGTTTCAGTAGCTCAAATTGATATTGATGTTGATACTGATACAGAGGACCTCAGTATTACAATGGTTTACTAAAACCCATTATATTGTTTTTTGTTTTTTTTTCTTCTTTAAAATTCCAGCCATCCACATAAACAGGAAAGCATCTTGAGGACCCACGACATCTCCTCTGTTACCGGCTAAATGTCGGACCGTTAAGTGGACCAAAGCCTCATGACGGGGGCTGTCGCATTTGTCTCAGGGGTTCACAGAGTGGTTGAAAAAACAAGACTGTGATTAGATTAAATAATTAAAAGATTTTCATTTAACAAGACAAACAGAACACAGGCAGTAAAGGCATAACATCTAGCACACAGCATGTATGTTTATACACTTCAATTAGTTAAATATAGCAGTGCATTCTTTGACTATGGAGAACGTTTCCAAATCGTACTTCTAAAGCTGTTTTTTTTCTATTTGTCCCCCTGTTTAAGAAACAGAATGGTGTAACCACAATTTTGGCAAACTTAAAATCTTTTAAACTTGCAAATATAATGAAATAAACCATAAATATACACAAAACATACTTTATACGAGGCAATAATAATAATCATAATAAATAGTTTTTAAGTTAACAATAAGTTAAAACTACAAGCTTAAAGTCGCCCAAATAATACAAGTTTGTTGGCGCTATTTTGAATTTTTTCTGTTTAAATTATTTTATGTTGCAACAAAAGCTACCACAGACTTTTACAAACACAATTGAACACAGTTTGATTGAAATAAAAAAATTCTAACTAAGTCTAAAATCTGCATACACTGTAAAACTGCAACTAATTAAGTAATGGAAGTAAAATAACAAACTGTACCAAATCAGTGCAACCAAACATTATCTTTGACCCATGTGTGTTCTCTATGGCAACATCAACAACACAAATACGCTAATTTAACAAGTGAGTCTTGATATGTAAATGAAATCAATAAATTACAGAAAAAAAAATGATATTTGAAATTGACATGGGCTAAAACTGATGATATATTAGACAGTATTCCTTTCAAGGTCATTGAGATTGCTCCATTAAGTCAAGGCCAAATATGCAGTTAGTTTGAGCTTGCATGGTCAGAGCACAAATTAGGGGCTGAGGAAGTGATCATGGAAAATTTGCAGATCAGAGCTCTAACATGGCTTGTCTGATTTTTTTTATTTTTTATTTTTTCTTAATGAGTCCATTCATATATTTTTTTAAATCGTTTTGTCTGAACTTTTGCTCCTTTCAATCTTCCGCGAACCTTTTCAGTGTGACGTTTAATTTCTTTTTTTAAAAATATATATCATTTGTTCTCAGTCAATATAAAAACAAAGCACATTGCACTTACTGTTCCATAGGAAAGTTTTTTTGTCTTTTTTAAATGATTATTGTTGTTGCTCAAGCAGTGTAGTACTGTTTCCTGCC
The DNA here is from genome assembly GCA_016785305.1 of Colistium nudipinnis. NCBI lineage: Eukaryota > Metazoa > Chordata > Actinopteri > Pleuronectiformes > Rhombosoleidae > Colistium > Colistium nudipinnis. The sequence goes on from JAFBJU010001186.1 coordinate 2,668,040, forward strand.
ATGGTCCATCGCTCTCTACTGTACATTAGGTGTAGGTCTCTGAACAGACCGTGTATGAAGGTTATTTCAGCAGGCTGTGAGTTTTGGTCTGTGGGTTGACTGTACTACATTGGACATAGCTGGGTAAACGACTCCAGCTGCAGTTCAACACGGCCCGCTATCTCGGTTAATCCTAACGTCTATCGCTGTTCTCATCGAGCTCTCGGCCCTGCTCTGCTATCTTCTGCAAAACCTTTAGATCCGTCCTTTTCATGTGGTCGGGTCGGGACGTGCCAGTGACAGTCATTACGTGTATTTCTGGGGTATGAAACAGTGTGAGTCAGATTTTTAAGATGTGTAAGCATTTAAAGTGGTGCAATTTTGCTAGTTTTTAAGGATTTAATTGGTCACAAGACAAAGTGGATGATATAATTGTTGGGGGGGTGCATTTTATGGATGCATTTGATTCTTCCTTGGTGGCGAATTGATTTATCACATTTGACTTTTGATATGCCTTTTTTTATCATTCCGTGTCTGCATGAAATGTGTGCAAATGGGAACGCGTGCAGCTGTTACGTGTTAGCATTTGGTTCGGTGGTTTTAGGATTTACAAATGCAAACTGATATGCGCAACGTATATAGTCAAAACTAATGACAACTGAAACTGGAGAGGGTCCTTGATCAATAAATAACATAGATTTGTACAGCAATTACTCGGGGAATAATATAGTTAGTCTTAATTATCCTTCTTGGTACGGACTTGCGAAGCAATTCTTTGGCAAAAATCAAATCTAACTAATCGTAAAAAAAAAGAAATCATGCTCAATGTTCCCTTTTAATTGGCCAATCTGAGTCTGTAAATGTTTCGGTCTGGTTGCAACCCCAACAACTTCTAAATCCTTGTTTAGTGCCACATTGGCTTTTTGTTTAGTTTGTTTCATTGCTTGGAAACGGTTGAATGGTTAGGTTCATGTGAGATACAATGTTCCTTCGCCCCCTCCCTAAATCCCCACCCATACACCGCGTGTTCGTCCCCCTTGCTCTGCAAAGATCAGAGGGGTTTTAAAATAAAGCCATGCGATGTCCCAATTTTTCCAAGCCTAAGAATCTGTAAAAATTCAGCACAAGGTCTTGTTCTTTTGTATGTATAAAAATAGATTTATCTCTAATGTAATCCTTTCAAAGAGATCGTCCTCTTTGGCTAACACAGCGTCATTTAGAAAAGCAAAAAAGCAAAATGTCTTGAATATAGTTGACCTTATTTACTCTTATTATCATGTGCAGATGTCTTGATGTTGAAAGACAGCTCTCCCCATGGTAAATCTTAAGTCTGGTCTTTAACAGACATTTCAACTCGACAGGGTGGCCTAAATGTTTCATCAGGGTGCCATAAATAATTTTCATGCAATTGGGCTGGGGATATTTTGAGAAACGCTATTTTTGTGGTGGTGCCAAATAGATCTGAGGCAAATAAATGAATCGCTTTCTGTTGTAAACAGAAACGTAGTTGTGACACTTATTCGTGGTCTCGCTGTTGTACAGTCGTCTTTTGAGAGGGCAGGAAGCTTCGAAAGAGAATAAAAAGTTTTAAAATAAAACTGAGGAAATGTATTGGGGGCGAGGAAAAAGCTGGAAACTGGTAATCTGTCTCCTCAAAGGATCAATGATGATTTTGAACATTGCCAGATATCATTGCTCACACATGTGACTCCAAGGTCGGCTTTAAATGCAAACCGCAGTCCTATTTATTTGCTGCATGTTGTCACAGTAGAGCCCATGTGTTCTGCTGAAATGCAAAACTTTGACCTCATTTACTGAAGGAGCTTCTGTCTGTGCGCTAGGCTGAAGAATAATACCGGTGCTCTTGAGTTTTTTGCTCATCTGTGTTATCTATATAGACCTGCCTAGACTACTGTTCAGTCCATGGGTGTGTTTCAGATTACTATTATTTGTTTTGTTGTTGTTTTTCCAGTGAATCCTTAACGCTGGTTGCCAATAAATCCAAAGAACCCCTCTCAAGCATGTTCAAGCAAGCGTTCGACTTCAAAGTAGAACAGCATTAATGGGTTGTCTTTCACCTCATGCTGCCATTTGCTCTTGATGCCGTAGCTCCGATTTCCGTAAAGGGGATCTCACACCAAAATCATGGCTGACAAAGCCGTGCTAATTAAAATGGCCTGTGGATAATATTAAAAAAAAAAGTGCGATAAAGAAAATTATGCAAAAAGGGAAAAAAACACCGGTATTTTCCTTCGACGTGGCTTATTGTGTTGTTTTTTTTTGTTTTTTTCCCCTCCCTCACATTCGTCACTCTCTTGCCCACAAGAGAATTACTAATGAACACTGTCACCATGCAAGTAGCGCCAATCTTCTCTGAGTTCACAGACGGTCTGCTTGTGTTTAATCCTTCTCAAGGATAGATTGGAACACAATCTAGGAACCTCTCTTTTTGTTTCTGCGGACTAAATGTGTGCATCTTCCAGCTGCTGAACTGTGTTTCTGTGAAACATAAGTGACGATTGTGTTGTTCGGCGTGAGACTGTGGGGGAAGGGATTCCGATGGCCTTTGGACTACTCTTCTCTGTGACCAGTATCCATATTCATTAGTTTACCTATATCATATTGGGTCGCAGCCAATTAGCTCGCATAGGGTAGAGAAACTGCCTTTTACGCCAGGCACTATCTAATGCAGGTCAGGAAACAGTAGTCAAAGTTTCTAGAAAATGCTTACATACTCGGCTATTATAACCACCTTAAATATTGAATATATAGTTATATTTTAATAGACGTATATAAGAGAACACTGTTTTTTAATTTCATTTTCTTTGATCTAAAAAAATCGCTGATTCAAAATGCCCAAGTGTAAAAAAAGTGACTACATCCTCTCCAGCAAGATAGTGGAAGAGATGGTGGGGGGGGTAAGAGTTTGGGTAAATTGCACATATTCTTTCAGTTAAAATTTTCCTTTGATCATTTTGTTCATCAGTTGTCGTTATTTGCCTGAATTCAATCAAAGCACTCAGTACACATTCTCTGTCACATTCGTTAGACTGTCTCCTAAATAGATAGCTCTTGCCCCTACCCAACAAACCGGCTATGTACCCCCTTCTAATTCAATCCAGGCAAATATATAGGGAAAGACTAGCATGTCGTGTAAAGAGAAAAGAAAAACTCCACTATTGTGTTTGTTCGAAACTCTGACGTTTGTATGCTCGCGTATGGATATGTTTGGTTATGTGTGTGTGTGTGTGTGTGTGTGTGTTTGTGTCTGTGTGCGATTCTCTGCATGTCTGCGTTTGTAATAATATACTATGAATTTGTGTGAGAATGCGTCAGGGAGAGACTCAGTCCAGGCCCATGTAGAGAGGTGGCACAGGGAGCTCAGGTTGCCCTCCCTGCGGGCTGAAGGAGCTGGTGCCAGCGGCCCGGCGCTCTCAGGCCTTGTGCTGCTTGCTGGTTTTGAAGGAAACCTGCAGCACGCGGTCGCCCAAGCGGTAGCCGTTAAGGCTGGCGATGGCCATGGCAGCCTCGTCGTAGTTGGTCATCGTGACAAAGCCAAAGCCCTTACATTTGTTGGTGGTGAAGTCGCGGATGACCTTGACGTTGGTGACGGCGCCGAAAGGCCCGAAGAGCTGCCACAGGACGCTCTCGTCCGCCTCGGGGGACAGGTTGTACACAAAGATGCACCAGCCGGCGCCGGTGGGGCCGGTGAGGTTGACCCCGGCCAGGCTGGTCATGCTGTCGATGGTGATGGGCGAGAATCTGGGGAAGAGAGTAGGAGAACTACCATGGGTGTCATTCTGAAGTTCCACAAAGCATTCACTGCCCTATACTGTCTCTCATGGGCACGTGGCTGTCAGAAATAATAAAGCTGGTAGTGGGGTGTGAAGCGGTGCGACCCCACCTCCTCCCCCTCTGCTGTACAGTGGGTAGATAAATAAGGGGGCACCACAAACGGCCCATTCAAATGACACCGTATGCCCGGGGACACAGACAACCCCCACAATCTGCATATTTCTTATTTTTCTCTGCTGACCAAAGCCTCTGGAAGAATTTGGAGAAAAAAAAAAAAAAAAAACACGAATCACAATGTCCAACAAAAACCACAGCATTGAACAAAACACAGAAACCTAGAGAGGGATGAAAAGCAAATTTTGGAGTCAAATCATACGAAAACTGGAGCAAACAGAGGAGACGCAAACGCAATCTGGTATGTCCATGCTGGTGGAAAAAAAGGGGACATTAAAGCAACTGAAACTGACAATGTTAGTCCATAAATAAATACGTACGTAAATTATTTCTACTAATTAAAACAAAAGAACAAAAAAGGTTCAACAAAGCCATGCCAGAATATCCTGCTGTTTCAAGGCTGCATCGATGCATATGGCAATTACAGGGAGTATTATGTTGTCTGGGCTGCTTCTGTCTCATGGTTAAATGGGCAGTGGGCATTAAGAATTATGGCCATTATCTAATTTCGAGATGAGGTCAGCAGGCGCTATTCCGGGCACTTTGTTTGGAGGTTTAATTATTCTTTTTTTCTTTTTTTGGCATGGATGCTTTTGAAAGTACACCTTTGGCATTTACCTCTTGACTCCGTAGCTGGCGTTTAGTAAATTGTCGAGTCTGCAACGCAAGAGGGAGAATGAAGGGGGATGCAGATGTTAGTTATGAGCTCTACAAGGAAGGGGGGCTGTCAGTTAACATGTAGCTCCTTTGAGGAGCTGGCCTCCAGAGGGCATCCTTCACTGCACCGCAGTCCCAAACCATCCAACAACAATCCGATGGCTTGTCAATTGAGAATATGCGCCTCGGTCGGTATTTATTGGTATAACTTCATTTTTGAGGTTTAACTCCACAATAAGCTCCCCCTTAACTAGTTCAAATGTAAGGATACATTCATTCTGTGTCCAAGGCCATTTCCCATCTACTAAATAAAACACCATACTGTAGTATCCACACTATCCATAGCGAATGAGCATTCCCATGTCAGAGGATATCTACAGTTGCTTATGAGGTTCAGTGAAACAATTTCCTACTGGAAGCCTTCAAATGTCAAACCTCTTCAACCATTATTCATAGTTACATGTGTGGAAGTGGCTAAAGTTTGGCAATTTCATTAATTATAACTCCTATGCGTGCCCGTGAGACATAAGGCAGTACTTAGAGGTAAAGTATGACCCTTTCGAACCAAAATGTATTTCGCTTTGTTCTTCTTTTTTTTTTTGTTGTATTATACTTGATAAAATCTGGACTCTTACATTGGTTTTGAGCTGTTATTTGGATCTGGTCCCTTTCCAAGTGAAGGGATCACGCTGCAGTTTAAAAGAAAGTCAGAGAAAAAGAGTGAGAAGGAGGGACAATGCCATATTGTCATTTCCTTCTTTGCTATGAAGTAACAATATTACGTCAAGAAACATATTGATAATGAGTGTTAATAGTTTTTTTCCCTTCAGAATGCTTTTGACGTCACAGGTCTCCTTACTATTGAAATAGACCACATTTGCTGTTTGTGGTTTCAGCAAATTCTTCCGGTGAGCTGTTTTTGAACTTAGCCACTGAAGAACATTTATTCTTAGCGATTCTCTAGTGTAGGTGAGGTCTGATAAATGCCATAACCTTTGACTACTGACCCAGTAATGACTATCCATGTAAAAGTAAAACAATGAAATGTTGGCACACATTTGACATTTCAGACTGGATATTGGGTTTGCTTAAGCAAAGCGACAGAGCAGGATGACCTGAGACTTGGGTCTTAAAAACAGTACGCTTTCATAGACTATTCTGCAGATTAGTAAGGGACACACGCTGAGGGGGGGTCAGTACCTGAAACGCTGAGTCTGGTGGTGCAGGGGCCCCGTGTAGCGGCGCGCAGCGGTCTGGTACAGCTGAGTCAGTAAGGCCTGGCCTGTCTTCTGGCTGGGGTTGTTTGCGAATTTGACAGTGATGGGCTCGGCCGCACCCAAAGGCTTCTGTCCGTTCAGACCCTTGATGGCCTCCTCCGCTTCATTGCGCTTGTCAAACCGGATGAAGCCCACCCCGCGTGATATGCCTGCTCCGATTGAGAAAACAGACCGATGTTACTACCTTGGCATTCACCGCTGTTTCTTCGTACAAGTCTTCCTGACCTGATTTTGGATGGACGGAGTTTATCTTGTCATAATGAGCGTCAGCATTAATAAAGGTAAATAAGGGTAATACCTGTGACTTGGTCCACTAGGATGCGGGATGTGATGATGCGGCCATATTGGGAGAACAGTTGTTCCATGTCTTTCTGGCTCATGGTCTTGGGGAGTCCACTTACATAAAGGTTGGCATCACGAATAGAAGCCGAACTTGGTCGAGCATAGGATACCTTAAACATAAAAAAAAAAAAAAAAGAAAATTCAATGAATGAACGCATTTTTCTTTTTTTAGTCTGATGGATTAAAAATCATGGAAAATACACACTGAGGGACATGTTATAATGATTCTAATACAAGTGGTTTAAGTTCCCAACAGATTATTTTGACTCCCACTGATTGCCTCCTTATGAGCCACCTCCACAGAGCAAACTCTCTCTCTGTGTGCTATCTGTGGATTTAATCAGTGTCTTTAAGCTCACTCTAAGCCACAATGAGACCGTCACATGACCGTCCCTCACCATTGCCCACACTGATCGCAATCAGTCTGTGTCAGCTTTGATTTGAATTAATGAAAAAAAATAAAAAGATCACCCCTTAGTTCATTCATTTTCCTGAATTAAGTCAAGCGTCTTAAGTTGGGTTCCTGTGATGTTATTGCTGTTTTATTTTGATAGTCATGTTCTCCCTCCTGTTTCTGGTGAGCACTTCCTCTCTTTGTCTGTCTTCCCTCAGTGTGATTGCCTGCCCCTCCCTATTTTTTTTCACCTGGTTGATTTCTCCCAGCCATGTATATATAGTCTGTGTTTCTGAGGTAACATTTGACCTATCGTAGTGCAGAGGAATATCTTGTCGAACAGTGTAAAAGCCATACGCGTGTTCTTGCTATTGTGTTTATGGGCGCAAGTGAACACGCATGTGTGTGTGAGTGGTAGATAGTCCAGTGGAGTGCATTGCTGGGAGGGCCCGGTGCTGTTTGTGTGTAACGGAGAGAGAGACAGAGTGAGTGTTGTCTGAGATAGGGCGAGCTGCCTTCCCTGTCCTGCCTCCTCTCCTTTGTCTCCATCCTCTGGGAGTGAAAAGCTCCACTGGCAAAACAGCAAACAATGTGAGTGCATCACAAGTCTCGCACCAGCATCCATGACGACTTCCAAACACACTGCTCACGTGCACGCACACACACACGCAAGTCTACACACGTATTGTTTATGTCCATGCTGTGTACTGGATTGATAAATAGAAATGTCCACTCATTTTCTTACATTTTTTGAGACATAGCTTTGGCATTTAAAAATTGTCTTCAGCTTCCTTTGTGCCTGTGCACAAAGAAGGGCATATTATCCTTTGCGCATATTATCTTTCAAATGAATACAGGTGTGCTGATTTCATCCATCAGTACTAAGCACCAGGGTCATTGTGTACGCAGACGGACTGTGTGAGCAGGAGGGGTTGTGTGGTGCAGTGATTAGGGTGTTCTGGACGAGTCAGTGGGGAGCTGCTGTGTTCAGGGAGCAGAGGCTGCCCTATAATTAACCCTCTCCCTGTCGCTCCCACAGTACAGATGGTGCCTGAAGCCCATATGGCCTCTAATCCCGTCATTGGCATTCTGCTCTCCGAGCAACCCCACCCCCTACCCCCTCCCACACGTCGCCGGCCCCTTCTAGTGAAGCTTTCTGCAAAGCCAAAATCAGAAAGATGAAAGTGCGCTCCTGACAACAGGAGTCCTTTTTAAAAATGTGTGAAGAAATGATGAAGAGGTTCATGATAAACAGGGCTGTCTACGTATAACAAATGAGTGTGAAAACATAAAATTACAATCCAATGCACACATGAAGCACTTTTGGTACCTGGCTGTAGCAGATTCAGAGTAACGTAGCTTATATTTGAAAGCGTACGGAAGCGTTGGCTCATTATTGTGTCCAAATATGATATGTGTGTTTGTCCTTACACACACAAAAAAAAAAAAGCAACCGCATCCAATGTTCGCCATTGCCTGCCCACAGCGTATTGTTTGATCCGACACGAGTCAAAATTAACGTCCCTATTCATGGGCAGCTGCCGGAAGATCACCTGCTCTGCTCTCCCAGAAGTGTGATTTCTCAATCCTGCAGTTTGTCTCAATCTGTGATCCACTTTGATCAGGTTGGATGAGGCAGTGTTTAATAATTTACCCCACCCCTCTCTCTCGCTCTCTCGTCTGATTTTGGACAAAGAAGCCCCCTAATTAGCCTAGATTGGAGGCAGATGGGGTAACCTGGACTGACCCTGCTGCACCACAGTCAGGCTTCCTAATTGCATTTCCATCACAATAACCCCTGCATGCTGTCCGCCCCTTGCTTTCTGACCTCCACTCTCTCCTTCTCTTTTCAGCTCTTTCTCTCCCTTCCTTTGTTCTAGTCGCCGCTGCCTTCTGCCTCCTCCTCCTCCTCCTCCTCCCCGTTTTCCTCCCCTCCCTCTGTCACGTCTGTCACCAGCTCCCCTCCGCAACCCCCATACCCCTCGACAAAATCTCCACTTCCTTTCTTTTTGTCTGGCGCGCCATGAAGGATCAAAAAGATTGAAAAGTGGACATTGTGTGGAGAGGAGGTTTGCTCACCTTGATTGTTTTAGTCTGCAGTTTAAGACCATTGAGTGTGTTGATGGCCTTGTCTGCATCGTTCGGATCCACGTAGTTTACAAAGCCATATCCCAAACTCTGACCTGGAGACAAAGAAAGAGGCATAGTGATGTAATTAAAACCAGTTGAGGTGCCAATTTAGTTTTAATTTTTGCCCTGTCTGGACAAAGTGTACCTGTTATCTTGTCTCTGACTAGTTTGCAGGATTCGATCTCTCCGATGCTACCGAACAAACTCTTGAACTCCTCCTGGGTCATGTTCTGTGGCAGATAGTTGACGATCAGGTTGGTTTTGCTGTCGTCCGTGGAGCCGTTGGTGCTGATGACCGGACCGTTGGGCATACTGGTTCCGCTTGGACCGTTGGACACCTGGGTTTCCATGGTGCTGATTATCTGCTGAGAAAGAGGGAGCCGTTAGATTCCTAATTCACAACAACACACACAAGGAAAGAGTTGCGATATTGCTGTATACACCACATACACTAATAGAAGGTACACACACACATACACACACACACACGCACCAATGCAGCAATGCACCAATGCACCAATGCACATGGACTGTCCACTTTGTCACTGTCAGAAGCAAAGGTTGGGAATTAGCATTGGCAAACTAGGGATGGATACAAGGTCTGATTTATCGTCGCCCCTCCCCCCACTCGCCCCATCTTCCCTCCTCACGAGCTCCCTGCCCCTGGTCCTGCAGATGTCACAGTCCCTTTTTCCTTGCTCCTCCCATCCCCCTACTATCTTCCAGGGTCAAACACCATTACATCATTCCACGGGGATGGATAGTCGTGGTGGTGGTGGTATGTGAGGCCGGCGAGTGGCCGGGGGACTTATGGTGGCCAGAGTTTGACAGGACGCACAAAGGGGCAGGGGGACAATGTTAAATGGCTTGGTGCTGCGCTAAATGAGTGACGTCAGTTAATGAAATAAATAATCGCGGATTACATGGGGGGGCACACCATCACGTTGCTTAATTTGTTCCACAAAGGATTCTCAAAAAAACATCTGTGGGATCAGAAACTACATTTCCAGCTCCACTTTCTGAAATTGCTGATGAATTGACATGTGCAGCTGTGAATATTGAATATATTTGTGATTAAAATGTCTCATTTTTTATCAACTAGTTTATTTATATGCCACATTTTGAAACACGTATTGAGTATGATGATTATACTTTTTTCACTTTCATCTAAATTATCTTAATATTATATATGTGACTTGATTCACCTATCAAAGTAATAAAAGACAGTTTTGTTTTGTTTGTTTCCTTCCCCCACGTTTATCGTTAATGTTTTATCTTCTCCAATATTACGAGTACATTTAGGTCTACTGTTGCAACTATAGTGCATTTAAATAACTGCTTTCTTTTTCCCCAAACACTATTTTCCCCTTATGTGTTGTGTGCTGTACATTATTTAGGGTCTGAGCAATTACAGATCGAGTTTGTATTATGAATGTCATTAAGACAAAATACAGACACACACAACTACTATGATTCATTTTGTCAACCATATTTTTTTTTAACCTGTGTGTCATTTCTTTGTTTCTAGCGTCCAGGAATGGGTCTGTCATACCTGCCTTTTCCCCTCGTCTCTGCAACCTGCCGCCTGGCTTTGAGCCTCACCTCGACTGAGGTTGCCCAGGTAACAGTCCCTCGCAGACTGAATTGTTTCTAATGGCTGAATGGCTTTCATACTTTGAGCTCTTTGTGTGTTTGCGTCTATTTCTCCTCGCATTAATTTAACATGGTCTTACTGAAGCAAGGAATATCGGATAGAAGTGAGAATGACAAGGTTGACAAAGGTTACGGGTTTAAAAGGCAGTCTGAGAACAAAATACTTCAAACACATTTACACACAAAGGGAGAATGACGTATAATCATCAGTCTATCATAGTCCATAGTTTTGTGTATGCGTAAAAAAAAACTGCTGCATTTGTGTGCATTGTGACTGATTGTAGAAGTAACACATATTTACAGGAAAGGTGAAATCAAGCTATAATATTCTATTTTTGTAACACTGACCTGTGGTGCATTGAAGTGTGAGGCAATGCGTCTGACTGTTAGAGATGTGAGGAATTGAATGTGTCCCAAATATGACAAAAGCATTTTGAAGGGGAAAAATACTGCATATTAGGGCCAACTGCAATAACCCTCAGCGTGGCAGAGCACGCATCCCCAACAAACAGTGTGAAGTTATATAATCCACAGACCCACTGAGTAAGGGCTGGACAGTGAGATAGGCTGACACAAGCCCTGAATAAGATTTTTATCCTGAAATGAAAAGAAAAGGCGTGCTCTGAAAATGAACGGGAAAGATAAAGACCACAGAGCGGTGTTTAATCTGAAGGCCGTAATTTTAAATTGTACTCCGAAAACAAACAGTTAATCAAATAGTAATAGAGTTTGGTTAGCAGTAACCTAATTACTATGATATGAATAAGTCATTTTGATATTGTAGCAAGGCCTAGAAAAGCATGATAATCACAGTAGGGCCCCGTATAGATCTACTCCAGGTATAGGCTTAAGATTGGTTTTAGCTCTACTTTTCTCATGTGTTTATACGATGCACTGGTATGTCCTCGGGTGTTTAGAAATGTGCTATGAAATGAAATTTACTATTATTTTTTATCTAATAAGGATGCGAAGGCACCATAAAAATGTAAATTTTTTAATCTTTTAAAGGTTCCAGTTGTTTGTTGGTAAGGGCGGAACTGTGTGTCCCACAATGTTTTTTTTTCTATTTTGGGGTTCTGTGAGATTTCCCTCAATATTTAATGTACCGCATCAGCGTCGCCTACACATGGTCCCAGACTTGCACGCAAACGGGAGCCCTGCCTCCCCTGCCAAACGCATGAACCCAGACTTGCACGCAAACAAGAGCCCTGCCTCCATTGCCAAGCACATGTACCACCTACACTGTACACTATTAAATAACAAAACACAGAAGCATTACATGACTACATTGAAGGGCAGTCAATGTTCTCTGTCTTCTGATGTTAATAGACAGCTTCCCCAATTTATTTCTGCTCCAAATGCTACACAAAGAAAATACATTTAAATGTCACTGCACTCTAACACGCTAGAAAAGGACATGGTCACCATTATTATTTTTGCTTGGAAAAACAATTATGTGTTAAGAAATATCAATCATTAGCCAAAGTATACAATTCGCATACTGTGTATACATATTGAATGATTTGAATTTCCAATGACGACAAGGATGGCTTCTTCAAATATTTAACCTTGTCTCTATAGTCCACACTATAGTGCATTATATAAAGATATTTTTTGGATGGCATGAATCAAAAGCGAATGCTAGGCTGGAGTGTAAATGAGCCTTCTAAATAACACAGATTACAGGATTATCCCAAACAAAGGGCATTAGCCACACTCTCTGCAGCTTAAGGGATCATGGTGGCAGCTGTAAAACAACAGGACGACAGGAGTCAGCGCTCATGTCAGCCATGCACCGAGGCTCCCCTTGTATTCTCCGCTGCGCGGACGAAAAAAAAAAAAAAATCTCGGAAAGATTTGGGCTCTGCGACTCTTTGATAAGATGTCAGCAGACAACGTCAAAGGCTCGGGGAGACAAATCTCTCCTGCGAGTGCTCGCAGCGTGCGGGGCGCTATCCAGCGTGCTGAAAAAGGGAGTGGCTTTCAGACGGTCTCGTTTCAGGCCACGGAGCGAGGCCTGTGAATCCAGCTCAGATGTATTTATAATGTTGTCAATCTATCTTATTTATTTCTATTTTGTAGGAGTTTCATTCGGGAAAATACCGGAAAAAGGCACACATTTGCGATCAAGGTATACAACATTAATCCCTCGAATTCTGCTCTCTTTCCCATTTAGATCTTCTTGTCTTCTTTTTCTTTAAATGCAAGACTTGTGGGCTCTGCAGGCATTCATGGACCGAGGCGCCTTTTTGCTGAATAAACGTATTGAAGCGACCAAACAAAAGAGCCACCCGTTCCTCCTCTTCTCTCTCGCAGAGGCTATGGTAGCACTATGAATATTAATGTAAACAGTGGCGCTTTGTGTTGTGGCCAGGGGCTGCAGGACTCTCCGGGAACAATGGCTATTACAGTTGCCAGCTCCAAGTCAAAAACGCCATGATAATAAAAAAAAAAAAAAATACGACCCGTAAACGTTGTATGTTATTATTTTTCCTGAGAAAATTGACTGTATTTGTTTTTAGTGATTGATGTAATTCAAACGCTCGATAAACCACCGTTTATATTATATTATAACAACGGTTTGAATAGAAATGTGTGCAGTAAATGAAAATAATCCACGTAAGATTATCGATCAATCATAACGCAATGAAAATGACGTGATCAATCATGTATTTTCGATTTCTTTTTCTATGTTAAAATGATTATTGTAAGAATATGATGGTTTTATGAGATGCTTTTTGCTGTCTCAGAGGTGGTAAGTCCATCCTCCCTCCCTCCCTCTCCTGCCTTTCAGGCTTTTTGCTTGATTATTTTCTGATAATTGCACAAAGTGGCAGGCAACAGGAGACCAAGCACCGCTTACATAATATATATACTGTCTCTTATACACATCTTTCTCT
>JAFBJU010001186.1:2681346-2717383 GCA_016785305.1 Colistium nudipinnis
ATTTTCTCAATCCTCAATCAGCAGCCAGATAAACATTTTTATTCCTTGTAGGCCCGTCAGTTTTCCCTTGACACCAAACACCTGTTTAGACTGGTTTATAGTGATGGCCTCGGCAGTCCTTGTCCTTGAATTGTGTAAGTGCCTCGGAAAGGGTGTCTGACTCAACGCTTTTATTTGCTTGGCACTGCGGTACAGGCACGGAGGACTGCGGACCCTGTGGAGCAGAGCCTGTGTCGCTCTGACACCGTCCGCATGGGCCTGCCTGCCAGGGACAATGGGCAGCTAATGTACAGCGAGGACGAGCAGCAAAATGCAGCTGGATGAAAACGTGTCTTATAGTGCACAGCTGGAGCCTCACGCAGACGGTGGGACAACGTGCGCTCCACATTTATTTATTATTTTTAATTTTTTGCACACGCTCGCTCCCGGCGCAATATAGTGGCCACTTCAAATTCAGAACTGAGAAATTTAAGTTCCAGGTCCTCGATCGCTCACATCCTGTTCATTCTCTGGCTTAAATAATTAATGTTGTGTCACTACTATTATTAGTTATGGAAGGAGCAGCCTGAACATTTATTTCAATCCTCAAAATTAACCATTTCCTTAATTAATTCAAATGAATCTTGCAGAGATCATTTTTTGGCCGTGGCTCATTTTTAAAGGTCGGACCTCGAGCGGCATCCACGCCGGTTCAACTTTTTTTGTATTTTGACTTGTATAATTCAATGCAAATGTGTCTGGTGTTAATTAGACCTCTTGTGCACCTGCAGTCAGCAGCACAGAGCGTGTCAAGAGGGAAAGCTGAGTAGGCTGCTGGACGAGGCCCTCGTTTCGTTGTGAAGTCCGGCAGAGAGAGACACGCCCAATCCACACAGCAAAGCCAATTCGTCACTGCTCCTTTTACCCACGCGCACCGCAAGCATGGCCATCTTGTACAGTGGCCGACGCGCTGCGATACTTGGAGGAAAATGCGCCCAAAATGGAGATGTCCATGCGCGTCCTCATACTGTCGCGGCCCATTTACTCGGTCGCATCGCAGCGACAACCCTGAGGAACTCGGACTTTGTCTGGTTTAACGCAGACGAAAGGATGCGTAATTTCGCCCCCTCCCCTCCCGGAGTGACTCGACCCTTTTTTTTTTTTTTTATTACTCCTCTTTGGTGGATGGGCCCTCAGCCTCCGGGGCATCATGTTTTGTCTCAAGAAAACCTGACTCCAGCAACCACTGTGCCGCACCAGGCAAAGAAAGCAAGCCCCTCCCCGACCGAAGCCAGAGCCTCGACCCCATCCCCATCACATCCCTGTAATCCTGCGGAATTCCCGTATCGTAACCCCTGCATCAGTAAGGCAACGGATTCACAGCAGCCACACTTAGTCAGAGCGGTTGAGAAAACAAACAACCCCAAGCCTGTGCCATCTAAAATGGCAGGATAAAGTCTTTATCCGTGGCTGAGGATGACTGCAGCCTTGAGCACAGCCGGCATGGCGCATCACACAGTATGAGATTACTAATTGCCACTATTGATCATAAATCACAACACAATGATTTTGCACGGCGTCTTGGAGCCACATTTGAAAGCTCCAGCGTGTTGTGGTGTGTGAGCTGTGTAGCCACAGAGCCCTAATGGTGTTATGTATCTCCATTGAAGGTGTATCGGTGGGGAAGATGTGAAATGAATCTGTGTATGGCTACATCACATGGGCAGGTGCATTTAGCAACAAAGCAACGGCACAATAGTGCTGACACACAACGTGAGCATGCTTTTACCACATCCCTTTCACTAGCATAAGAGAAATAGAGTCATACGTACAGTAACCATTCTCGTCGTACAATGAAAGAAATCTAGGTCCTTCTTCGCTCTGGTCTTGAAGCTGATCGGCTGGGTCTCTGTGTGTTCTTCGGCCTTGATATTCTAAAGCCCTTGTCTTCGGCAAGGAGTCCAAATTAAAAGGAAAAAAAAGAAAAAAAGGAAAAAAATACAATCTTCAACAGGGGTTTCTCAGCCCTCTGAGATTGTAGGTGTCCTCTATAGGATGAAAAGGAGGAGAAAGGGGTTTTCTGCTGGATGATGATGAGGGAGAGTGTTCTCTCCGAGTGGCGTGGGCGATGGTTTCAGCAAAAAAAAAATAGAAGCAGTGATCCTCAGCAGGGTGTGTCCAGGGGAGGGTGTTCTGGTTCTGCTGTGTTTGTGTGTAATTCCCTGCTCCTCTCGCAGTCTCCTTCTGTGCCTCTGCTGCAATGTTCTTCTTTTATGCGTCCTCCTGGCTGGCAGAGCGCGCTGCTGATTGGCTAATTGTGCAGGGAGGGTACTACATGGCAGCCATTGCAATGCTCTCCTCTCCCATTATCCCCTTCAGGAGAGATCACGTAGAGCCCCCCCCCTCCTTTTTCCCTTTTCCATCCCTGCCCTTCCATGTCTCCACTCCCTCCTTCTCGCTGCCCTTCCTTTCTTCCTGCCCCCCTCCTCACACATACACACACACACGCAGAGCTGAGTGAATAGCGCTCCACCTGCACTTTCAGAACAGATGGGTGCAGCACAAGACAGTGGACTTGTCTCTCTCGTTCCCTGCTCTATGCACTCACTTCTCTCTCGGCACAGCCGCTTCCTTTCTGTGTTATTCTCCTCTATGGCCTGTTCAAAAAACCATTGCGAAACAACTTCAGCCCTTAGCTCTCTTTGTCTTTGGACATAAAAGGTGTCTTCTTGGGCGTAGATCAGCAGAGTCCACCATTTGTGGCAAACAGTCACAGAATCATATTATTGGAGAAAATAATAAAAACAAAACAAACTTCAAATCTTTTATAAGACTGATGAGTGGATGACTTTTGGACCTCTCCTACATACATGGCAGATGGATAGCTATATAGAGTCAGGTGCAGACATGAGAATAACAAATTAGCTGCACCCCCACCCCTGAATTCATTGCTGTCCATACGATGAAGCGTTGAGAAAGGTTGACACTGTAGCTCCAATCAGGCCGTGCTGAAGGATTTTCTTTTCCTTTCTCGACAAACAACACTGTGGCCTGCAGTGATTTTTTTTTTTTGTCTCATTTTACGACATACCATACGTATCCTTTCCTGAGGAGTTCTCAAACCTCCCTGGCCACCTCCTGCTGCTCCCTCCTGTGTCCCTAGCTGTGTGGTGAGTGCTCACTGAGACATGCTGTTTGGGCTCATCTATAATGCATTCTCTGCCCCGGGACATCATGTGTGACAAATGACCTATTTCTGTGCAGACCCCCATAGGGCCTTGACCCGGGGGGTTGGTGGGGGTGCGTGCGAGTGTACGTAAATCAGTGTACGTTTTGTTTATTTGTGTATGTCTGGGGTTGGATGGTGAACGAGGGTTGTGCTCAGTGGAGGATGAAAGCCTCCTCTTTGTGTGTGTGTGTGTGTGTGTGTGTGTGTTTATGTACTTGTTGATGAGTGGACAAGCGGTGCTGATGTGAGCCCTCCTGCAACAACAATCAGTTCCTCTGCTCTACTCTCCCTGACTGACCTTGAAGAGTCCTCAGATGTCTCCGGCTGTAAGCAAGGCTGGCGTCAGGAAATGCATTATTGACAGTGGTCCCTCGAATTTGATGAATGTTCGCCTATAATCAGATGAAGATATAGTGCAGGGAAGCAAGAAGTAGCTCATTTCCTCATTCCCTGAGTCTTTTGTTGTTTTTTGCCACCTGTCCTTCCGCACTGCCCAATCGCTCTTGCGTGCCCTCTCGTCCTCCCTGTCATTGTCCAGCAGCTCTCTTCCAGTCAGATTCCGAGCATGGGCCCTGTGTGATATTTTACATAATTGCCTTACATAAGTAGCATGGTTGATATGAATGAATATTGCATGAGGAAAGCACTCGTTAAGCGTTAATAAGAGGATAGAGATGGAGCCCTACTGTCAGTCTGTCTTAACCCCGCCCCCGCTGCTCCGTCAAGCAGTGACTCAGCCCGGATGTGCCAGAGCCTTTTGAGTGTGTTTGGTGGAGAGGGTCAAAGAGTTTGTGCATGCACATGTGTGGTCGTGTGTTTCTGCAGGTGTGTGTGGACGTCTGAGAAGAGACAGGGAGATTTGGTCATTAGGTGCTTGTGTTTTTTCCAGGTTTTGTTTGCAGAATAAAAGCGGCTCTTCTGACACAAAGGCACCAAGGTCTGTCAACTGACTGCAGCCCCACTTACAGTTCACACTTAATGTGAATAAATGGGCTTAATTGTGGCCCCTCATTAGAGCCCCGGCTAGTTGCAGGCCAGCTGAATCCTCCCTGTGGGTAAGAGGGCATTTGAAGTACCTATTACACATTACTGAATGAAAGGATCAAGCATTGGTTTTGCTTAAAAGCCTTTTTGTTATTCTACTAAATATTTTTTTTTTGTTGTTAAGGGTTCCTCCGCTGCTCGTGATTAGGAGTCTACTTGCAGGGCTCCTTTTCTCTTTGCATATCGTGGAATGCTCCATGGTGCCAGAATGATTCAATGCCAGAGGAAACTAATACTAAGCTTAGCTAGCTGTACAATGATCTTTCGAAAATACTTTTGACGCGTCAAACAAGTGCACCTTTTTTAACACTCAATTTTTTATTTGTATCTATACAACTTTATCTTTATAGGGAGCTACCACAAAAAATCCATCCACCAGCTGTGTTTGGATGTGTATTATTTAGTTCTACTCTCGGGCGTTCATATCCACAATGATACAAAGTCATTTAAATGGCAGAAACCCTTTAGGTCTGAATTCCTCAGCCCTCAACTCTATTATTCCTAGCAGTCTTACGTCAAAATGAATGCCTGTTGCCATTGCCCTGCGGTAAGATAGTGGTTTGTGAGAGAGAGAGAGAGAGCGAAGCAGCGAGAGGGAGCGAGTGACACTATGACAGTGTATCTGGGGGATGGGCAGGATGATTCAGCCCTAGGTCTGGTTAATTCGGTGGTCTCTCCACTGGGCCTGGCTCTTGGCAATTCAGGGTTTCGTGGCAGCAGCAGTGAAGCGGTGCTTTCAGGAATGGAGCCAAAATTAAATTAGCCCCTTTTTAATAGGACATTTGTTGATAATGGCAACTGGCCTAATTCGTACCCTTTATGTATGATTCTGGCAATTTTCTAGTGGCCTCCCTCATGGGTTCACTCTAACACTTTCTCTCTTTCTCTCTCTATCTTTCTCTCCCTCTGCCTGTCTGGATGTGTTGTCTCTTGGCTATTATTAGAGTAGACAGGCGGGTAGGAGGAAGTCTCTGAAGTAGACGGTCTTGTCATCTTTTTATTTATGGATTATATTCTGCTCTCTGTGTGTCTGTTTAGTTCTTTGTGCTCACGGTTATCTGTTTTTTTATATATATGTATTCATTGCAGAAGGGAATATGTCTGTCAGGCAATGTCAACATGCTCCACATTCTTATTATTTGATTTAAGGAAAACTCGTGCCTAACAATAACATAATAATCTGATTATCTGATGCCACGTCTTCATATGTGTATGGGTGTTCATGAGGTGAATCAGGACTAACCTCCTTTGCAGAAAAAAACGTTTTAAATATAAAGCCATGGTTATTAATCTTTCATTTTGTCCTGTCTGAGTTGGTATCTTGGGAGAGACCTTAAATACACAACGCTCTCAGATATTCTCTTTGTTTTTCTCTCACTCCTTTTTCTTTTTATGAGCTATTAACAAGAAAAACGCAGAAGTGACAGACACACAACGAGAAGATTAGCTCCATTCACTCTAGGACTGCTGTTAAAATGAGCTGTTTTTAGCCTCATGAATTGTTTACAAGCCTAACTTTTAACAAACAATAAAAAAAAACATTTCCGAGCCAACCCTGAGATGTTCTCATTGTACTTTAATGTAGAGTATTCTGTATTTACTTGAGAAGGAAAACTGCGATTATTAGATAGATACCACTGGCTGTCCAAAGGGAATATGATAATGTTTCCTAGAAAAACAAGGTTTATCCATTGCACTCTATTTTCCTACCCTCCATCATCCTCCTCTCTTCTTTCAATCTCCTGCTCTCACTCCCTGTAGTCCAGCTCTCTCCTCCTCATGGCCCTCCCTTGTTTCAGTAATAGGAGACTTGAAATCAATAGCACATTAGTCTGGCCGGAAACTCTTGTGGAATTAAAAATGAATGACTGAGATTGCAGCTCTACCTGCTGCTAAGAGAGCTGCATGATGGCTCTTGGGGATAAGGGATTTTTTGTTTCCGTTTCGTAAGCAGTCAGGCCATTTTGTGCAGTTCTGACATCTTACACGATCCCCGAGCTACCTTGTTTTCTCAGAGAGCCGCGTGCAGCACCGTGGTCTTTGATGGGTATTGTTGGGTTTGTCAATTGGTCTTCCAAAGCGAAGAGTGACCCCTCCGGTAGCATCATTTTATAGAGCAAATACAATCATGGACGTCACACAGCCGCGACAGCCCAGGAGGCAAGAAGAATCAGCCGGCCACACCCCAACCTCCAAACACACCAGCCGTAGCATTTGAATATGAAAGAGACCTCTGGTTATTAGCAGATTGCATCTTACTTAAGCGTTCATTTTGAAATTTGTTTACTATGCAAATTGTTGTTGCTTGGGTGTCTTCCATTTCCATGAACTGGTTCACCGTGTACAGTGGAATAATTTCTTTCAACACACACGGTTTGGCTTCAAAAGCATAATCTGCAAGGTGGTCGGAAAGTGCTCGCTGCTGCTGGAAGGTAATATGAGACAAAAAGCCACTGTGTAAGCTTTTGGGAGTTGGTAGAGGTTTGATCACCGGTAAGCCCCACACACATATGACATATAGGTAGATGTATTTGTGAGCTATATTTCATCCCATCAGAGATGAAACGGTTTGTGACAGATGGAGTGATATTGTTCCCCAGTACGGCCTGTGAGTGCTGCCCCTCCTGTTCTTCCTCCCCGACAGATGTAGGGGGAGGACCACAGTGCACTCTTCTTTCTTTGAATTGATTTGGGTGCTTGAACCCTTAGGGACCAGCAGATAGGGTTGGGGTGGGGGTGGTGGTAATGGTGATGGGGGTTTGGTCATTTCCTGCAACGCAGAACCTGCAGAGGTCTTAAACAAGTGATGTAAAGAACTCATAAACATATTATAGCCATTCGTCTGCATATGTTCAATCATGGAGCACACTAATAACTGTGTGTCTACGGTGCAGCTGGAAAGGAATATTTCCATAAATCGTGGTTAGTGAAGAGCACAGGCGTTCATGCATGTAATGCAGGCGCAGGAGAAAGGGTGGCTGTAAATTGATTTTCTGAATTTCCTTCAAGGATAGTTGAAGGATAAATACCAGGAGTTGTGTGTTGATGCATTTTTTGGGCAGAATTAGGCAGATTTTAACGTGATCCAGCAAGGATCCCTTCACACCCACCTGCCAAAGTTCTCCCTGTAGGATCAACATTGTAACAGATGTGTGCTGTTGCTAGACTTCACTCTCTGTCCCAGGAGGGCAAAGGTCAACGCAGGGGTGTAGGATGAAGCTGAGATTTTCCTGAGGATGCCACACGTGGATGCTTTGAGAGAAACAAACAAATGAGCATCTGCCTGCCCCTTGTATAAGACTCTGTTAGATGGAGATGAGAATGTGCATTATTGTTTAATATATACTCAGTTTGGTGTGATTCCTCCACCTAGCTTGAAGAGCATCTTCACTAGCATAGCCTAGAAAAACTTAAATAAACTACAATTATATTTTTTATCCATTAACTCACTCAAAGAAAAAAAAACACAATCTTTATGTTTCTTTTAAATAATGTTTTTATGTGTCATCCCCACCCCCACCCCTTCTTTGGTAATTGTTTTTTTTCTCTTAACAGAAAGACAGATTGTGGGTTTGTCCTTCCCATTTAGGACTTAATGTTGTTAAAGTTTTGCACTGCTGGCAGAGTGGTGTCCTGGAAGCAGACCCCAGTAAAAAAAAAAATAAAAATAAAAAAAAAAGTGGTTAATGATTTTAATAGGACTCCCTGGTGGGGTGAGATAGGGAGGGGATGTGCCCTGGCCACGGGCGCGTGGCTGAGAAGCAGGTGGATGACGAGCAGCTGAGTAGTGGGCTTCAGGGGGAGGGGGCGTCCATTTTGGAGGACTCTTGGGGTTGAGAGAAACCCTAAAAAAAGGCAACCCCATCTGGAGCTGAGGTGGGGGCTCTTGTGTGAAAGAGATCTAGTGGGTGGTGTCTGACACTCTCTCTTTTGTTCTTTGGTTACACAGCAGTGATGTTGGTGTGTGTGTGTGTTGGGGGGAGGGGGGGTCTGCCAGCCATGGGGGCTGGGCTCTCAAACAATAGTGCCGATCTAGGAATTGAAAGCCTTCGATGAACAGAAAGGCAGGGAAGCAGGCAGGCAAGGTGCGGATGGAGGGATAAAGCCAGCACGGGTTCAGCCCTCTTATAGTATGTAGGCTTTCCACATATGCAAGGACACTGCAATGTCACACAAACACAAAACGTATCTGCTCACTAAATGTACAGTGAAATATTTGTGGTGAATGTTTGGAAATACATCTCGTCAAGTTAGTTTGATTAGATATGTCTACGATGTATGTATATATCCTAATTTTTCATTTCTAAACAAATCTATTATGATAAGCAATGCTGTGCCATGAATTAGAATTTGCCGAACCTTGGTGCCGCAGAGAATGAACACTGATTTTTGGCATCGTAGTGTGTCTGTGTAGGCTAGGCATGGAGAGCCTGAGCTTCATTTATTTTCATTAGCAGTGTCTACGGGCCATGCATAAACATATATCTCCAAGGTTAATTTTCCCTCCGTCTCCCCTCTCTCTCTCCATTTTTCCACATATCTGCCATACAGTCCATGCCATTCATCAGCCAACTCACGGAGGATGCCCCGTGTACCTGCAGCACCTCTCCAGGGTGCTGAACGGGACGACTGTGGGCTAGAAGGAGTGAGCAGTGGGAGGGAGGGCTGCAGCAGCCAGAATGGCTGTATTAATTCTTCTTAGTGGGCATGGGGGTATTATGGGATTGCAGCCAGGGAAGAGGGAGATGTGGGCCTGCCATTGTAATAAAATGATGTCCACCATTAGGTAGAAGGAGTAACTGAGTCAAGTCGTTCTTCATCTACTCAGACAGCCTAGAAATGGAACCCTGACAAATGCACCATTTCTGAGATATTGCATTTGTCCACCTTTTGTGCTTGTTTATTGTGTGCTTCTTTATTTGAGCATTTTAGGAATTATACCGTATTAATGGGCTCTCTAAATATGATGTCCTCTCTCTGTTGGAAAGTAGGCCGGTGAAGGCAGCTGCACATATGCCTCATCTCCTTGTAGAGGTCAAATTTAAATACTGAATCTTAAACAATCAGGGAGCCAAGGCTTTCTTCCTTTTCCAATCATGGGCAAGAGCCCCATCTGCTGGTTTAGTCTCAGTGCAACAGTCTTCGTGTGTGTCTCCTTGGAGACTCGATTCCAGCGGTCCTCTAGATTACTGGTCTTCAACCCTTTTTGTGCCTCGGACCGGTACCGGTCGAGGGCTCTAGATGGTGCTCTTGATGGTGCTATTTTATAGATTATCCAGAGGAATACATTTTTAAATTTGCCTCAATCAACAAGGCCCCCCTTGTGAGAGAAAACGTTGAGGTGTAAACCCGGGCAGGATTCATTTGGAATAATATTCCACTCAGCTAAGAGGTTCCATGCCAATTCCATACGTGCGATTTTGACAAGTAATCAAGGTAAAAGACGGATCTCTAAAGTAATATATTCAGATGCTAACTTCATGGGGCTGCTTCCTATATTTTATACAGAAGTGAAACCCTAAACTGGGGAGGATATGTGCAAATAGGGACTAAACCGGTCAGGTGAGTTTTCTGTCAGAGCAGAAGGTGGAAATATCCACTTATTGTAAGCTAGTCAAAGCAGTGTTGTGACCGGAAGTGGCGCGATTACTCCTGGCGCGAAAAGAAGAATATTCTCGTTTGAGATTACCATTATTACGTATACACTGGCGCAGTGGATGAGGTTATATAAAAGTGGTGCCGTGTCGCTAAGTATAACTCAGCGGAATCTGAAATCACAGGAGTATGGCTTTATTTTGAAGCATCACCGGATGTGTCACCGGACCGCAAGAGCACTATGACGAGGTTTGACACGGTTCAGCTCCCGGCCGCTAGGCGGAACAAGGAGGGATCCGCGTCTGGTCCCAGCATGGACAAGGAAGCGCTCCGATTCCAACACACGCACACACACGCACACGCACACGCACACACACACACACAGACACACACAGTACACACAGACCGGGACAGAGCCGAGGCACACACAGTGTCTTCTGTTAGTCTCCGAAGACTTCCTTCTCATGGGGACGAGGCATGACATCTACGGCCAGCGAAAGGAGGGCGTTTGCTCATAAAATAAACCGGTGAGCGCGTAACAAAAGTTATTTTTTAACAGCTGCAGCTGTGTGTGTTTGTGCGTGTCTATAGGGAGAGTGACCTGCTGGACGCTCGGGGTGTTTGTGTACGCATACAAATACATGTATGTATAGGTTGATGTAGCCACTAAGCTAGGAATCATTTGATCTCTCTGGTCCCATAGCGCTCAGGAGATACATAAAAGTTGACTTTCGGATGTGGGATCTTGTCTCGTTTGAGATGTGAACAGTCTGTGTGTGTGTGTGTGTGTGTCCCTCATGGTAGCATCGCACGAGCATTGTCACCGACCATGATTGAGCTACTTACGGTTAACTCTGGCGGAGCTTAGGGCTAATCTGCGGACTGCGGCGTGCCACTGCACTTGGCATTAAAGTGTTGCTAATGCGAGGGAAAGGCTCTACACGCACCAACATGGATCCAAGTGACATTGGGATGTTGTGCCCGTGCGAACGCCTCGCCGCATTCACGCGTTAACCTGTTCCCACACGTTGTAAACTGGTTCTCCCTCTCCACAACAACGTAAAACGCCGCATTGACTCGGAATCCAGCTCGTCTCGTGAGTCAACAATGTCAGATATTGTGTATCAAGTGAATATCAGACTCACTCCGATGCGAAAGTGTCCCGTCATGTCCTGTCAACATGGACTGGTTCTTGAAGTAATGCCTCTTTGTTGTCATGCGTGGAGGTATTGTTATTCTAAGCTGCACCCCTCCAGGTTTTCTGTAACATACTGGTATGAGTGTTTTGTATGTAACCAGCTCGCACAGTTTTACATAGGTCTATGATAACAACATAAACAAACACCCAACAGCGTAGCGTTGCAAATCCAGAAGTATGTGTAAGGAGATTCTTGTCACTGACCCACAGGTGGATATTTTGCCACCACAGTAAAAATAAAATGCCTGAAACATGCCATAGTTTCAGGTTTGATTTAAAAAGGCTGGAATCTTCCATTTGTTTATTTCTAGGCCAGCGAATCACCCATAACATTTTCTATAGAGACGTTAGCTTTGTGTTGGTCTCTGCACTCCCCCTTAAGTCCTGCCTGTCTTCTCCAGGAGCATTGTTTAGTGCCGGATGCAGGAAAGGGTGGGAAGGAAAGGGGTGTTCTGGCTGCTGTGTTCTCGCAGACGAAAGCTTTCCTTTTTCCTGTTTTAAATGGTGGTGTGCAGATCGGCAGAGACATTCGTTTTTCACACCGTCCATCAACATGTTGTTGACCCACAGTTTAAACTTGCTGAAGTGGTCCGCTTCCGAGGACGGCCTCCTCACCATCAGGGGTGCAAAAAGTCTAGCTGTGTCTGTCGTGCTTGCGTTTTGACAGAGTGAAGGCATGAATCTCAGCCATGTAATTTTGAGCACCACGGTTGGGGAAATGTTGAAGCCTTTGCAGCTGTGTATATGGGAGAAACAGACATTTTTCTCGTGTAGTTCTAGGGCAGCAGCTGCCTCATTTCCTGCATTGTCTCTCTTTAAGCCTCCCATTTGCCGTTGGTCCATTATAGTCATGGACGTAGCTTTGGCTCTGTGCCTCTTTGCATGGAGCCAAGTTGCCACTTCTCTCGTGAGATCCGCTGTAGTCCCTATTGACAACAGCTGCTGGCCTCTAGCATGGCCACCAGAAGCTGAAAACTGTGTGATGGGAGGAGGGCTTTGTGGATCGCAAAGGCATCTCTCTAAAACTCCTATTTATCTTTAACATTGAATTGGAAAAATGTGAGTGAGTGTGAGAAATGGTGAGGGAAGAAATAAAAAAGGCTTTTCTGTTCCTGTATTGTTGTTATTATTAACTTGGACCACTAGGCAGTGAGTCTCTCCTGGGATGCACATGTAAGTGCAGTATGCAAACACTGGTATGATATCCCATTTTTGTGGTCAAAGAGTTGTCATGTTTTTTTTCCTTGTCTCTAATTATGCCATTGTTCTTTGTTTGACAATCTGACGAGGCTTTTTATCACCTTTCCTTCAGGACGGTGGCTGCAGAGGTCAGAAAACAGGTGTCCAGAGACTATGGCTCTCCTCAGCTTTCCAAGAAACGAGGTGGCGCACACCAACCCGTGAGTCACCCTGTGTTTAACCTGCTGCAGTTTCAAGCCAGCAAGTTTGAAGATCCAACTAGCACAGTCAGAGGTGGCTTGGTGTGCCTTTTTCCAGTCAGGTCGAAGTTTAGATGCCAGTCACGGAGGTGTGTGCAGCTTTATTAGTGTGGACAGCCGGGAGGTGGTTTTGGAAACATGATCCACCTACTCACGCTTGCCTGTGTTGTTCGACCACCAGGTTAGGTTTCTGCATGGATCCTCATCCGAAGCTGGGTGAGGTGTAGCTTTCCACCTTGTTGTGCAATTTTTGATCACAGACTAAAAAACAAGTTCAGCAAAAAAGTTGGCAGATTGGTGACAGATTAGGCAATCCAAAATGTGTGTTGTTATTATTAAAGAGAAGGTTTATGAAAAAGAATGTATGTAAATGCTCAAGTAACTTTATGAGCACTATGACTGTTGTGCAATGTTTAGTTCAGTAATCGAAAGCAAAGGAAGGAATTGGGTGTTGTGATGAAGTGAAACCTGACAAAACGAAATGTCATCGACCCTAACCCACAACAGTCCAACGCAATCTTATCCTTTAGTCTTCTGTCATGGTTATTGCTATACATGTTGCTGTACAGTTGCCGCTGACGGAGGTGGTGGAGCCCGTGGACTTTGAGGAGTATGTGAGCAGCCACGCTCCCGGGGTGGAGCCCGGCGCCCTCAGACAGCTGATGGAGTTCCCCCAGGACGACCTGGAGCTCCTCCGGCTGGACAAGGAGTGCACTACACTGGAACCCCAACTGCCCGAGGAAGAGGAGGAGTAAGTCCAGCTGCCAATTTGTCCGACACGACCCTCGCACGGAAAACACACAAACCTCTTCCGTGCGCTGTTTTTTTCTACCCGCACACAGAGGATGAATGTTATCGTAATGGAGGACAAACATCCCTGCAGAGAGGAACAAAGACTTCCCTTTCTGTGACACTGAATGAACATAAATATTAAAAGCATGTTCCGCTCAATTATTAATGTGTTTTTTTTCTATGTAGCTCCCTTGATCCCAGAGTGAGGGATGCTTTGGCAGTCTACACAGATGACTGGCTCGTCATTCAAAGAAAGTAAGCGATGTCAGTTGCGGTAACGATTGCATTAACCCAGTTTTTCATTTATTATTTAATAATGTACACCACTTATCCCTGTTTACTTTTCTTTTATTTTTTTTTTTTACAAGACTGACAGTTACATTATTACTGGGATAAATGTTTGTTATTTTTTCCTATAGGTATCAGCGCTATAGCACTACACACAGCCCTCACAACTCTGAGCGACAGAGGGAGAGGCAGCGAGGGCTGGTCAAACAGACCTTTGAACTGGATGAGGCAGCCACCACCGAGCGCCAGGATGACCAGGTACATGATGGCTGTATTTAAACGTTTTTGATCTCTATAACGCTGTTTGGCCCTTCAGTCACGTCAGCTTTCTTTGAACCATTTTTTTTTATTGATCTGCTGGCAACACGGTGTTGCCAGATAGGCATTAAAGTATGTTATTTTATGATGATGGCGAAAACAGTATGACATGGCATACGTTCTGCTCAGCGGGCCTGGCATACGGAGGAGTGAAAGGATAAGTGGATATTCTTTGTCCATTTTCCATTTCACCATATGACTCAGATCAAATGTGTTCTGGCAGTAAGGTAATCGGATCAGAATCCAATATTGATCCCCTCATCTTTCAAAACCATCTTTGCGTAGAGAGGGGGGAAAAAAATAATGATGTCACCCCTCTCGTGTGTTTTCAGGATGACGCAAAGCGCCGGTCGGTTAGCCTGGATGAGACCCCTCGGGGGAGCTGGGCCTCCAGCATCTTCGACCTGAAGAACTCTTCCCCAGATGTCCTGCTGCTGTCTGTGCTGGAACGCACGGCCGCCGAGGACATGGACCGCCGCAACACAGAGGCGCGCATGCAGGGTCGCCACGGTGACCTCCTGGGCCTCTACCCTCCCCCGGATGAGGTTCGTAGTAAACCCCCCCCTTATGGTGCTCTGGTGTGGGACAGGCCATGTTGAAGTGACTTCATTTCAGTACCTTGTGTTAAACATGAATCTCATTTTTGAGTCGGGTTATTAAAATAATACTGACATGGCTTAACCTGTTTAAAAGGCACATTTCATCATCAAGGACTATAATTCCCTGATATTTTAGTAATCTCAGAGATCACACCTGAAAACAACGAGCAGGAGACTGGTGACAATGATATTAGATTCACTTTCCATTTACTTCCACTCTCAGTGTCATTATTGCATTTCCCATGGCATGGATGTCCTTTTAATGTATGGTAACCCAGCCGTCTGCAAGGGAACTGTTTGCTTTTCTTCCCTTCTTTACACGCTCCATCCTTCTTTATGTCTTTGTGCACACCATCACTCTCTCTGCTGCTTCGTTGCTGTGACATCTGTGTAAATGTTATTCCTTTGTGTGTGTCTGTGTCTGCGTGCGCATGTTTTTTGTTGTTTCTTTTGCAGGATGAAGCAGTGGAGAGATGCTCTGTTCCTGAAGTGCCAAAGGAACATTGTGGCCAGAGGATCATGGTCAAGTGTCTTTCTCTGAAGTAAGTGTCTGAATATTTGTAATATAACTCAGGTTCATTACCAGGAACCCCCCCCCCACCATTGTTTCTATATGTTAATGTTATGTTACTATATACTATTAACATATATTTTGCATTTTTGCAGGTTTGAAATAGAAATTGAGCCAATATTCGGCACCCTCGCCCTCTATGATGTCAAAGAAAAGAAAAAGGTATTCTTTCACTACAGTAAAAGATACTTTTTTAATTTGGTGCCTTGACTATTCTCTCGAAAGGTTTAACTCTGTCAAACCACTTAGGAAATGCTGAGCTCATGCTTGACTAATTGAATTTTCCTCATCTCAAAGAGGTCTAAGTGGTCTTGCGGTCGAGATCACTGAGTCATAACTAAATTACGATCCCTTAACCTGCATTTCCATTATTATCTTTCCTCCCCCCCGCCTCTGCCGCTTCCCACTTATCTCCGTCATCCCTTCCCACAGATCTCTGAGAATTTCTACTTTGACCTGAACTCGGACCAGATGAAAGGGATGCTTAAACCCCACACACCTCACGTAGCCATATCCACGCTGGCCCGTTCCGCCATTTTCTCCATCACGTATCCTTCTGCCGACATCTTCTTGGTCATTAAGGTACCAATGTCAAATTATTCTGGGTTGCACAGAAAGAAATCTGACAATGTCAAAAGACTTTCCCTCTCCCTTTAATCAACAACGTTGCATTTCATTACATTTATAACACTTTAAATGGTGTGCAATAAATAACACTGCACTTTTCTGTGTTAAAAATCATTTCAGCTCGAAAAAGTCCTCCAACAAGGAGACATCGGTGAATGCTGTGAGCCCTACATGGTCATGAAAGAATCGGATTCCTCCAAGGTATTGGAGCCAGAATTGGTTTGGGACTGTTGCAATGCTCAGTGCTGTCAGCCAGCACGCACGTGGGACCCTTTCACAGTCCGGTCATAGGCATTTCTCAATTCTGTCTGGGAGAGCTGCAATATTTACTACCCCCCCCCCCCTTTCGGCAATCGCAGGTATTTTAAACCTGCATGTTTTGTTGATTCTGTTTTCGTCATATCTTTGTTTACTCTTGTCCTACTTCAGCACAAGGAGAAGCTGGACAAGCTGCGTCTGCAGGCGGAGCAGTCGTGCAATCGCCTCGGTCGTTTTCGCATGCCGTTTGCCTGGACCGCCATTCACCTTCTCAACATTGTCAGCAGTGTGGGTGGTCTGGACCGGTCAGACCCGGACTCTGACTCTGGTACCGCTGACTCCAAACACCTTCTCACTTTCATACATGAGTATAAGAAAATATGCCAATAGTGATATATTGCCTAATACCCTTAATTTCAAATATGTGTATTTCCTCTGTTTACCTTGGGAACTACAAATGGAGACTAGCCTGTAGATTAAGCTTGATTGAACATTCATACGCATTGCTCTCCATCATTATTTGATTTGACTTCCTACCAGAGCGAAAAGGTCACGGAACATGGAACGAGAGAAAGAAGAAGGGGTTTGAGCGGATGAGTGTTGGTGACGACATGTGTAACTTTGCCACTTTCCGACCAGCAACGCTCACTGTCACCAACTTCTTCAAACAGGTCAGGCTCTATCGTCACAGGCGTATTCTTTTTGTGTTTTTTTGAGTAACAGTCCTATGATGTGCTATGTAAAGTTGCCAGATTAGCCATAACTACTGTTGATGTGGTAATAACTAAAGACGAGGAACCCAGCAGCCACCAAATTCCAAAATATGAGTATTGTTTTTGACGGGAAAGAAAGGCCAGTTTTCAGTTGCATCACGTGTACCTTCATAGATGGTTACAAAGGAGATTGACAATCATGAAATGAACAATGATTCGCAACTTCTGTCCATTAACCTGTTCAAACAACTGCCTCACAATATTGAACAATATATGAATCAAGACTTATACTAATCAAGATTTCTTTAGAATAGGCTGGACACACATTTTAAGGGAGAGAACTGAGAAATAAGCTATTTACATTGTATTGTAAAATAAAGAAATCCTAGCATTTTTTATTTTTCCTTCCTTTCAGTAAAACCCACATTTTTATAAATATATACACTGTATACACATACTATACACAGGTTGTAATTTGCAGATTAAAAGAAGTGTGCTCAAATGCTTCCACCTGTATTTATTGTCTGTTCTTATTACTATACTGTGTATAGCAGTAGCTAAAAGTATTCTTTCATGAAATGCCGACATATCTTAATGGCTACTTGTGTGTGCTTAAAGGAGGGGGACAGGCTGAGTGATGAGGACCTTTACAAGTACCTGGCAGATATGCGCAGACCGTCATCTGTGCTGCGGAGACTGAGACCAGTCACAGGTGAGCAAGAGCTACGCAAATAGTAAAGGGATGATTAGATTTGGATGATTCTGGAGCGGGTTTCCTGTCATTTACCTTTAACTGATTTTGTCCTTCAGCCCAGTTGAAGATTGACATCTCTCCAGCTCCGGACTCGCCTCATTACTGTCTGTCACCCGAGCTACTTCATGTCAAGCCTTACCCTGACCTGCGGGTCCGCCCGACCAAAGAGGTGCAGGAGTTCCCCGCCCGCTCTGTGTACACTCCTCACACCACCTACAGGTGAGCCATCTCCTATCAAAGGCACTCACAAATTGTGAGCTCAACTATGTTCTCCCTGTTGTTGCATACGGGGCTCTCTTTTAGTTGTAATCTTTCGTTTTAATAATAGGATAGCAAGTTCTGAATTCCTAAGCAAAAATGCATGCGCAATTAAATGGTTGTTTTGTGGGGAAAAAAAATAAAAATAAATATATGTATCTACAGTATATATACACACACACACACACACACACATGATATATGTAATACATGATGACGACCTTATTGGATTGTTGTTTTTTTTTTACTGTTGATTCTGCCTTTTGTTTATTTTAGTGGATGTACATTTTACTGTACGCAGAGCGGCGTTTCCCTTATTGAGCCATTAACTTACTTAATGATATGACGATATCATTGGGATTTATGAAATAGTGTCCTATACTCAATGTAACAAAAAACATTTTCATCTCAAACGGCAGCCTGCAACATGTCTAAAAACACCTCTGAAATGATGTTACCATATACCAAATATTACATATCAGCTGCTGTGAGGGGAAGATTTTATTGCATCACTGCCATATTAGACTGCACTGGTTATGTGTAACTAATGAACTTCCAGCTGAGAGTGGTTAACAGGCAATACAACAAGGACATAATCAAAATGGTAGTAATACATTAGATCTTGGGTATACATATTAGGGTTGAATGGGAGTGCAGTGATGTCTAGGCGAACCTCCTTCAGAGCTGCATGCACTGGGATGCCTCAGGGTTCCGTCTTGTCGCGTGATCACTATAACTATGTCAAAGCTTCACTCTGGAAGGACGAAAATAAAATTGCACATTGAATGAAAAGGAAAAACGCCAAATCTTCAAAAGATAAAAAAAAAACAACATATTTTGAACAAGTGCCTCACCATCTTCTGCAGCTTGGACAGCTTCTCGTTTTGGGTTTCAATATTCTCTTTGTGGAACTGGGTCATATGCCGTAAACCTTTCAAGATGTTCGAGTGCTCATCTGCTCTCTCCTAAAAAAAAAAAAACAAAAAAAAACAAACAGGAAACCAGTTCAGGTGACCTATTTACTATATGTCCATAAAGCAGTGATTGGTATTTAAATATGTAGATTACCTGTGCCTTTGCAGTAACAGAGGCAAGTAACTATAAAGATGAGTGTTGCTTTCCGTTACCTGCAGCTCTTTGACGCTGGCGGGCACGGAGTTGTTGAGATACAGCTCCACGTTCCTCACTTTTCTCCTCAGTTCCACCTCCTCCTGCTCCATGCTGGCCAGCCAGTCTTTAGTCATCATGGTCTCAGCTTGTTGCTTGGCCATCTGGGCCTGTCGAAGGAACATCTGCCCAGATTATTCCCCTTCGCTCCCCCACCGCTGATCCCAGTGCAGCTGGCAGCTGCCCTGGTCCACGGTGCAATGACACTCCCGCTCTCTCATCTCAGATAAAAGAGTTTGATTCATCCGTACACGTCAGTAAAAATAAATTGAAGAATTTGCTCATCAAAAGATGTCTCTCAGGGGGCTTAGGTCAACTAAGTATCGGAAGTGTTGTTTTGTTTCTCACAAACCAACGAAGACATGCTTTAGCATGTCTGTTAAACTAAAAATAGGAGTTTAATCTGATGTGGACAGGAGTTGTGTGACATATTGCATCAGATCAGCAGTTAAGACTGGAATTGCTCTCTCTCGCAGCAGCAGCAGCAGCACACGGAAATGAGTTGTTGGCACGTTTTCCGTCGTTTCTTACCTGCAGCATCTGCAGCACCTCTTTCATCTGTCTCTCCACCTCGGCAGCCTCCTCCGTCTCCTTGCCCAGAATTCGCAGCATCCCCTCGTGGTTCTCCAGTGCCCGGCTGATTCTCGCAATCTTCGCCTCGGTCGTTTCGTAAACATAATTCAGGGATTCGCCGAACTGTATGACACCAAACATCAGCACGTTGACCTCATCCTGAGGTGCAGCCCTGCCCTCCGCTTTGCCGGTCCTTGAGTGTGGACCTGCGTGCACTGCTCTCCAGCCCCCGGCCACGCACAGCATGCACAGGCCCCAGATCATCTTGATAACTCGCTGACAAACTCACTGCCGCTCTGTTATTTAACTGCTTTTCCAGCGAGGGTTGGGAAATAAGTATTTGTCCCTCACACCTGCGCTTAGGGGAGCATAATCAGAATTGCCCCTGGGTGATGAAACCGAGGGCAGGTGACTGTGCCTTATATTTGATGTGTACATGCAACACCGTGGTAAAACATTAGCTCAGCTGTAGTTCGAACTCAGGTCCCATCCGTGGCCTTAGTCTCAGTGACCTTGCCTCGAAGTTTAACCCCTGAGATACTCGTTTTGACATTTACGTCACATAAACACGTGACATGCGTAGCAATGTATGTCGCATTCTTGTCCTTGGTGCAGAGAATCGGTACCCACCGAGGTGCCTGGTTTAAATATGTGCAGTAAGCGCATGGTGTATTTTAAAAGTTATTTTGTAATGAGGCATTGGCTCTTGGCAAGTTGGAAAATCAGCTGTTTCAAAATACGGACAAAAGTTACCC
The DNA here is from genome assembly GCA_016785305.1 of Colistium nudipinnis. Lineage (NCBI taxonomy): Eukaryota > Metazoa > Chordata > Actinopteri > Pleuronectiformes > Rhombosoleidae > Colistium > Colistium nudipinnis. Next base: position 2,701,504 of record JAFBJU010001186.1, read on the forward strand.
CTCATGTTTGATTTGGACAGGAGTTAAGTTGACTTTTAGCAGGAATATTCAATATTGGAGAGCATCACATATGCAAACACTAATGTCTTTTATTTTCTGCAATAGGAATATTATAGATGATTTTGTTTTGTAGGGAAACTAGACATTGTCGCTATAACTCATTCGGCTTAAACGGAGCGATTGGTGTGAATGAGACATTCATCTGCAACCTGCGTCATTTTGCCTTGCAGAAATCTGCTGTATGTTTACCCGCAATCTCTGAACTTCGGCAGCCGCCAGGGCTCAGTGAGAAACATCGCCGTGAAGGTTCAGTTCATGGCAGCAGAGGACCCCAGTCAGGCTTTACCGGTGAGTCACAGCCAGTGGTAATCGAGTGACGCGACTTCTCAAAACGACATTACAGTTCCAAAGAACGGCTCGAGGCAGTGAAACCCTAGATGATGTCATGTTGGAAAAATGGACCTCTACAAAGCAGTTTATTATAGTACCTACACAGTTCACAAGACAGGCTACATACATCATTGTATTCAGTGAACCACATTGAACCACTTTAAAGTATTTTTTTATCTTAACTTGTGATTTATTTTTGGCCATTTAATAATAATAATATTTTCATAGGATGCCTGCTCACAAAGACAGATCTCCCAAATGTATCCAATATAAAACTGATATAACCGATATACTTATTTTTTAGGTCGTACAATTACATAGTGGATTGCAAATGTTTAAGGCCAAAAAGCCTCTTTCGTTTTGTTTTTTTTGTTTTTAGCTTAAATCTCTAATCTGTAAAATAACTGTAGAACTTGTGTTTGTTTTGCAAATTGAACAACGCTCAGTGAAGTGCTGAAAACATATTGACAGTGAAATGATGCAATGATTGACTAGACGGCGGTGGCGGCGTGCCTATGTCAAAAAGGTGCCTCATATTGGTCATGGGACAGCAATGTTTATGCACTGACTGTCATTTTGACCAGGTCATCTTTGGCAAGTCGAGCTGCGCCGAGTTCACCAAAGAGGCGTACACCCCTGTCATCTACCACAACAAGTAAGGCCCGGTCACTCGAGCATTCGCCGCACTGCAACTTCTTCCTTTTCCACAGTGTCCTCGTAAAACCGCATTTTTTAAAACTCCCGCCCCGAAAGGTCTCCCGAGTTCTACGAGGAGATGAAGATGAAGATTCCTGCCAATCTCACAGACAACCACCATCTGCTGTTCACCTTCTACCACATCAGCTGCCAGCCCAAACAGAACACTCCTCTGGAGTGCCCCGTGGGCTACACTGTGAGCGCACTCCAGCGGCTGGCCCGCTTTTAGCTGGTCCACCCACGCGCACACGCACGCACGCACACACACACTCTCCCGCATTTGACTTCTCCTCTGTTGCCTTGCCACGGGTGCGAGCTTGTTTGTTCTCTCTGCCTGCAGTGGATCCCTCTGATGCAGCACGGTCGGCTGCGCACGGGCTCCTTCAGTCTGCCCGTCTCGGTGGAGAAGCCTCCCCCCAGCTACTCCGTGCTCACCCCTGACGTGAGTGTATTTGTGGAGAATGTGTGACTCTCGGTTTGCCAGTTGTCGCCACCGGCTCCTCGTGGTGTGACGTGCGCGTTAAATGAATCGTGTGTCGCTCCGTGGCAGGTTCAGCTCCCAGGCATGAAGTGGGTGGATAATCACAAAGGAGTGTTCAATGTCGAGGTGACAGCGGCCTCGTCGGTTCACACCCAGGTAAGCGAAGGTGTTTTTTTTTTATATTTAGGAAGCAACCACGGATTGCGTGTTACTGAAAGTGACACTAACGTCAGCATTTAGAATTTTCATAATCTCAATGCCCATATGGAAGAGAAACCCACAACTGTATATATATAAACATTTGTCAACATTTGTTACACATCCACTGAGTTCATTTTGGTTGTGCCTCTAGGACCCACACTTGGATAAGTTCTTCACTCTCGTGTACGTCCTGGAGGAGCACTCCTTCCCCTTCCGCCTGAAGGACGTCATCATAACCGAGGCCAACATGGAGGGGGAGCTGAAGGCCAGCATAGCCGCGCTCAAAGGGGCTCTGCTGGACACCTGCGTCAGTTTTCTGCACCAGCTGCTCAACAAGCTCATTCAGCTCATCATCTACCCACCCGTCATAGGGGGCCAAATTGGTAAGGGCTACTTACTGACATGAATTCTGCTTCTGCAGATATGATTATTGTTATTACATTTAAATTTAAGCATCACGATGATAAGTTGTGGGGAAGGATTAGTTATTAGCCAAGTATTACCATTGCGTTATTCTTTGAAAGTCATAGCACGCATAAATTGGTCAGTGCACATGTCATACATGATTTAATGACCATTTCAAATGCTTAACCAACAGTGAACCTGGGCCGTGCTGCCTTCGAAGCTATGTCTTTATTGGTCAACCAGATGCACAAGTACCTGGAGGGGAACCAGGATCAGCACGGCCGCAACAGCCTGCTGGCGTCCTACGTCGAGTTCTGCTTTCGCCTGCCCACTGCCGAGCCGGCGATGACCCCGACAGGTAGGCCAGCCGGTCCAAAACACGAACGTCACAAACTGGACATTGCGCATCCGACGTCTGATTTTCTCCCCGTCTCCATGAGCAGCGGGCCCCCAGTCATACGAGATGCCCATGCAGTACGCCACCTTGTCCAGAGCCACGGCCCGGCCGAGCAGTCTGCATTTGGCGCGTTCCAAGAGTATCAGCAACTCCAACCCCGACTTGGCCAGCACTCCAGTCTCGCCTGACGAGGAGGTGCAAAGGATCATTGGGAGCAAGGTGAGTTGTCATTGAATCAGCTCATTACTGCAGTATTCCGGAAGCTTCTTTCTCGTCTAATGTTTTGTGCAAATAACTCTCTGCCAATTGATCGGCTCCAGCCAGTCTGCGTTAGCCTTTGAATGTGAGTCATCATTGAGACTTCTTTTCTTTTGTGTGGCATTCAAAAGCAACAAATACCTGTGTTGTTTTTGATGGTGATAAACCGCTATTTGCTTCTGTAGTACAAGAGGAAGAAATGGCAGTGTGTGTTTTTCTATGTTTTCTATGTTTTAGTCCGCGTGACCACACATTATTATACATTATATATCTATTATTCTGTTGTAACGATACTGTGATCCCTTGTGTCATCTCTTCACAGCAGATTCAGTAGTCTGAGGTTGTCTGAGAACTGTGTTCATGATGCAGCTTAGGTCAAAGATGCAGTTGTGCTTTGTGCCGCTGTCCCTTGTGATTCGTTCGGTCCTCCCTGCCCCTGTTTTAATTTCTGTTTCAGCTTCTTTTTTCCCCCCACATCCCTTAGTGTTTTTTTTCCTCTTCAGATAATCTTGTGTGTGGTAATGACCTTTCCTTTACTCACCGTGCCCTTGCCTCTTGCTGCTCTACGTGTTTGTTTGTGTGTGGGTGTGTGTGGGTGTGTGTGGGTGTGTGTGTGTGTGTGGTGTGTCTCGGTGGCTTATGGCAGGGCATTGACCGCTCCCACTCCTGGGTAAACTCTGCTTATGCCCCTGGGGGTGCCAGATCTGTGCTACGCCGGAACCCCAACTCCAGCTGTGAGCTCAAGCAGGTGCCAAATCCGTCCTCTTCCTCTTCCTCTTCCTCATCCTCATCACCGCCACCTCCATCCTGATCCATTTCTGCGCACCTTGTGCGTTAACTCCTCCCTGAGATCTCTGTGTATGTGTGTGCTTCTCTCTTCGTGTCACCCTGCGAGCCATATCCCACAATTAACATCTTTTCATCCACTATGACAGGCTGTCTGTCATTTCCGATTCATTCGCCACTTAACGGGTCATATCTGCTTTGTCTGAGAGACACAAACTCTTACCCGCCTTGCACACATCAGAGTTCATAGAGAGTTCTCTGGCCAGCCGTCCACTTCCATTCCATTCCATTTTCACGTCACTTTTCTGCTCATCTCACCATCACTCCATGTCAGGCAAACGACCGCAGCTGCAATCGCATGTCTGCCTATCTGGACAGCGTGGCCTTGTTTTCAGTTCCCACAAGGCAGATTACCAAGAAGGTAAAACTGGCATCTACTTTACCAAACAGTCGAACTGGTAGTCACCATAATATTACCAACAGGTTTTCCATGTCATGGCACTCATCAGTTTTCCATATCATTAACATAAATCAACAATCACAGCTTCTGTCTATCTGTGAGCAATTGAACAATTGCTTATTGATACACTTACATAGACTATTGTATTGTAAAAACGTACCGTAAATGTTATTATTTGATAGGATTATTATATTAGTATTTAAGTGACGATATGTTTGTTTTAATTGAGTACGTATTTAGTACCTGAATGACTATCAATGAAAAGTTCATGTCTCGCTCACTGCCACAAAACAATGCAAAACTTCAGTCTTGATAGCTCATATCGTTTCTGAAAGTGTTTCCCGGTTTTCACTAATACTTTCTTGCTGTTGATTCCCGTCTAGCTGCTCCATGAGGAGTTGGCATTACAGTGGGTGGTCAGCGCCAGCACAGTCCGGGAAGCAGCGCTGCAGCAGGCCTGGTTCTTCTTCCAGCTCATGGTCAGTAGGCCTCTGCAAAATTCATAAAGATTCAATTCATCATTTTTACAACACTAAAGACACTCTTAAGTCTTCTGACCAAACAACTGAAAATGGGGAATTTTGTTCCGCTCACACTATTATTTTCGCAAGAAAGGCAACACAAATTTCCTCGCAAACAACTAAACATTTCCGTTTCCATAAACGTTTCCCTCTTCAGACAAAGAGCATGTCCCATCATTTATTCTTGACTTCGAAATTGGACGTACTGAGGCGTCAGCGCTTCCCAGACCGCTTTGTGGACGATATTGCTGCACTTGTATGCGCCATCAGCGCAGACATTGCCAACCGATACCACAAGGTACGAAGCCGGCAGGAGTGCGTACGTTTTACATTTTCAGGAAAAGTTGAAAAGTCTGTATTAAATAGAATGTAGCCTCATCTTTAATGCAATGCTTCACCAGTATTTGAACCGGTGATAAACGCAATGTCATTTTTCCTTCTTGTCTAATTATATCCACCTATTTGTCTCCCACGGACGCCTCCTCCTCCTCCTCCTCCTCCTCCTCTCTCTCAGGATGTGGAGCTTGTGGAGAGGTTAAACAGCAGTCTGGCCTTCTTCCTGAATGACCTGCTGTCTCTCATGGACCGGGGCTTCGTGTTCAACCTCATCCGCTCTTACCACAAACAGGTGCTCCAAACTCCTCATCCCGTTTCATCCGTTGTCGCTTTCAATCCCAGGGCCCCCCCCGGCGTGTGTTTTAAACCCCAGCTTTTACTGTGTCAAACAAACCGAAACAGATTGCCAACAAGCTCCACACATCACAGAACCCCAGCTCGCTGAATGCACTGAGGATGGACTTCACTCGGATCGTCTGCAGCCACGAGCACTACGTCATCCTCAACCTGCCGTGCTCGACTCTCAGCCCTCCGGCCTCCCCTTCCCCCTCCACTTCCTCCACCACCTCACAGGTACCTGGAAAACGCAGAGAACGTACTAGACTGTTTTCTCTCTGGTGGAAATAAACTCCACGCCTGTAGGTTGAGGAGTTTAGCACTATCTCTGTCTGTGCTATTTATTTTTATACTTGTGTTCATTCTTTTGCATGCATTCTCTTCTGTTTCTTTTCATTTGTTTGGAGAATTGTCATCAGGTAAAGCACAAAAATATAATTTAAATGATTTGAGTTGCATCTGGGGTAATTAATCTTATTCTTTTGTCCCTCTGTTCCCTATCCCTAGAGTTCAGCGTTTTCCAGCGTGGTGCAAGACCAAGGTGTGGCCACCATGTTTGAGCTCTCCGTCCCTTTTCGTCAGCAGCACTTCCTGTCTGGCCTGCTGCTTACTGACCTTTCTCTCATACTTGATCCGGATGGGGAAGGGTTAGTTCTTCATTTATTTGTATAAAAAAATATATAAAAAGACAATTCAGACATTATGCTATATTTGTATATATAGGATAATGTCTGAGTGCACAGACTAAAAAACACTGATGTATTCTCTTGTTTTACCCACAGGGTTTTCTTCCTCCACAAAAAGGCTATAAGTGCCGTTCACGCCCTCCTCTGCAGCCACGATGCAGACCCACGCTACAGTGACCCTCAGGTCAGAGCCCATGTCGCTCAGCTCTACTTGCCCCTCCTCCCCATTGTCATGGAGACACTGCAGCAGCTTAATGACTTCTCCGGTGAGCAAAACAGGCCCACTTGTTATCCGCCACCTCGAGATCTGTGTGTCGTTTATTATTGCACCTGAGATTGCTTTTCATTATCTCTTCGCAGACTCCTCGCCTGCTCGGGCCCGCCATGCCTCAGCCCACGCCGACGATGGTGACCCAGACGGCAGCAGCACTATCAGTCAGTCTGTTGCCATGGCGATTGCCGGCTCCCCTTTGCCGCATGCTAAACCCAACGCATTTGCGCTGCCCACAGTGGTGAGTGATAGCGGCAGAGGTCAGACTGTTCCCCCGGGCCCTACAGAGCAACATGTTGCAGATTTGCCTCTGTGTGGGAGGCTGCTGCCTCAGTTTGACAGATAATCTCTCTGTCTCTCTCTCTCTCTCTCTCTCTCTCTGTCTCTCTCTCTCTCTCTCTCTCTCCCTCTCTCTCTCCCTCTCCCTCTCTCTCCCTCTCCCTCTCCCTCTCCCTCTCCCTCTCTCTCCCTCTCCCTCCCTCTCTAACCCTCTCTCTCTCCCTCTCCCTCTCCCTCCCTCTCCACCCCTCTCTCTCTCTCTCTCTCCCTCTCCCGATCCCCCTCTCCCCTTTTCTGTGACACCACACAAACTCTCATGAGTATTTGCAGTATTTGTTGTTTTCTGATGTACATTTGCCCCTCTTAGCCTGTAGGTGGCTCTCTGTCCATATTCCTAATAATAGCCATGAATCCCCTTTTGAGACAGAGGTTGTCTGCTTGTCCCCCTCAGGCCGGGCGTCAGTCCAGCTCTCTGTCTGCCGAGTGCAGCAGGACCCTGCTGGTGTGTTTCCTGTGGGTGCTGAAAAATGCAGATGCGGCTCTCCTGGAGCGCTGGGTGTCCGATTTGTCTGTGTTGCAAATCAACCGCCTGTTGGATCTACTGCATCTCTGTGTGTCCTGCTTTGAATACAAGGTACAATAACCCGACACTGCCAGGACTCTGCCCTCTTTGATCACTGGTATACACAGAAGATGTCAGAAACAGTTTTTTTCAGATATTTCTTTTGGACCTTCCAAAGCAACAGTACAGTACATCATCAAAGATATATGAGTGCTTGCTTCATGAAACTGTCTGATAAATAATCACATGTTCCATTCATACATCATTTATTGGAAATGTCCATTGGCTGATTTGTTTTATTTATCCCTGACCTGCCACGTTTGTGGGTCGTTGAAGGGGAAGAAAACTCTGGAGAGAATCAACAGCCTAACCTTTAAGAAGTCACAGGACATGAAGGCCCGACTGGAGGAGGCCATCCTGGGAACCATCGGGGCTCGTCAGGAGATGGTCCGCCGCTGCAGAGGTATGTTGTGTGAGAGCAGAGTAATATGTGTGTGTCAGCGTGTGAGTCACACGCTGGTGTTTATTTTTCCTGTGTTCACAGTAATTGTAATCTGTTTACCCTTGCAGAAAGGAGTCCCTATGGTAGCCAAGAGAACGTTAGGTGGAGGAAGAACGTCAGTCACTGGAGACAAAATACAGACAGAGTTGACAAGTATGTAATTGACATCAGTTGCGTAAGTTATTATACACAGACTCTTAGCCCTGATGCAAATTACTAGGAACTGTTTAATCCTCCAAGTCCATCAGTTCAGAAATTGAAATAAGTAATACAGGAAATCTGAAGAGAAAATAAAATAATAAGGTATTGTAAGGAAATATATCGGCTATTCGGTAGTACATATTTATGAAATAATTCAAAAAAAAACAAGTATGCCAAATATAGCTGCATATTCTTGTTATAGTATGTACAAGTTTGAATTCTGATATTAATTGAAGTTATGAATATGATCTTGCAAAATGCAATGCATCTTCATTTGAGGACTCTTGATAACATCTATCACAGGACAAAAGCTGAGATGGAGCAGGAGTCTGTGGTGGACGGAAACCTGGCGACTGAGGCCTCTCTCATAGTGCTGGACACGCTGGAGATTATAGTGAAGGTAAAACAATACAAAAGAACAAAAAACGCAGAAGTATCCAGAAAAACATTATGTATGGTAACATGTTGTTTTGTTTTACTCTGTCAGACTGTGGTGGCTTCAGAGCTGAAGGAGAGTGTTTTGGGTGGCGTGCTCAGAGTTCTCCTCCACAGCATGGCAGGCAACCAGAGCGCCCTCTTCCTGCAGCACTGCTTCACTACACAGAGGGCCCTGGTTTACAAGGCAAGAACATTCCTCATTGTCTGCAATATAATGAAGTGTCTTACCATCCTTCAAAAAAAAATATTTCATCGTTTTGCCAACAGAAAGCATATTTTACAGAAACTAATGGTAAATGGTATGGTATTGTATGTGTCTTTGTGTATAGTTCCCAGAGATGCTGTTCGAAGAGGACACCGAGCTTTGTGCAGACCTGTGTCTGCGTCTCCTTCGTCACTGCAGTAGCAGTGTCGGCTCGGTCAGAAGCCACGCCTCCGCCTCTCTTTACCTCCTCATGAGGCAGAACTTTGAGATAGGAAATGTAAGTTTGAGCATCGTCTTTTATTTTGCCGCCGTGCCCAGTCGGGCATGCCCACCGGAGGTTTAGGGAATTGATTCACTCACGACGATGGTGAGCCACAATGTGTCCCGTTTTTTTGTTTTGCCGCAGAACTTTGCACGAGTGAAGATGCAGGTCACCATGTCTCTGTCGTCGCTTGTGGGAACGTCGCAGAACTTCAACGAAGACCATCTTCGGCGCTCACTCAAGACGATCCTAACGTATGCCGAAGAGGACTTGGAGCTGCGTGACACCCCCTTCCCGGAGCAGGTCCAGGATCTGGTGTTCAACCTGCACATGATTCTGACGGACACCGTGAAGATGAAAGAGCATCAGCAGGATCCAGAGATGCTCATCGACTTAATGTACAGGTAATGGGATGCACATCCGTGAGACCAGTATGTGGAAGAAAAAGGAAAAAAAAGGTTTCACGACTAAATGCTAAACTGTCCTCTCATTTCTAACTTCAGAATTGCCAAGGGCTACCAGAACTCGCCAGACCTGCGTCTCACGTGGCTGCAGAACATGGCGGGGAAACATTCGGAGAGAGGGAACCACGCTGAGGCTGCCCACTGTCTGGTTCACAGCGCCGCTCTGGTGGCAGAATACCTCAACATGCTGGAGGATTGCCGCTACCTGCCAATTGGCTGTGTCACATTTCAGGTCAGTGCATGCTGTGTTGCAACACTTGTGTTTATAGTAATTATTATGCTTTTAATTGTTTTTACACACAGGCTTACACACAGCATTTTCATTGCCAGTAGACAAGAGCAACGCCCACCCATTGATTTAGGTTGCAATATTGTAGCCCTTTGTTCCCTGAGAGACGGCATCCAATGTTGTCATAGTATTGAGTGTTGAGTATGAATGACACTAAAAGTCAACCTGAACTCAAGAATACGTCGGGTGGTGCCAAAACCAGGAGTTCCAATGCACAACAGAAGTTGAATTTATTTTATTTCTCCCTCAGAATATTTCATCCAACGTCCTGGAGGAGTCGGCAGTATCTGATGACGTGATGTCTCCGGAGGAGGAGGGGATTTGTGCTGGGAAGTACTTCAGCGAGTCCGGCCTGGTGGGCCTCCTGGAGCAAGCAGCTGCGTCCTTTAACATGGTACGACTCAATTTCTGACAGGCTGCATGTTCACACAGCACAAGGTTACAGCATTAAAATGGCTATGGGGGGGCAGCGTTATGTGATCGAGTGGTATGTATAGAACTGGCTTTCCATCGTGCTCCAACCCCAGGCGGCCATGTACGAGGCCATAAATGAAGTGTACAAGATTCTGGTGCCCATCCATGAAGCCAACAGGGACTTCAAAAAACTGGCCATTGTCCACGGAAAGCTGCAGGACGCCTTCAACAAAGTCTATAACCAAGTAAGTCTTGTCGTTAAAACATGACCAATTAACTGGACTTAAGGACTGTATCCTGACTTCTTTTCTGTGTTTCTTTTTCAGAGTTCTGGATGGGAGGTAAAAAGCTCACTTATTAACTGTAAAGGTAAAACTGAGAATACTTTTCATTTTGTATTGACACCATTTTTTCTCCATCATCCTCTGCTGTTCCATTCTGCCTTCCCCTGTGGATGACTTGTTACTGGTGAGTGACACAAAAGCCACACATTTCGACCCACTGCTACTATATATTTTCCCCTTTTTTCTACAAATGTTGCTTTTCTGTTACTTAAATGACTTAAAATACACCTTTTAAGCTGCGGGGGGGAAAAAAACAATCCCAAAACCTCAACATCAGAATTGAGTTTCCGCTCTGTTCCTTGAAAAATGTCGTTATTATTAGTCTTGCTCTACTTATACCCATAAGCTTAATGTGTACTTCATGCTGATTTTAGTTCACACCGCCTCATCGTTTCATCCCTATCCTCAGTATTCAGAGAATGTTTGGGACCTACTTCCGGGTCGGTTTCTATGGCTGCCGGTTTGGAGACCTGGATGAGCAAGAGTTTGTTTACAAGGAGCCATCAATCACCAAATTAGCCGAGATCTCCCACAGACTCGAGGCAAGCTAACTCATCGTGGTATGAACAAAGTTTCAATGACTTGTTTCTGAGAAACTCACGTTCAAAGATCAATTTGTTTGGTGCCCAGGAGTTCTACTCTGAGAGGTTTGGGGATGAGGTGGTGGAGATTATCAAGGACTCCAGCCCGGTGGACAAAAACAAACTGGATCCCAACAGGGTGACTATATCTGGCTGATAATATAATTGTACGCAATTTGACATAAGGCATAATTGTCCTTACATGTGTTTGTGTTTTTTTTTAGGCCTACCTCCAGATCACCTACGTGGAGCCATACTTTGACACATACGAGCTAAAGGAAAGAATCACCTACTTTGATAAGAACTACAACCTGCGTACCTTCATGTACTGCACGCCCTTCACCCTGGACGGCCGCGCCCACGGCGACCTGCACGAGCAGTACAAACGCAAAACCATACTGACAACCTCTCATGCCTTCCCTTACATCAAGACACGCATCAATGTCATCCACAAGGAGGAGGTGGGTACCCGCTCTAGAGGGATTTTTGGTCATTTGCCGGACCAGAATAGGACGTGGATAAAGAGAAGATATGACTTTCTCTCTCATCCTTTCGTGTTTTTTTATGTTATGTTATGCCCAGATCATTCTTGTCCCCATGGAGGTGGCCATAGAGGACATGCAGAAAAAGACTCAGGAACTGGCCTTCGCGACAAACCAAGATCCTTCGGACTCCAAGATGCTGCAAATGGTTTTGCAGGGCTGCGTTGGCACCACTGTCAACCAGGTATGTCCTTAGATGCAAAAAAAATTAATAAATAAATCCACAGCTCCCTCCCGGGATATGAATCATATAAGGGTGGGGTTGAAAGTCTGGGTCAGTGTTTTAAGTAGTGACTGACATTCCTCAGCAGATGTGTAACCTATTCTCTCCCTCGCAGGGCCCCCTCGAGGTGGCGCAGGTCTTTCTCTCCGACATTCCTAATGACCCAAAACTGTTTCGACATCACAACAAACTGCGCCTCTGCTTTAAAGACTTCACTAAGAGGTGATGACACACTCCACGGCCCAGACACAGGCGGGTCGTGTAACTAATAAAAACAAATCCCGGTGTCCTCACTGCTCTCTCTCTCTCTCTCTCGCAGGTGTGAGGATGCCCTGAGGAAGAATAAGGCCCTGATTGGTCCAGACCAGAAGGAGTACCACCGAGAGCTGGAGAGGAACTACAATAAACTGAAAGAAGCTCTGGGTCCTCTCATCAACCGCAAGATCCCCCAGCTATACAGAACCCTGCCAGCTCAGGCTACACAAACACAGAGGTAACTTGAGACACGCACACACACACACACACACACACACACACGCACACACACTTCTCAGAAACGCACAAAATGAGCTCATGTTCTTGCTCAATGCCCATCAAACCAACAAAAGAAACATAAAACCAAACCTTATTTCACTTCGGGTCATACATGCATGCAATCTGTATTTATCACCATCAAGGAATAGATGTGCTCTCATCATTTTGTCAGTCACCGACAGTCACGTTTCTCCACGTTTCTTACAAACATTGAGAAAAGAAAGTCGGTGCCCCTTGAAGTATTCCCTCCTGTGTGACTATGGGAACCGTCATCATATGTTTTTTGTTTTCATCGGGTTTGGCATCAGTTCTGTGTTTGCATGTGTCTGTGGTCTGTTGGTTCATAATGAAAAACAGATCCACAGTCGGCAGCACCTGTCACAGTGACGCTTCAATATCAGAGAAAACAAGCATCTTGATTTTTTTCAAACTGATTTAAAATATTACCTTGAGAATAATATGAAACAACACTGTGGCTCTGCCTCATGCTCGTTCTTTGAAAGAAGATACTCATGTTGGTTCATAATGGAGCACCACAAAAAGACAAGATTCACTAGAACTCTATCACTCCCTGCGTCAGATTTCACCGCACCTCAGTAAAGTTTGCAGATACATTTTTCAGCAGAATTAAACTTGCGGTTAAAGATTCTTTATCGTCTTTCTAAACTCTCTCCTTCAGGAACTCCTACAGTAGGTCCAGTCTCCGGAAAGTGGACTGCTGAGGCGGAAGGAAACTGGAAAACAACACAGAAACACAAGCTTTACAAATGTGTTGCATCCCCATGGCGTCTGTTCCCCCTCCCCCCCACTGATCTGCACACCAACTGTCACCCGTAGCATGCTCTTCCTCATCAAGCCCGTTGTTTTACCCACCCACCCCTACCGGCCACCCAGACACCCCATAATCCCCCCCACCGCACAAACACACACTGGCTTGCCACTTCTTCCACCGCTCTCTCACTCCTCTGCGGGAGAAGACAGCAGCTGTGTGTGCTGGAAAGTTATCTGCACTGTAAACATGGTTGATTGTCGCGAGGCTTTGACATGTGGGCGTTTAAAAAAAAAAAAAAGAACAAACGTCCTCACCGATGACCCAAAGTGATCTCTGAGCCTGAGCTGTTTTTTAACCTGGTCTTCTTTTCTTTTTTTTACAGCACTAGAGCTGCCAAACACACTGCATCCAAATGTTTGTTCTCGGGTAGATCTGTTCATTCCAGCGTTTGCTTCTGTGTTGTCTGTTTTGTGTCACAGCCTTAAAATGTGTAGTCGAGTCTTTTATTATTTTTTCTCAACTATGTCTGGTAGTGGTCACGGCCAGACCTATTAAATGGTCCCAGGGAGTTTTTCTTATGTTATCAACAGACCAAATATCTGACATTCCTTCTCCCTCAAGTTGTCACATTTATCTTCCCATCTCTCTGTTATAAGAATTCATTACTCAGAGGAGGTGGGATCACTTTGTCCATGTTCAGGTCTCTGTCCAAGTCCAGAGGGGCATATACTATAGCAGCAGTTTAAGAGGGAAGCATTAGGGTGAGGGGAGGGGGGTGTAATGTATGTTTTAATGTGTTTTTGTAAACTGTGAAATGATCTAGTAATGCACTGTAGTCACATTACAGGTTTATCACAGAAGCACTGCCCTCAGCCAGGCCTATGTCCTTACCATCGCCGTGCAGTGGAGTCCAATAACTGCACCCATACATTTTGTCTGTGTGGTTGAATGCAGATGGTGTTGGGACTTGGCAAAAAGCACTCCAAATGCCCTGCCTTTGACCTGGCTGTGGAGGATTTATATTCCAACTACTGTATCTATTATATTGCACTATTGTAGTATAACAAACTGCAGCACATTAACACTGTAACTATTAGAATACCTGTGCTTTTTGTTATTTTATGAGGCTGGAAAAGTTTTTTTTAAACAATTAGATGAACTTTTTTTTTATTTATTTTACACTTGTCTTTTTTTACCGCATTCTATTAAATTTCTCTTCCTATACCTTTGGTCATCTTTTGTTCGAGGGGCTAAGTCGCTGTGATACATTTTTAAAACTAAAAAAAAAAAAACGTTTTTAGCTATCATAATGATATATATATAGTCCCATTGTGGCTGTATTATGTGTTCCTCAATGGTGATTTGTACTGTCAGTATCACATGGATATAATATGGTATATAATACGCAATATGGTAAATATCGGCGCATAATAATAATCTGGAGTGTTCCAACATGGCAACTGGTCTTGTTGAAGACGTTCCACCTCTCATCCAAGAGGCTTCTTCATTTCCAACTGGTGGGAACGTTCAGGAATATAGAATAATGATTTATTATTTCACTTTGATTAGAAACATTCTAGCTTTAGGTTTTGCTTCTTCTGAACACGTCTGCCACCCCTTCCGGTGTTAGCAGTGTCTGTAAAGAAGTGGCCACTGAATGGCTTTTGAAGTCCAAGAAGGTTTTTTTGTCCTGCAGGTCCTCGAAGAAGCACGGGTGCTGTGGGACGCTGCGAGAGCCGAGCGGAGCCGAGCGGAGCCGAGCGGAGCCGAGCGGAGCCGAGCGGAGCCGAGCGGAGCCGAGCGGAGCCGAGCGGAGCCGGGCCGTTGGCCCTTTAAGAGCGGCAGGAGGGGGCGTGCAGCATCCTGCCAGTTGCGGTGTTTTTGTCTCCCTGTCAGAGAGCGCTCCTGGGCCGAGGCGGCAGGAGGGATCCATCAGCTCCAGGTAAGAGCTGCTCAATCCGGACTGAAACACCGTCTCTGCACCCCTGCTGTGCTCCCTGTGCGTCTCCTTGTGTTTTCCTTTTGAGCGGGACTTGTTTGTGTGAGGCGTCCGCTCCGTTCCTCCGTGTGTCTGCGGGAAGTAACGGCTCCTTTATCCTCCTTTATCCCCGCGGCTCGCTCCAACATCATCGCTACGGCTCCTCAGCCCGGTTTACTATTTTTCCTCCGGTGCGTGTTTTTTTTTCTCCTCGGAAAAAAATATATAATCACAAAAGGCGTCGTATTGATCCCAGCTGAAGGAGTGCCTGTCCCACTGAAATGTGGCATTATTATGATGCTTTGTTTGGTTTCCATTATAAAGGGAAATTACTGGGTGAAAAAGCGATGTGTTTTCCTTACAATCAAATTGATATACATATATATTTGTGTTGTTTTTTTCTGTATTTGCCACGGGACCTAAACTCGACCATCGCTGTCTGGTGTCGCTGAGTATTTGCAGCGACCACACACACACACACACATACACACGCACACACACACACACACAGTGTGTGAACACATCTCTGTGTTATATTACCAAGTCGTATGTCCCACACGTCATTTTTCGAAAGACAAAAACAAATTTCGTGTGTGTGTGTGCAAGTGTGCGTGCGCGTGCGCGTGTGTTTGCCCCTTTATTGTCCAAACTTTTTTCTCCTCGCGCACCACACTCGATCTGTTGCAAAAAACAAAATCAAATCGTTTTTTTTGGGGGGAGCAACAATTCAGCAGGAAAAGAAAGTGCAAATCCGGGGAGTGCAGCGAGGACTCGGGGGAGAGGGTGGGTCTGTAAATTCTGGGAGTCTTCATGACTTCCAGATGTTGAGATCAGCCTCTCCGCGCCGCTCCTCGCCCTCACGTTTGCTCCTCTCTCCGCCTGGAGCTGGTCGCTGGTGACTCAGGGGGAGTTCGTATCCTCAGGATATGGATGAGGTTCTTCTGGGGCGGTGGGTGTCAGCAGGGCGCGTGCAAAGAAAACAAGACCGAAACTCACATTTTGCACATTTTATTGGAAATCCTTGATTTTGTTTCCTGCAGCTTCGGCTTCTTGGCCTGCACTGATT
>JAFBJU010001186.1:2717592-2858481 GCA_016785305.1 Colistium nudipinnis
TAATAGGGATTATTGTTGGTTTAACAAGGACCTTTGTATGGCAGAATATCTCGTGCCATGTGTAGGAGACTCCTCAGTCCTGATTCATCAGTAAGCACATCAGATGTTGTTTGGATGAAGGATGTGCAGGACTTGGCAGGATGTGTGTGTGTGTGTGTTTGGGGGGGGGGGGGGGGGGAAGTCATCATGCTACACACCAGTGTCCTGCTGTTGTGTGCCATTGCGTGTCTTAAATCACATGCAGCCAGCAGCCAGAGACTGTAACAGCTGCATGGTTCTGTCCTGTCATTCATGCTGTTGCAAAGGGAGGCGAGTGGACTATGGCTCCAATAGTCTACTAGGCTATTTAGTATGTCTTCATATTGCAATTGTGTTGAACAACTAATCAATGTAATAGTCAAGTAATGTCTGCAACTAAAACAAACAAACATGGTAAACAGGCAAGAAGGCATGTCAATTGTTCTGTAATAGTTTTAGCGAGGTGAACCTGAAAAACTGGCAAGTGTAAAGTTTCCTTGCAGTTTTAAGATCTTCTGAGTGTCAGTGAAAGCTGACTCCCAGACCCCTGGGAGTCCCCCAAGCTGCAGATTGGGGAATTCCTGATCAGGTTTGTCTGCAGCTGGAGTTTCTTACATTTTTTTTTTTTGGTCCTGAGCTGGAATGCGATTGTCTTATAACAGCGTTTGGACGCAGGGGTGCTCCGGTGGAATGTGGGGTTATAAACCCCATTTGCACACTGGGCCACACGCCGGGCATTTAAAGGGTTCAGCGCGGCTAATGAAATTACAGCCTGAGCCCGCATGAGACATGCCTGTCATTTTCCAGTGGCAAGTAGTGAGTTGATTTGGGACAGTTTTTGCTGCATGATCAAATGTCTGTTCTGCTTCAATAATATACGGTAATAATTGGATGGTTATGGATATAAGGATAGTTTTTTTGCTGGACGTGCATACAGCCAAGTTGCGTTTCATCTTTCAAAACATAAATGAGTTTATATTTAGGTTGGAATACATATATTCCACATTCCAAATCAGGCTATTAAAACACTTCTTGTTTTTTTCCCCAAAAAATCGCAGCATCATTTTAAGACGATTAAAGACAATTTGTTTTTGTTTGTGGGATAAACATAGGGCTCATTGTTATTGTGGTAAGATTAGCTGGATTTGGTCTGAGCACTGAGAGTCAATGCACAGAGTTAATACTCCTGATCCACCACATAGATCAGGGGAACCAGAGAGGTAAAGGTTTCAGTGAACGTATGGTCTTATCAGGCTTCCGACCGTCATTCATTATCTGCCTGAATAATCCGATTTGATCTCTTGATTAAATGGATCACTCAGAAAGGTGCGATGGATTGTTCTGTCCAGCAAAGCACGCAGATATGTTGAAGGAGTGTTGTTTTCTTTATGCACACACACACACACACATACACACACACACACACACACATCCTTTTGATCAGCATCTCCCTCTGAATGAGGAAGTAATTGATGAGATCCCTGAGAGGGAACCACTTAACCACATCGCCACCTCAGTGAGATTACTTCCTCTGTTTTGCTGGGCCATCCGCTCGGTGCCGCGACGCACGAGCTGACCTGAGCTTTTTAACCCCAGCACCACAGTGCGCCGGCCGACTCTGCGCCACCCCTCTGACTGCCGTCTGGACTATGTCTTCCTCCCGTCCAGACCCCATAGTTTCCCTCAAAGCATGTGCAAAGTTCAGCCCCTCTGCTCTGCATCATTCTTAATCCACCCACCTCCACAACTGAAGAGGAATTTTCACCCAAACGCTTTTTTTTGGGGGGGGGGGTTCTTTTCCGGTGCCGCTCAGTCCCACCCTTGCTCGGTTTCCTGTCGGAGGTCAGCACACTGACCAATGGCAGACCGGCGAGTGTTTACTCTGCTCCAGTTCCAGGAGTAATGTGAGCTGCCCGGCCCCTCCCTTTGGCCGTACTGTAGCCAGAGCGCGTCTGCTCCTCAGTAACGCACCTCTCCTTAATGTAAAAAACAGGGATTTTCCTAAAGGGCAGACAACTCTGGAGGAGACGTCCCGTAGGACCGTGATTTCACCGTCCTCAGATCAGAGTCCAAGTTGGTGCAGAGCCGCATGTCGTCCAGCAGCAGCACAAGAACCGACTGTGTTACCATGTTAAGATGAGATCATCTGGCCTCGGTGCACGTGATGAAGGCCCAGTCTATCAAGCGGTGACGCATGTCGCTCGGCCGCGTCATGCCTGCCGACAAATGGCCGTTGTTGTGTCGACGTTTAGCATTTTGCAGCTCTTCTGGAGAGAAGTTTCTCGTAATTTTTCCCTGATATATTATTCATTCAGGACCAGTTGGCTGAATGGAGCCATCTGTGCTGCAGCGTGTGGAGGAGGACAAAGAGGCCTTCGCAGATGGATCAATAAGCGTGTCTCCTCTTGTGATCCTATGTAACATTTTAAAACTCTCTCGCACGTCTACGTTTAGGCTTCCGTTGTGGTCCGTTACTCTCAGAAAGAAAAAAAAAAAAAAAAAAACTCCAAGCGACAATCAGGGTTTTTTTTTGTTAAACAAAGTGCAGCTTCTCATAGGGATTGTCTATTGTCGGTCTATTTTTGGGAGTGGAATGCACAAATGATGGTAATCTTCTAGGCGGAGCCGTTTAAGATTATGTAGAAAGGTCCTTTGAAACTTTATTTACTCATCGTGAGCCGTTCTTGTAGCCCTCTGTGATCTTATGTTATTTCATATTAACAGGAGTAGGCTACATTGGAGCGGCAGGATTTGCAGTGCTTCATATTGGTGGAGTTAAAATCCGAAAGCAGTCATGGCCTTCTCATTCGAGAAGTTTCCATCCAAAACTCTCAGCACCCCTGCACCCCCCTGCTTGGAGTTTTGCCTTTCTTTCCCTCACATTCCCACTCTTTTTTTTCCCCTCCCACCCTTACTCACATACTGTACCGCTCTCCTCTCCTTTCTCCCTCTCTCTTACCCCTCTTACTCATTCTTTTTTTTTTTTTTTTCTTTCTCATTTCTTGTTACTCTTTCTCCTGGGCTGGGAGGAAGTGACTGGGTTGATCCTGGATCCTCAGGGAATAGAGAGATGGAGCTCCCTTTCCTGTAACCCTTTCTTAATCACACCCCAGACAGTTGCCACTGGTCATCTCTGTTTTGCAACATCAATTAGTGTGGTACAATGCGAGTACGTAGCACATACTGTCCACTGGCAAAGCAGTTTCAAGTTTAGAGCCTTTCTGTGCAAAAATAACTTCCAAAAAATAGCCGTTTATGTTCTAAGATTGTTGCTTAAATGTTTCTACTACATCAAAAATCTAGCATCACATTGTCCAATTTATCATTGCCAAGACAGACAATTTAAAAATGGCTAAATCACTTGGCTTTCACATCATCGCTGCCCTTACCTGAATAAATCAACTTAAAAACCACAGTGTGGGAGTCCTCAGGCCGGAGACAGTGTTGGTGTGTGTTGGTGTGTGTGTGTGCATGTGTGTGCGCGCGTGTGTGTGTCTGTGTGGGGGGGGGGGAGTCGATGAGAGTTCAAGTTGTAATGTTTGGCATTTGTCTTGGACAAGTATTTGCCATTGAGTCCACCGCAGGCTTTGAAACTCAAAAGTTCCCATCTTTAATCCTATCTTTTGGCATCACTATATACATTTTAATGACCTGACAGGGATGTATTTATGTGCGTGTTTTTTTGTTCACTATTTTACATAATTAGTAGCTTAAACATCAAGTCACCCCAGAGCTTCGGGCACTTGTGTACCTAGACATCAGTTCTGCTCCATGTATTCCCAGTTACTGTCAGTGTGTGGGTCCCAAACAGCACTTTATCAACTGTTTGTTTGTTTTGAGGCAGATTTCTTCGCCACACACTCATGCACACGCTGTTTCTCTCTGTCGCTCACTCACTCGCTCTATCCGAGATGCCCCGCCTTGCTTTATATTGGAACCAGCTGTGGAACCCGAGGCCTGAATGAATGGCTCTTTGTGATTTGGCTGTCGTTCCAGTCTAAAAGGTCTACTTCTCCCCGTAGCCCTCCGCCCTCTGAGTTATTGGCATGACAACAACATGAAACAATGAAGCCAACAACAGCGTGTCTTGTTATGATGTTACGCGAAAGGTTACAGTGACTTTTTTTTTTAAGGGCCGCCAGACCCTTCGACAAAATGTCCACCAGAATCTGCAGACGTGGTCACACAGCTTATCTGGTGGACAAGCTTCACGCCCGTGTAGTCCCGCACGTTAAAATCAGTCCTCAGAGGTGATGTGTGCCAATGATTGGCTGTCCCCACCCTGCTGAAGGGTGTGCATGTTGTTGTGTTTGTGGCGAGCATGTGGTAGGCAAGAAAACCCCAAACATTGCCCAATCGAGTGGCAGGGAGGCTCCCAGCCTTGAATTGATTCAAGGTTGGGTGGGGGTGTAGAAAGCTGGGAAAGGAGGAGAGGTGCGGTGCATGCACTATTCCTCATCCAGGGTTGCACCACGAGGAAGTCAGCGATCCATTGGCATTTCATGGGGGTATATTGTTCCCATCCGGTTTGTCAGTCAAAACCGCTGGAATGTTTTGGCGTGTTTTTTTTTTCCCGGCTTTGCAACCTGTGTTTATAGTCCTGCGAGGTCTCCTCTTTTGTAACCTGTCATACGTTTGTCTTTTGCCCCGTGTCAGTTGAAAAGTTTCTTTTATTCTCCTCTCCCCACAGGTGCCGAGCGTAACGGGGCAAGAAGAAAAAAAAAAACACGTGAGAGGAGCCTGGGGAGGAGGGATCCAAGCCTTGGAGCGCGAGTAGCTGGTAAGAAGTGGAACATAAATCCCTCTTTTCCTAATTCCCAAACCATCCCCATAAGCTTGAGCAGAATAGCAATCCCCAAAAGGCTGAGGGAGTCACCGAAGCAGCGGAAAAATCCCTAAAGATCTTTTTTTCCCTGGGTGGCGGGAAAAATGGCATTCCTGACTTTGCAATACGGAGGTTTAATCCTTTGTAATGGCAATAATAATTAGGTGACTCAATGAGTGGAGGCAGCGACTTTGATAAACATGGGGGAACTGACCTCGGGTTCTTGACTCTCCGGGGTGGTCTCAATCCGCTGATACGCCAAAGACGCATATATTAACCTCAATCTTGGTTGTGTGTGTGTGTGTGCGTGTGTGTGCGTAAATCCATTCTCCATTTCAGTAGCGCAGTCTTCTGCCGACGTCTTACAGGACGTTCTGCAGACGGGCAATTTGCGCTGGTTGACCTGCATCTTACCCCCTGAGGGCTGTCTTAATCTTAATGGTAGGGGAATGGAGGGAGTAGACCGAGCGACGTTAACTTCCTTTTAGTATGGTATGCAGCTGTACGGGGAGGTAGGGGGGTGGGAGGGCAGAGTGGTTGCCAGGCGTTTGTCCTGGATGAGGCTGGCCAGGAAGAGGCTTCTGAAGAAAGGAAGTGTGGCGCGCGCTGGTTTCTGTTTAGATGTCGTCCCAGAGGAACGCTGTCCCACACCGCACCGCACCGCACAGTCACAGGGAATATGTACATGCCCGGAAAACACATCCGAGACACCCAATGTGCCACTGTTGGGAGACGCAGATGTGGCGGCCCAGGGTTTTGCGTGGGTGTTCTTTTGCGGGAGGAATGGCACACCCGGGAGAGGCAATAGGAGAAAGAGACATCTGGGGTCGAAAATAATTGCGAGCGTGAAGACATAATTTGAGGGAGTGGAAAAACTGGATTTGGGGAATTCAAAGAGTAATCAAATCCACCGTGCCATCCGTCATGTCTGCGTCGCTGGGATGTTTGGTCACTTGACCGCACACTCTAATTATACCTCATCAACTGTCCCCTGTCAGCGCTGTCCTCCGCCCTCCTGTTTCTCACACAAACACGCACACACACATGTGCGCGCTGTCTCACTCGCCTGCTCTCTGTCCCGCTCTCACTTTCTCACACATGTAGTCCTAACCACACCACGCTGTGCACCCTGCAGCACATAATCAGTCAAACACTTTCATGCCATACTGGGAATAATCAGGCCCCCTCGCTGTGTCGTGAACTTTGTTTTTTTTTTTCTTATGTTAAATGAAATTATTTCAGATGAGTAAAAACACTGTGTGCTTTTGTTATTGATGAATCCTAACAACAGTTGTCTAGTGTTCTTTGGAAATCACCCGTGGAGCGTTCATGCAAGGCCATCCAAAACTGTACATCCGGGACACCTGATGAATTCCTCGTGTTTAGGGTTATATCAGCGGCGAAACACAATACCGTCTTGGAGTGGGAAGACATTTTTGACTATGATAATTATAATATGGGTGGGCCGCGCGCACATACACAACATTTCTATGTGTCACAGTGTGTGTGTGTGGCAATCTTGGTATGAGAGGGTGACGAGGGGACACAGATAAGGACAATCACACCAGGACATTAAATGCACTACAGTGCTTCAAAAATACCAAGTCTATTTAGTCAGTGTTTCCAAGTGTCCTACTTTTTTTACACACAAGCAAGCACTGACTAGTGTCACAAGATAGTGAGAGAGAGAGAGAGAGAGAGAGAAGGAAGGAAGGCGAGAGAGAGCTCAACATAGAGTGTAGACTCCGTTCTAGCTGAAGAAACAGAAACCGAGGTTAACCGAGTATGTCCTGACAAAAAAGCAGCCAAAGCAGAGGTTTGCCGTCCAGACCTTTTGATCCTAGCCCCTTTAAAGTCTCAGTAGTATGACAATATTCAATTGGCTGAATCTATGGATGGCTTAAACATTACGTGCACCGTTCCCACCAAGTGATGACCTAGAAAGTTAATCTTTTTCTAAAAAAGGCAAAAAAGGCACCGCTGTTGTGGACCGTGTGACGTTGTCGCTGTTGCTGGGTTTCTATCTGTAGGAGGAAATAAAGCACCGTCATTTGTTTGGGAAAGAGTCAAACGCATTACCTCTGCTATGAAAAAAATGCATCGCACTACGTTCCCTGCAGTTCACTGGGCTTTCTTTGTTAAAGTAATGAGCGAGCGAGTGTGGCGAGGAAAGAGGGAGACAGTGACCGGCCGAAACCTCCTGATTGTCAGCTGATGTTGAGAGGGGCGAGAAAGCACCAGGAAAACGCGGAAAGAGGAAAGGGGGAGAGAGAGGAGAGGGGAAGGGGGAGATGTGGAGGGAGAAAGTGGAGAGAGCGAGTGTCTGTAAAGCCTGATTCGAGAGCTGAAGTTCGCGTGCACAGATGATTCCTAATAAGGTTGTAACTGGCAGTCTGAAACCTCTGTCCTGGAATAAGCTGCCAGGAAACTTCTTCTCCGAATGTTAAGAACAGAAACAAACACACAATCGACTGCGACCCACTACACGCTCTGAGAAAAAATGAACGAATAGAAAGAGGGTGACAGTGGGTAAGAGAGGCCGGGGGGGGGTCAAATTATTTCTGGCCATGATACTGAAGGAACAGTATGATCAAAAAGAACAATCATTTATCGGCCAAATACAAGCCACATGTTGCCAAGTACCAACATCTGTACGGAGTAAAATTTCCATATGTCCACATAAATGCAACAATATTACCAAGACACCACACATTTGGGATGTTTCTTTATCATTTCCACTTGTTTCTGTGTCCCCACAGGTGACAGTTGGTGGATGACTGTTTGGATCCCAGCCACAGGCTCATCATGGCTCAGGTGCTGCACATGGACCCCGGGTTCCCAGGTGCCGCTTCTGTTTGTTTACAAATATACTGCTCGACCGAATGTATAATGTAGTTATTTTGAAACAATACATTGATATTGGTCAGATTTAAACCGTAAATGCAACTCACGAGTCACCGGATAGTTGTGTTATCCCGACACTAACAAGATCGGGTTCTAATGAGCTGCACCAAACCACTTTGTACCTAATTTGGAGATAGTTTCAAAGTGCGTACATAAATACACAGAAGCCCAAGAGTTAATGTTGTTTTCTAAAGTTTGAGCCCAAGATTAGACTCTGATTTCCGTTTGTTTAAAGTTGAATTTCCTTCCCCTGCAGGGAAACTCAACCCACCTGCTCCCCCTTCCCTGCACGGCAAAGAGCAGGAGGCGCCCTACTCAGTGGAGACCCCCTATGGCTACCGTCTGGACCTGGACTTCCTCAAATATGTTAACGACATAGAGAAAGGAAACACTATAAAGAAGGTGCCTATCCAACGCAGGCCGCGCTATGGCTCGCTGCCCCGCGGCTACGGCTACGCCGGCTCCTGGTGGACGTCCACGGAGTCACTGTGCTCCAACACCAGCATGGACAGCCGCCACTCGTCCTTCTCCTACTGTGCTCCGGGCTACCACACGACGCAGAGACCCAGCTTCAGCACGGCCCGGGTGGAGAAAACCCTCCAGGATGCGCGCCGGAAACTGGAAGAAGAGAAAGAGGGACGCCGGTTCTCCAACCTCGGCAGCATGCACAGCAGCATGGCGGGCTCCAACACCTCCATAAGCAGTGCGCACAGTTTCAACCGGGCGCAGGGCGGCAGCGGGTCCTTCACCCCGATGAGTTCGGGCCTGTCCACCCCTGTGACCCCGACCCCGGCCCACCTGCAGCACGTCAGGGAGCAGATGGCGACGGCCCTCAGGAAGATAAGGGAGCTGGAGGAGCAGGTGAAGACCATCCCCGTGCTGCAGGTGAAGATCTCTGTGCTACAGGAGGAGAAACGGCAGCTCAGCGTCCAGCTCAAGAGCCAAAAGTTCCTGGGCCACACACTGGGCTTCAGCAGAGGACGTCCCAGAGGAGAGCTCTATATCGACATCCCAGAAGAAGAGCTGAGCACCGGAGCGAAGAGCGGCAGCAAGCCCGCGGGGCCGCTGTCTCCCACCGCACCCGAGGGCTCCAAGCAAGACTCGGGCTGCGAGATTGAGGACACGGTTATTGTGGGCGGAGCCCGGCCGGACGCCAAGCGGGAGGTGCGCACCATCGGAGTGGGGCCGGAGGACAGGAGGGGCAGTTGTCAGGTTGGGGTGGGGGTCAGGGAGGAGGAGCTGGGGCTGCTGCCGGAGACGGCGGCTCTCAGAAACCAGGTGGGTCGGCTGGAAGGCGAGCTGCGGAGGACGATGCAGGAGCTGCAGGCCGCGCAGAAGCAGGCGGCGGCCGTCGCCCAGAATCCCCCCCGGGCCGAGCACCCCGTCATGGCCACCAGCATGGGCTGGCAGGAGGCGCAGGGCAGCAGCCTGCACTCTCTGGTCAGCTTCACCCAGCAGCCGCAGCAGCGGGAGCAGAGGACGGTGGGGATCCAGGTGTACACGTCGGAGCAGCCCACCGTGTCGGAGGTGGGCACGCTGCTCCGGGCGGAGACCTGCAGCTCCCCTTCCCTTCAGCCAGCCGCCGTGTCGGAGGGAGGCCACAGAGGACACGCAGAAGGTCGGGTTTCTGCCGGTGGCGTCATCAGTGTATTCATTTCACCATTGGCCATCTATAGAAACTCATTTAATACAAATAACTTCATATATACAGGCACTAAAAGTTGACTATACCAACCTTTCTTGCTCGTTGACCAATGTGATTTTATTTTGTAAATCGAGCAGTTGCCAATCCCTGCATTAGATTACGCTACTGCGACCAATAAACTCACAGTAACATAGTAATACCTTTATAAAACATTTGATTGGTTAAGATTGTCGTCGTCGTCCCCCCTCGCAGATGTTCCGGTCGAGTTGCCCATCGCAGTCAGTTCCAAGCAGGTGCGAGATATCCTGAGGAGCGAGTTGTCCACCTCCGTACCCGTGGCTAATCCCGCCGTCGCCGTGGGCACGTCGGTCAATCAGATCGGTTTGGTGCATTCAAAGGGGGGGGCGGCGCACCAGCGACCAACCTCAGAGGCTATCCCGTCACAGGAGGGCGCTAAGACAGGTAGCAGAGCACCCCTTTTATTTTTACTCTCAACGCCTTTTAATGGCATGACACGTTCCGGTCGTATGTGTGACTACCGCCTGTTTCTTCCAGCCTCGTCTCCTCAGTCTCTGAGGTCCATTATGAAGCGCAAAGCAGAGGGTGAACCAGGCTCCCCCTCCACGAAGAAGAACCTACAGTTTATTGGGGTCAATGGAGGGTAAGTGTCAGTAATTGCAGAGCACCGGTCAGTCATTTCCATCTTCTTCGCTCACTGGTAATAGTCTTCCGTTCCGCATTTGGCTCGAGAATTTGTCTCGCGGCGGCAGAGATGGGTTCGCACACGCTGACTTGCGTTCTGGCAGAGAGACAGAAGCTACGAAGCAGAAATGCATATGCATCACCTGCTGCATACGCTCAATGTTCATGATGGAGTGAGTTTAGTGAAGAGTTTGGATTGAAACGTATGCTTTTTCGTGCAGGTATGAATCCACGTCTTCGGACGACAGCAGCAGCGAGAGTTCAGACGAGGCCAGCGACTCCAGTGAGTATCACGAAGCCCGAGAAAAACTGCCAGAATCTTCGGCCCTGCGCCAGCAAACGGCCCGCGCCGCGGATCCTCGGCCCCAACAAATCAACGGCATGCCTCGGCCGACCCCTGCCCAACTGCCGGCCGTCACTCCTGAGGCTCAGCAGAGTCCCGGTCGCTCTGCAGACGCCACCGAAGACTCGACACCGCCCGGCGGAGTCCCACAGTTGCCAGCAGCGGACACCGTTCCGCCAGAGGCCTCAGACCCCCCCGCGGCTCCGGCAAACTATTCTGCCTCCACAGAAACTGTCAGCCAATCGTCGGAGCAGCACACAGTCAGACAGGAGACCTCCACCATCCCATCGCCGTCCTACTTATCCGCCCCTGAGCAAAGGCCTGTCAAGTCCCCGGTTGGCGTGGCGGCCGAGCAGCACTGCACCGTCCGGTCGGAGGCGACCGTCCGCTCCAGCCAGGCGGAGTCAAAGCCAGCGGCGGAAAGCAACACGAGCGACACCGCCGCGGGAACGGCCCAGCACGTCCGGTAAGCGTACGCACGATTCGCAGACGGACTGTTTCTGTGAGCAACGAGCCGCGTGTGTCTGACGATGCGCGATGTCTCCCCGTCTCTCTCAGACTGGAGCTGAGCGACACCCTGATGTCGGCTCTCTGTGCACTGCAGAAAGCCCTGGGGGAACCCAACGCCTTCAGCCAACAAGGAGCGGTGCGTGGTGAATTGATTTAACTTTGTTGAAAACTTTCGAGATATATTTCGTCAGCAGCAGCGTTTTTTCGAAGGTGTGTGATTTTAGTACAGATAGTTCTATCTACGACGCACACTTGTACTGGTACAGGTTAGAATTATTCGAGAAGAGTGCATGTCCCCCACGGCCTGTCAAGTTTTTCTAAATGTCCCCATTGTGTCCGACCTCAGAGGGCGGCCTACACCACCGCGCTGCAGGAGTGGCTGCGCGTCTCCTGTCACAAAGCAGCCGACACGGCCGTCGTCAAGGCCTACATGGACGCCTTCGCCGCCGTCTCCCCTCAGCTGCTGGAGTTTGTGATCAACATGGCCGACGGCAACGGGAACACGGCGCTTCACTACACCGTCTCCCACTCCAACTTCCCAGTGGTGAAGCTGTTGCTGGACACCGGTGAGCCTAGAGAAAATACGGTTTCCGAGGGAGTCATGACAAATTAAAGATAGGATTACGCAAGGTTTTGCCAAATGTCAAAAATGCACACTTCAAATTCACAACTGTGCCAAATCCTGTTTCAATCAGCATTCACCACAAGTGACACACAGTCTTTATTTATAATCCTGACTCCCATGTGTCATCATCCCTGTTGTGTGTGCTGCTGTCACACTGGCTGCCCTGTGTACCTGTCAGGTCTGTGCAATGCTGACAAGCAGAACAAGGCGGGCTACACGGCCATCATGCTGACGGCTCTGGCGGCCTTCCACTCTGACAGTGACCTGCAGACCGTCCTGCAGCTGCTGCGCACGGGGGACGTCAACGCCAAGGCCAGCCAGGTCTGCCCCCCACTGTTCATTGTGCTTCATTACAGCGCCACACACGGCTGATTCCGACTGCGATATTTGAGGATTTAAAAGTCTGTTGATGACATATTGGTCGATATTAATACCGAGATAAAATGACATATTTCTGTTTAAAAATAAACCTGTTTTATTGTCATAAATAGTACACTTGTCGTACAAAATTACGACATATATATATTTTGAGAGCCAAATGTAAATTAAAAATACAAAAAAGTTATTTTTAAATATCCCCCATGACATGGTTGAAGGAGCCATCTTCTGTCTCAGTTTCTTTTTTCAACTGTCATTTATCAGCCGTTATAAACGGCGACTAATTTATATGCAAGCAGGTCATATTTATATTTATTGGCCGGGCTCTAGGCTGCCCCCCCACACACACACACATGTTGAAGGTGAAATAAAATGTGTCAAATAATGTGTGTTTGCAGGCCGGTCAGACGGCGCTGATGCTGGCTGTCAGCCACGGTCGAGGGGACATGGTGCGGGCACTGCTGTCCTGTGGGGCACAGGTCAACGTCCGGGACGACGACGGCTCCACGGCGCTCATGTGTGCCTGCGAACACGGCCATGTAGACATTGTGCGTCAGCTACTGTCTGTGTCAGGCTGCGATGCAACTCTCACTGATAATGTAGGCACTGTATATTCCCCACCTACCTTTATCTGGGCTTCTTTTTTTATTATTTGTTTTGTGACAAACCCCCCCTTTTTTTTACAGGACGGCAGCACTGCACTGTCCATTGCCCTGGAGGCCAGCCAGAACGACATAGCTGTGCTTTTGTACGCTCACCTCAACTTTGCAAAGCCTCCATCCCCTGTGAGTGCAACACTTTACTTTGACAAAAAGGACCAGTTATAGAAAAACAACTCAAGGATTTGAGAAATCTGTGGAAGAAGAGGAAGAGATTATTTCCAAATAGGTCCATTCACAGTTGCCTCAGTAAGGCACAACAAAATGCAGCCAAATTCCTTTTAAGGAAGTGGGAGAGGGTTATTCTGGGAAAAATAGAATATCACAAATTGACGAGGAAGCAGTCTGAAGGTGCAAGAAGATAGCACATCCGCACAAAATAAGAAATCATTTCTATTTATACACTGAATTTTTCTGAATGTTTCACAAGGCAGCTGCTATATTTCCTACAGCAGCTGTAATATTTTCTAATATTAAAATGTTGAATATTTTTGCAGTATGCTTGGCACAGCTAACCAGACGAAAAGTCACACTTTCAAACTAGAGCCTCAACCTTGAATGACAATGCTCATGCCCTGTTTCTCCCTTCAATCTGAACTTGTCTAGGTTTCACCTAAGTCTCCTCTCTTGGGCTCCTCTCCTCCTTCTGCTGAAACAAAGTGAACAACCTTCCCTCTGTAGCTGACCCTACGGCCAATCCACTGCAACTGCTCATATTACATGTGTAATGAAGAAAAACATAGTTTGTGTGTGTGTGTGTGTGTGTGTTTTTGTTTTTCACTCTCCATAAGTACAAGTTAATGGGCAGATAATATGTAACATGACAGCTTGCACCATTGTTGTCTGTTGCTTATTGTTCGTCACAGTGGTAGTGGAAAACATCCCCTTTCTTTGTCTGATACAATCTTATATACTGAACATGTATACATTTATCTTAAACGCTAGCTCACCCTGGCAATCATCTGGTTAAGACTGTTACTTATGGCTCCTGCCAGTTGAAACTGTTCGCCATAATTACATGATGTAGTTCATTATTCACTTGTTTTCATTTCCTACAGACCTTAACAAAGTTTGTTTATAGTGCAGATGTTTTGTCATTTGTACATGTACAATGGCTGTTACACAGTAGCATCATTATATGTGTGTGACCCTTACAGATACAGTATCTGGAATAACAAAAGCCACATCTCTCGTGAATAAGTGTCCTTGCATCAACTAACTCATTGGTGCTACAACAATTTAACACAGAAACACCTGTTAAACAGTTTATACACAAGATTTACTTACACAAGAGTATTTTTGATAGTAATTTTTTTTATCCAACTCCAAGGACCATGATTTTTATTTCCCAGGCAATTGTTTACTTAGGACAACTTTTTTAACCAGAGGATAACATTTATTTTATGTGTAGACCACATTTCCCAAAGATGTCTCTCTCTCTCTCTCTCTCTCTCTCTCTCTCTCTCTCTCGTAGGAGCTCTGTTACACTGTATATGTCATGATGATGATATAAACATCAATGTGGAAGAAGGGAAAGGTCAGTGTTTTTCCCTGAAGGCTACGGTACTATGGTATTTGTATTTTTATAAGCGAAGGGATTTTGGACGGTTGTAAGGAAAGATCAGAGTTTGCTTGTGTTTAAAATAATTTGTGTTTCAAAGATTTAACAAGACTTTGTTGAGAAGTGACTGAAAGTGATGGTGATGGCACCTTAGCTGGGGTCATACTGTTAAGATTTGTCAGGGAACCAGGAAGTGACTGATTGGGCTCTTAGAAGGACATTTTTAAAGGACTGTAAGATAGGAATTTCAAAATAATATATGTCAATATCAAGTGATGGCTATTATGCCTAAAATCTAATTTCTTGAACAAACGTGCATAGGCTGTTGATGTCCAAATTTCTATTACTTTTTGTGTGTTTTTTTCTCACAGTTTTCCTATTCACTTTTCAGCAATTGAATTTTTATAAACTTAAAGTTTTTTAAATTAAGTATCTTATCTTTTTATACAATTCGGATGTTTAAGCTCACGCCCACTAAGTGTATTCACACAGCTATTTAGTTTATGTTTTATGAAGGTTTCTCTAAAACTGAAATTGTGTTTCTCCTCTTCTAATTTGTGCATTTTTTGAAGAAGAAAACAATAAATGTGGACCACACTGTTTCCATTGGATTCATTTCTATTTATTCTGTATTGATTTTGTCTGCATGTACATTTCCACCAGTAATAGCGAATACAGGGTACCACAAAAAAGCGTTTTTCACTTTTAAAAATAGTCAAGTGGCTCATCATAAAAAATGTCTCTGGGGAATAAACAGAGAGACAGATCCTGTGTCTTGTATTTTTTTTACGTTTGTCAGGGTTAGTCATTTGAAAAATGCATTTTGGAGAAAGTCCTCCAGAGGGCTTCCTTACACAAACATGTGAGTCCTGCCTTTGGTCCAAACTCAAGTTTAATGTGAGACATTGTGACATCAAGTGGTCGCGTTTTACACTATTCTTATTGTCCCTATATATTTGGCAGTTGTGTGTGTGTGTGTGCGCGCACACACGCGTGCGCATGCATTTTGTGCTCATCTGTTTCTACACTACAGTGAGGCAATGGTGCGGCAGTTTTCTCTGAAAACTGTGTCACAGCTGCTTTGGGTGGAGTAGGTAAGATAACACACATATGTGAGGGCCTTTCAATCTATGCATTATTTACTGTCCCCTGTTTAGAACCACTGTGTACAATATGTAGATCCAAACTGGAGAGTTACACAATTGAACAGACGCCATTACGATATTGCTGCAACTGTATCCAGCAGATCCCTGATGATCTGATGGGAACAAAATTTGAATATATTTATTGATTTTGCTATAGTGCAAGTAAAGAATATGGTGTGATGCGTGTCAGTTGAGACGATAACGCAATGTACGGGTTCATCAGGAAATCCTAAAACCAATAAATGATTTTACATACAGGAAGAACATGTGGTACAGGTCAATGTAGTGGTAAACCTCAGTGGAGAATGGATGCATTATTTTGAAATCTTGTAAGTTTTAGATTTTTTTGGTACACAACTGTTTGGTTTATTTTAATACTTTACCAACTTTGGCTTTAAACGTAAGTGGGGGGATGCTGGATTGTTAATATCAAACTTAGTTATATATATTTTTATATTAAGAAAAAACAGTAAAGATATTGTTAAAAATAAATTCAATATATAGAAGAGGCGAGAATAAATGAGTGTTAGACTGCAACTGTTTTCTGTGAATGAAACAGAGTGGAGTTCCAGTTAAATTATGTAAGCACCAGCAGCATTTCTACTATACATCAGATAAACTGCAAACTGGAAGAAGAAAAGGTTATCTGATCCGCCTTGGATCCACCCATACAACTGCTATGTAATAACTCAGATAAGCTTTAGAAAGACGCCATGTTTTTGGCAGAAAGCAGAAAATGAATTCACTCATCAAACTGGACAGATTCCAACTGATAAACACATGTGAGGCTATTTGGTCGCAGAGCTTAGATTTAAAATCTGTCTGCATGGCCTGCTGGGTCTCTGCATGTTTGACTTGACATATTGTGTTGAACAGTGGAGCCTTCAAACCCTGCCACACTTCCCACTATAACTTATACCTCTCAATGTATTTACACAGCAATGCATGTTTTTTTTTACTGTAATAGTCAGTGACAATAATGATTGGAGACTCTGTTCCAGAGTCACCTTGGGGTTTTTTTTTTTTTTGTTTACTTCACAGAAGCTGCACATCATGACTCCTATCTTGGAGGTGGTCCCGGGTGTGCCCACCCTGAGTTGAGCATAAAAGCTCCCTCAGTTTGAGCTGATCGACATTCAAGAGAAAGTCAAACATCGGCCAAGATGACCACTCTCACTGCTAAGGACAAGAACACAGTCAGGGCCTTCTGGACCAAAGTGTCCGGAAAGGAGGCGGACATCGGCAAGGATGCTCTGGCCAGGTAGGTGACTCATCACTTCGCACATGCACACCGTCTCCTGCCGTGCTGCTGCGGGACCTTCATCCACGTGCACGTTTCCCCACAGGATGATCGTGGTGTACCCACAGACCAAGACCTACTTCTCCCACTGGAAGGACATCAGTCCCGACTCTGCCCCGGTGAGGAAGCACGGCATGACCGTCATGTCTGGAGTGGCTGACGCTGTGACCAAACTGGACGACCTGAAAGGAGGTCTGCTGAGCCTCAGTGAGCTGCATGCCTTCACCCTGAGAGTGGACCCCGCTAACTTCAAGGTGCACTGTTTATTGAAACACCGTAAAGGCTGTGGGACAAACTGCACTGTATTCTTCTATAATGTCCTTATTCATGTTACATTTGTGCCCCCCCCCCCCACAGATCCTCTCCCACAACATCCTTGTGGTCATGGCCATCATGTTCCCCATCGACTTCACCCCCGAGGTCCATGTTTCTATGGACAAGTTCCTGGCTGCCCTGGCTCTGGCCCTGTCTGAGAAATACAGATAAACCGCAACAGAGGGCATGAGGCTGATGCATCAGCTTTACTTTGCATGAGCAATAATAAATGCATGTAAGCCAAATAAAAGCAATAACTAAATATTTTGGGCTCTTTTGTGCCATCACTTTTGTTCTAAGACCAGCTGTTCAGTCAAAAGATTTACAATAGTTTCTCATGTTTTACCAATATTTTAGCAACAAAACCCTTTTTTTAATCAATATATAGAATTTGAATAAGCGACACGCTATACTTAGCATTAAAAGCAATTTTCAGTTTCAACGACGAAAAAGTTATTCAACAAAATGATCGGAAACAAAATAAAACATTTATTTGTAACAGGGTAGACCTATTTCGACCTGATTTCTCATGGTGTGTGCGTGCGTTTGAGTGAGCAGTGAAGCTTGTGGGCGTAGTCTCTACCTGTGGTGTGGGTTAATGGCGCGGTAATGATGGGCTGATGGCCTACAGGTGTGACCTCCCCCCTGGAAGTATTGAACCAGCCACACACTCACACTAGGATATGTTGTCTCC
This sequence comes from Colistium nudipinnis, assembly GCA_016785305.1. Lineage (NCBI taxonomy): Eukaryota > Metazoa > Chordata > Actinopteri > Pleuronectiformes > Rhombosoleidae > Colistium > Colistium nudipinnis. The sequence continues at coordinate 2,735,217 of JAFBJU010001186.1, forward strand.
TACTGTCTCCTGTGTGCAGGTATATAACTTGTTGTATATATAACTTTGAATCTGTATACAGTACCCGTTAATGTGTTGGTGGTGGGCTGGTTTCTATGCTCAGGACAAACCCCCCCCAAAAATGTTTTAGCTCTGTTATCTCATTGTCTGTCACTTGTGTGCAGTTGCTGTGCCGGAGCTGATAATGTCTGTGAGGGGGCTGTGTTTATTTCTGGGGAGCAGACTCAGTGGGTCAGAGCCACCAAATCACAAAGTGTGGATTTTATCACTAGGATTTTAGAAGTAAAGCTCAGTTTTATTCGACATTCACTGTGGTCTTGCCCATCCTTCCGCACTGGCTGGTCAATACTGAACTTGATGTTCCTCCTTAAATATTTGAGCCATGTTTATATGTATATACAGTATACTGTATATATATCGTATACAATAGTTTGTTGTTGCCGTTGCCATTTATTATTTAGTACATTTATAAGCAGCGATGACATGTGTTCATGTGATAACCTACGTCTTAGAACGTTATAAGCTGTGGTCTGAAAACAACCAATCAGGAAATTGAAACCTTCAGACCCACACCCATCTACCAACCCACCCTTTAAATTACTCTAATTCATTTTAACAGGGTAAAGTCTCAAATGCTGCACAAAGTATGTCTGAGTACAATTAAACAGCAACAGGTTATGGAGTTGTTTTTCGACACGGAGGAGCAAGGGAAGTTAGAAAAACAGACCACAGGTTTGTGGAAACACAATAATATACGAGACACCCGGAGATGTTTTACATTTGTCTTTTTATTGGACAAGTCCCTACATATAGACAGGGTTCCTGTCACTGTGAGGTGACCTGCCACCTGTTGCTGGAGTTTAGCGGTATCTCTCAGCCAGACCCAGAGCCAGGCGTTGCAGGAACTTGTCCAGGGAGACGTGCACCTCTGGGGTGAAGTCTGCGGGGAAGTACATGGCCATGACCAGGATGATGTTGTGAGCCAGGATCTGCGAGTGGGCAACAAAAAAAAATTAGTATAAAGTATAGTACATACGAGTATAAAAGCATCTTATGATCCAGAAAATCGAAGACTAAGCAGGACCAAAATAGTGAATAATAAATTGTTAAATATTTGTTATGGTTTGAAGTTGGCTTACATTACGTAGTTTTAAAATGCCAAATACACCAATTAATGGTTCGTTTTCTCAGCCACTCCAGCGTGTGTCCTGCTGTCCATCTTACCTTGAAGTTGGCAGGATCCACCCGCAGCTTGAAGGCGTGCAGCTCACTCAGGGGGCCCAGGTGATTGACAAGATCATCTATGTTTTTGATGGCTTTGCCCACAGCTGCCATAATGACCCCGCCATGAGTCCTCACCTTGAGGTTCTTGACACTCAGATCCTTCCCCCACTCTGAGAAGTAGGTCTTGGTCTGTGGGTAGGAAACCAACATCCTGGAGAACAGAAACCAGAATGGATTAGAAACCACTAACCTTCATGTTGAATTACAACAGGTTCCCACATCACGGAGCTCACCTGCCCAGGGCCTCGGCACCGATTTCGGCGCACTTTGGCTCAGCCTTGGCCCAAAGATTCTTCACCAGGGTCTTGTCTTTCGCTGAGAGACTCATGGCTGCTTGGAGTGCTCTATTTGCTTTCACGGGAACTCAGAGAGAATATGGATCGAAAAGATGCCGTGAAAGTGTTTTTGACATGGAGTCTTTATATCGAACCAAATAACACCACGCCCCTGTATCAAATCCAAGCCGCACCCCGATAAAGAAACTGCTAGATGCTTTCATTGCCAATTTGTGTTTGATAAAAAAAAAAACATTTGACCACTCCCCAAAGATCACATAACTGCCAAGTTAATGATGGCCAGCTGGACAGAATGCCCTTGTAAACTGGCTAGAAAGTGAAAAAACAGGCCCAAGCTAGTAATAAGCCACTTTTATTAATAAGGTGATACAGTGAGAAAAACTCATTTTCGTGAAAATACAGAAGAATTCATATACTGTGTATGTATTCAACAATTCAATTCAACAAAAACTAGAAATGTGATACCTTGAAATAGTCCCACACCATTAAAAACACTGCTGTTTAAACATATTAGTTGTTAAGCTACAAATGAAATTGTTAAATATTTGTATCTTAAATTGTTTTTGGGTGGTCTTATCTGAATTTGCAAAAAAAAAAACATGGTCATTCAATCAGATTATCCATCTTGTCTGATCACATGGCTACCGGGCTGAGAGGCGGAGCATCCAGTGGTCCGGGTGAATAAAAATTGAAGTTTCCCCCGTTAGTATTCAGAAAACACACTTGTGTTCAGTGAACTGCTTTTTGACTCAAGTCGAAGGAGATTTTCACATCGTCAACATGGTTCAGTGGACAAGTGAGGAGCGCAAGGCCATCACCATCCTGTGGGACAGTCTGGATGTGGCCGAAATTGGATCGCAGGCCTTGGGCAGGTAACCTGGTGCATTCAATGCCAATTACAGATTCAGATTCGAATGCGTACATTTCTCTCTGCCAATCACTTTGTGACTCTATTAAGAAAAAGTTCAATATGAATGACGTTTTGTTTTTGTAGTATGTTGAGTGTGATTTAAAGCGTCCTGTGAGCTGAGAAAGTGTAATAAATATTTTACAATGGTGTTGTTTATTATAGTTGTATTATCATCGGAGTCACCACAATGATAACGTTTCCTTGGATTTGTGCATCCCCACCTTTTTATGTGTCGTTTCAGGCTTCTGATTGTCTACCCGTGGACTCAGAGATACTTCTCATCATTTGGCAACCTGTCCAGTAACGCCGCCATTCTTGGAAACTCTGCGGTGGCCGACCATGGTAAAACCGTGATGGGTGGACTGACAGATGCGGTGAAGAACATGGACAACATCAAGAATACTTACGCCAAGCTGAGCTTGAAGCACTCAGACACGCTCCACGTGGATCCTGATAACTTCAGGGTACGTGACCATCTTTAGATCCTCCCGGAGGAATCGGTGATGACTGGAGTTCATTTATTCAAACCCTATCTTTATGTTCTCTGTCTTTTCAGCTTCTGGCTGAATGCATCAGTGTGTGTGTGGCTGCCAAATTTGGCCCATCCGTCTTCACAGCTGAATTCCAGGAGGCCTGGCAGAAGTTCCTGGCTGTTGTGGTCGCCGCCATGGGCAGCCAGTACCACTGAGGCCCATGTGCAGCAGTCCTACAAGTGCCTCTGAAATGTCGCATCAAGTGCATTGACTGTTGCCAAATACCCAAAATAAAGCTCACTATAAATGCATCAAGTTATGTCTGGTATTTTTGTCATTTGTAAAAGTGAAAACCTTTGGTTGATGAACTACTACAACATAAGATATCACGCAAATAATGACATGATCCTTTGGAAATGTTTGTCCCCCATACTCAATTTAGGGATAATCAAGGCAATAACAACTCATTGTTGTTGTTAATGTATAAATGGACAAAATGAATAGTAAATAGATAAGTGGTATTTCTATGGTCCTGCAGAACCTGCATGTGAATACAACCAAGTGTTATTTGTTGGTCCAAACAGAACCAACACCATGTTATGGCCCCCCATCTATTTATTATGCCCTTTCCCTTTCCATGTGAGGTGTGTGTGTGTGTATGTATGTGCAACCTCCAGCTGATGCCCTCTTTCCAGCACCAGCTCCTACTCCTCACCTGCATCTCATTCCACTAATCAGCGGCTAAAGTTTAAAACTCCGCTCATTATCACCTCTCCAGTTTTTGTGTCCGGTGGTGCTGACTTCTTCTGTGCCTCACGTTCATCATGATTCATTCATGGTCTACAGACCAGGTGTTAAATCATATATAATGGTAGTGTAGCTTAGAAGACACAAAGCATCATTTGTCGTTCATTTATGTATTTAACAAAAAAACAAGTTGTGCTGCTTCAGGTCACTTGAGGACAACACATGGGCGTCTGTCAAAGGCTAAAGATGATACGAAGTAATTGGACCGATGGATAATTTATTTGGGCGGGGGCAACCTGGATGTTCAGATAATTAATACTTAGTTTAATCTAAGTTGGACAGCCTCTTTGGAGAGTAGCCGTATAGCCAAGTGAAAATTAAAAAGTGGACGTGTGATGCGTGAAAAACATTTTCACAATCATCATCATCATCATCATCTTCATCAGCAACTAAAGGAAATGAGACACTTTATGTGTTAAAGGACGCGGTGGCTACGTTCTATATGAGCTATAAATTAGACTTACGTCATGGTTAAGTGGACCGACAACGAGCGCAACGAGGTCCAACATGTTTGGGAGAAAATTAATATCGACGAGGTTGGAGAGGAAGCTTTGGCCAGGTAGAGAAAAGGATTTTTAACACATGTCATGTTTTTTTTATTACATTTTTCTCTTTTTCTCTTATTTATAGGTCAGTTTATGATGTATATAGAGACCTTTTTGCAACATGACTTGCAATAACAATGATATATTTGTCGGAGTAAAATTATGCTTGATTATTCTTTTTTTTTTATTTTTAACTGGGGATGATTGTGATTAATGTTGGAATTTGACAGAGTTCTGATCGTCTATCCTTGGACTGAGCGGTACTTCGGTACATTTGGGGACATCTTCACCGTGACGGCTGTCTTGAATAACGCCAGGGTTAAAGCGCACGGCAGACTGGTGCTGAGGACACTAGGCCAAGCGGTGAAGGACATGAACAACATCAAGGGGGCGTACGCTGCTCTGAGTCGGCTGCACTACGAAACACTCCACGTGGATCCCGATAACTTCAAAGTGAGATGACCTGTCCTGTCCTGAAATGAAATCTATTGCATCAATGAATAATGAGCTGGGCATATGTGACGGTAGGTGTGTTTGTTGTGTTCGCAGCTGCTGGCCGACTGTATCACTATCACCATCGCCTGCAAACTCAGGGGCGTCCTGGACCCACAAGTCCAAACCACTTGGCAGAGGTTCCTGGCCGCTGTGGTCGACGCAATGAGCAGTCAGTATTACTGAGAAATAAAACTCGCGTTTTAGCTATCAAAACTAATTTCTCGTAACTTGTCCTTTGTCGTATTGTGTCTGTGGAGTCGTGCGTAATGTCAGGCATGTGTGCATGTGGTTGAAGCACAGGGGCAGATGAGAAGGCAGGACACAAACAATGGCTTCAGAGTTTTATAGTTAAGGTAAAAATGACAAAGGGGACAAGGGGACTCCAGTCTGTCCAACACAGTATACAGGAACATGGGAAAAGCAAAAAACATTTCCTAAATAATAATACACGTTTTGTTATTGGCTGGAGCTGCCATCTGGCCCTGGTGACAGTGGTTACTGTGTGCGGGGTCAGCAGGACGGTCTCTGGGCTGCAGACAGCTCCTTATGTATTTAGGCTGTTACTGCCATTGTTCACAATTTTACATGTTTCTTTAATTTTGCATAGCTGAATGATCATACTCTTGCATTGAAGCACGTGGCACTGAAATAATGTCAGGAAAGAGATGTGTCCACTAGAGGGCGCCCCAAGACTATCACAACAGGCCAATAATCCATGGCTTTTTAAACTAAACATGCATAGCATGCAGATATTTTGTCATATATGAATTCCAAGTACATACAATTTTTTTTAAATCATATGATATATGGTCTATTTCAAAGGCTAACAATATGTAACTAACGCGTAGTTAGCATAAGGTATATGTGTCTGAGCTCCTATGGTTTCACATCTTACATATTTCTGTTTCATATTTTACAACGCCGCTAATTTCAAGTTTGATCTTATTGTTAACAGTCTATGGTGTGCTCTCTGATTCACAACAGCCGCTGGTCATCCTAGTGGTTATATTGGACCCAAACCCCATCTTCCAAATCACTGCTTGACGCTGGACTGGGTTGATGCCAGGAATGCTGACGTCATATATTAGAGTATGCACACGCCATTTGATGATAGGCTGAAAAATCTGAATTACTTCAGTTAAGGCTGGGATTGACATCAAACCACAAAAAAACATGAGGAATTTTTCCTCATATAAAATGTATTGGGTAGGGTTCTATGCAAAGATATCAGCACAACATCTTGAGGATGTTGTTTAACATCGTTTTGTAAATTATTTTAATCGTCAGGGCCTGTGTGACCTGTGTATAAGTGGAAGATTTAAAAAAGGGGTTTGTGAGTTATGTGTGTCCTTCATATAAAGAAGATGACAGAAGACATTGGCTTACGATGAAATGAGTTATCCACGAGTAGATAACAGCGTGTATTATAGGGGGAAAAAAAGTTTATAATTTACCTGGCTTAGAGGTCCAACGGACCTCCGCAGGGACGCGTCTGTCCGTGCGTCGCAGAGTTTGGTTTTGTGAACGGGGGTGTGGAGTTTAAGATTTGAGAGTGGCTGGTGGCACGTCCTTACCTCTCAGCCCACTAGTGAGCAGGCACTGTGAACAAGTGTATGCACTCATCACATCAGAAACAGAGTTTAATGATCTTATAGGATCGACATACTGCAATGTGGAAAAATACAGCTATTTCTTTTCATGGTTCAAAAATCACGTCCTAATGGTTCTTGGAAACATCTCCACTTAAGGACTCCAAGGACAGTCAGTTGTGGTTAAATTAGTCATTGATATAACAGGAACCTTTAAGCCACACTGGGAAATGCTGCTGCTATTTGTACCAAGTTACTGCATTAAAAAAAAAAGCGGATCCACCCTTTGAAGGCGCCATGTGCTCGCTGAGATAAAAGTCACCGCAAAGGACCTGAGTCATCAGCTGATAAGCAAATCTTTCAATATTAATTAATCCAATGGCCTAGATTTAAAATCAGTATAAAGCTACTGTCACATATGTTCACACTAAATATAGATTTCCCTTCTCATATATTCCTAAAGTGTAGAAAATTATAATGTTTTGATTGAATAATTTACAATCTACGATGTGATATATATTATACTTGAGGTGCTGTTAACAAATAAAAGCTTTAACTCGTAGAAATGACACGAGAAGCTCATATCGTGTTTGGCACGAGTTTGAAGCTTAGACCATAGTAAGCTTAAACGTTGAACATTTTATAAATTATTGTTTTTACATTTCTGGGTGCATTTCAATAGCCGAATATGCATATACCGCTAAAGGAAGGTTTTGACTAAAGTGGCTGTTGCTGGAACTGTTTTTGTTTGGACATTTTTGTATTTATTTCACGTTTACCGATAGTTTAAAAAAAACTTGCCTCAAACGGGGTCGGGTTCATGATGAGGACCTTGTGTTATCTCTTGTAGGCTGCAACATGTTATTTGGATCCTGTCCAAAGTGCCACGCTCCATATCTCGCGAGGTGGTCCGGGTGTGCCCATGTCCCTATGCATGTATAAAACCCCCACAGTTTAAGGCTGATCGCGGAATTGAACTCCAACCAAACCATCACCAGGCAACATGAGTCTCACTGCTAAGGACAAGGACACAGTCAGGGCCTTCTGGTCTAAAGTGGCTGGCAAGGCGGACGACATCGGCACTGACGCGTTGTCCAGGTACATGTAACCTCAACGGGACCTTGATTTCTATCCATGTATTACTCAATCTCGTATTTCCGTTACTCACCTCTATTTCGCTGTAGGATGATCGTGGTGTACCCGCAGACCAAGACCTACTTCTCCCACTGGAAGGACATTAGTCCCGGCTCTGCCCCGGTGAGGAAGCACGGAAAAACCGTTATGTCTGGAGTGGCTGACGCTGTGACCAAACTGGACGACCTGAAAGGAGGTCTGCTGAGCCTCAGTGAGCTGCATGCCTTCACCCTTAGAGTGGACCCCGCCAACTTCAAGGTAGGTCTCACTGTGGATAATCACCACATGGCTGACCACAAAATGGAACCTCTCGTCTCTGGTTTGTGCTTTGTTTTTCAAATGAATACATGGCCCAGCTTCAATTCGTTGCAGCAGGCTGTCCACATACCTTAAAACCAAATGGGGCATCTTACCCTGTTAACCGTCTATGGATGCAAGCATATTCATTCATCCAAAGAACTGGAATCATTTTCCACTCCAGTCACTGCTTCAATGGTTAAATAAGTCACAAGTTGACAGCCCCGGTCCCCAATTCTCCAAAGAGCATTGAAGGATTGTTTGAAAATAATCTTATTGTTAGGTGTCTGAAGCAGGAAACGCAAACCATGTAAAGTAAAACAATGATATGCATTTCAAAATACTCATTGACCCATATTCTGTGCAGCATGTGATAATTGATGGTCCGCTTTCCTAGAAAAAGTCAGAGCATCTCTGTTTTGCTGCAGTTTATATGTGTCACTGAGCGCATTGAGGTTTAAAGGCAATGTTTTGCTGAATACGCTGTCATGGTTAAGTCATGCTGCTTGGACAACTCGGGTTCTCACTGACAATGCCATACCGGCCAGTCTGAAGATAGCATGTTCAGTAGTTTACAGTCCCCTGACGTGATTATGTTTTAAAAAGAGAAAGCTTTAAAAAAAAAATCAACTGTCAATCATCAATCATCGATGCTCAGAAAATATTGGTTTTAGCACATTTTTATTATATTGACATATTTCTAAAAAGTGGGTGGATCTTTTCTTTTTTTATACATTCATAATGTACTGGAAATCAAATGTATTTGTTCCATTTTCACAGATCCTCTCCCACAACATCCTTGTGGTCTTTGCCATCATGTTCCCCATCGACTTCACCCCAGAAGTCCATGTTTCTATGGACAAGTTCCTGGCCGCCCTGGCTCGTGCCCTGTCTGAGAAATACAGATAAACTGCAAACGGTGGCAGGATGGCAGATGACGGATGGCACTGTGACCTTGGATAATCTCTGTCAATCTGATCATATGAATAAATGATGAATGCAATTAATCTGCCGTTATCTGTTATTTTTAGTTTTTTCTAGTGCACATATTATAGACTAAGACAGAGGTAGCCGACACCTGAGTTTTTTCTAAAACTAGTGTAATGGAGTGAGTGATTGGAGGGGAGAGAGCAGCTGGGGGAAATTAATCAGAGTGAGTGGCTGCACCTGTGTTCAAACAGTGGGGAGCCGGAGGTAAACGAGCATGTAAGCCGGGTGGGACTGCCGGCAGTGAGGACAGGTAGCCGGGCCAGCGGAGCCGCAAACAGATCATCGCTCTCTATGTGTGTGTGAGTGGGAGAAGCTCAGGGCCCGGCTCACAGCGATCTCTTTTTAAATGTTATCATTTCCCTTTTTGCTCTGTATTATTACACGGGCCTATTGTTTGTTATCTTTGGGTGTTTTCATTTGCTTTAGTTTTTAGTCTACAGTTACAGTATCCTGTAAGTGGGGTGAGAGCGCGATATTTTCTCCACTAGATGCAGGCTGCGCATGCCCGTAGAGCACATGGCGTGTGTGTGTGTGTGTGTGTGTGTGTGTGCGCTTACAGTTGCAGTGCCCTAACACAGCGGTCCTCAACCTTTTTTGCCATGGGTTCGGTTAAATGCAATGCAATTCAATACAATATTTTCTCGGACCGGTCACAAAGGTGGATAAATACGACGAAATAAAATTATAGACCCAAATGAAAACAAATGTGCAACACGTCTTGAAGTGTGAAGATGCACAGACAGATGTAACTGGGAGAGAGTAGGGCAATTTTTCAACATAAAACACCTTTCAATCTCTGATCATCAATCAAATGGAAATAACGTGCGCTCCGTTGGTGCGGTCCTCCGTCTCTCTCCGCGCAAAGCCGCGCGTCTAGCCGTTTTCTCCCGAGGCGTTTTTTGCCTGGGACGCACCTGCGTACGTCTGAGGCGGGGGTGATCCGTCCGGCTACCCCCTCGTGGGCTCGACACAATCTCTGAACTCACAACTCAACGCGGATGCGGCGGTCTCGCACTGGCCACCCTCCGCGGCTGTATATCGGCAGAGAGCGATACAATGCTCCGGTGCATTTACATTGAAAAGTTTAGACCTCGAATATTAAGACGACCCCTCTCTTTCAGACGTTTTCAACATTCTTATATTCGGGTCAATAGGGTACTAATAATTATTTCTGTGCGGGGTTGATGTGGGAATTACGTGTAGTCTGTGACACTGGTTTGGCGTGTGCAATCTTCCTAAGCATATCTATGGGCTCTCTCTTTTCAACTTATTTGCTCTCAGTTTAACAACAAATCTCTGCATTACGGCTCGGTATCTCTCGATTTCAGATGAAAACCTGGTAGCTCTCAGATTGACAGTACAACCTCTTTAATTAATGTGCTGATCTGAGAGTACGTTTTTTTTTTCTCTCTGAGAAACCGGTGCCCAAACCTGGAAGTAATAAATCCAATATATGGCCAATATACAAGCCACATGTGATGTGGATGGGCTCTTACTAAAACTTTACGAGCGAATGCAATTTAATATTTAAGATAAATGCCTTTACTGGAGCTCAATTAAGCCTATTCATTAATTATGAAGTACTCCCCGGGCATAATTATTTTGTAGCCCATAGCTTTTACCTTGAGTGCATGCTTTCATTACCTAATTGCTATTTGAAGTAGTTGTCATGATTTGTACAATTTAAAATATAAGAGTTGATGGATAGCGGAGTTGAGAATAATGGCGGTGTGTTGCTGTTATACATATTTGTGTAAATATTTAGGTTGGGACGATAACTGTGTATTTAACCAATGCTCATCATATCTGGTCACAAAGACAGGAGTATAACATCTAACAAACTCTTGATTACAGAGAGTATAAAGAGAGTTTTCCGTGAGGTGCCTTTTAGTAACTCATATGTGTTTACAAGTGCCAGATGATCTGCACATAGTTCAATGAAGATAATAGTAAGAAAAATGATTATTATTTTACAGTCCCCATTATTATCATTATGTTACTTTGAGTGATCATGTTCATAAAAAAAAAAAAAGATTTTGTTTTATTTTTCGAGCCCAAGGTGCCTAAGGTGAGTGGTTGTTGACGAGAATTGCAGTGCCAAACAATAAAGAAAACGAAACTTTAACATTTATTTGGTTTATTATTTGCATTTTAAAAGGGACCTTGTCGCCCACACGCAGGCTCCCGGATGGGCTGGAGTTTAGCGGTACTTCTCAGACAGGGCTAGGGCCACATTTTGAAGGAACTTGTCAACGGAGACGTGCACCTCCGGGGTGAAGTCTGTGGGGAAGTACATAGCCATGACCAGGATCATGTTGTGGGCCAGGATCTGCGGGTGATGCACAAGTCATCCCCGAGTTAAGAGAAACATTGCTGGCCATAACCCACGAAAAATGAAAAAACACAACTTTAGAAGTATACATATAAGTAGTATGATTGCAATAGTACATATATGTAGCCTGAGCTCACCCTGAAGTTGTTGGGGTCCACTCTGAGCTCGAAGGCATGCAGCTCGCTGAGTTTGGAGAGGGCAACAGGGAGGTCATCAATATTTCCGATGGCGTCTCCGACAGCTGCCATGATGATGCCTCCATGTTTCCTCACCTGTTTTGAGTCAGGGCTAAGGTCCACCCAGTGTGAAAAGTAGGTCTTGGTCTGCGGGTATACAGTCAGCATCCTGTCAAACGTCAATGGAATAAGAATGAGTAATTATTGACAAAAATCAATCGCACAAACATTTCAGTCAACAACAATGGGCAGAAAACATACCTGGCCAGAGCCTCGCCTCCAATTTCAGCAGTCTTTGGAGCCACTTTTTCCCAGAAACACTTTATCACGGACTTGTCTTTTCCATTGAGACTCATTTCTGTTTTTTCTTCAAGTTGTCTTCACTCAAGAAAAAAATTCTGATGTCCGATTCATTCTGATGTGTTGGTGCTGGAGAAGTTGATTCCTAACGGTCTTTTTTTATATCAAACCGAATTGCACCACACCCCTGTAACATATCAAACCACGCCTCCAGTATAGATATTGCCAAGTTTTTGTTTGACAAAACTGAGCACACCCAATTATATAATTTTATGGCTCAGTTATTTTACACGATTCACATGAATTTAGTGGAATCAGCTTACATGATAATTTCTAGAAATATAGAATTGTATATATATATATATATTAGCTTAATTCAACTTTAAATACATCGTTAGACTGCCTTTTAAAAGAAACATGCATCTTGAATGATGGACACTTGCTGTGTGATCTTATTAGGTACTTGTCAAATTCAGTCCCAGTTTCTTTCTATAAAAGCACCGCTCACCATGATGAAGTGAGGATTTAATTCAATACACTTAAAACTGATCAGAAAGTTGTGGAAGCAGCCTTGCTTATAATGACCGATGCAACTTTTCTCACTGCATCTTTATAGGACATGTATGAGTGAAAGAATCTTTAAAACTTCACTTTGACAAAACAATAAATTCCATTAGGCCTTTGTCAACAGCAGTTTACAACCAAATCTGCATTTTTGTACCAATTATATGTTCAAATAGAATATATATAGATAGGATTATATGCTCACAGTAGCTCAGCACATTGATACGTGGGTTTTTGCTGACCATACAAACATTAAACGAAAATACAAACTCAACAAAACTTAAAATAAATGAATTATATATTTAAAAAAATCAGTTTCCAACGTTAATCGTCAAACGGAACAAAACAAATACTGCCAAATACTGCCTTGTCATATTTTGTCAATCCACAGTTATTAACAGATGCGGATGTTGACATTTAGGTGCTGGTGCAAAAGCTTCAAATGTAACCTATGTTTACTTTACTGGAACATGTAACAACACTATTTTAAAATTATTTTTGCAGACATGACATTCCGTTTATCACCCTTGCCAATAATTAGCATGTCATCCTTTCCAGGTGAAGTCGCCCTCTAACTTATCACAGGTAAAAACCCGACTCGTCATCACCTCTGGTCCAATCAAATGCTGCCTTGGCTGAGAGGTGTGGCACTGTATAATTAATAAAAACCTCCGGACTGCAGTATTTGCTGAAGATATCCGATCAGATTGTCTTTGCAACACAAATCTCTAGAAGACCTTGAAGTCGTCACCATGGTCGAGTGGACAGCTGCTGAGCGTACTGCCATCACTGCTCTGTGGTCATGGTTCGATGTGGGGGAAATTGGACCCCAGGCTCTGACCAGGTCAGTCGTTTTCGAGCCACTAATTATAATAATGCTTTGTTTGTTTTTAATTTAATTGGACCACAATTTTCATTGCATTCTCTTCCAAGACGAAATTAATAAAGATTCATCACTTGTTTTTATTTGTTTTATCCTAAAATGTCATCCGTCGTTGCCTCACCGATTGTTTTTTTTATTTTTTTTCAAAAACTTAGTTATCTTCTTCGTTGCTCTGTCGCGTCGTTCAGGCTTCTGATTGTCTACCTCTGGACTCAGAGATACTTCTCATCATTTGGCAACCTGTCCACCAACGCCACCATTCTTGGAAACTCTGCGGTGGCCGAGCATGGTAAAACCGTGATGGGTGGACTGACAGATGCGGTGAAGAACATGGACAACATCAAGAATACTTAGGCCAAGCTGAGCTTGATGCACTCAGACAAGCTCCACGTGGATCCTGATAACTTCAGGGTACGTGACTATCTCTAGATCCTCCCAGAGGAATCCGTGATGACTGGAGTTCCTTTATGTTCTCTGTCTTTTTAGCGTCTGGCTGAATGCATCAGTGTGTGTGTGGCTGCCGGACTTGGCCCATCCGTCTTCACAGCTGAATTCCAGGAGGCCTGGCAGAAATTCCTGTCTGTTGTGGTCTCCGCCCTGGGCAGCCAGTACAACTGAGGCCATGGGGACGCATCCCACCTTTTAGATCATTTGCAGCCATCCTACATATGTTTCCAGAATGTGAATCTGCTGTCAATTGCACCAAATAAAGCACATATAATACATCTCTGTCTGTGTGCTTGTTTGAAGAGTTTCTATAAAATGCATTCCCCAGTGGCTCCTGTTAATTAACATTGACAGGCAATGAATAAACGATAAGACTAATGGGATTGATAATGGCTGTCTGTACACTCACTATTTAGACTTAAGAAAGCCTCGCCACAAAAATGCTAATTGAAAGGTTACTCCAAGATATAAACTTTTCTCTGACAATATGGACCTTTTACTTTATGAAATTATTTATTGCTCGAACTTGTTTTATTCATTGAATACTTGAATCATGAATTTAAAAACAATCATTATGACTTTAATTTGCATGGATACTTAGTTTTGGCGGTTATTTAGGTCTTCAAATGTGCAGTTTTTCATATAAAAGGGTGCGGTCACCAGAAATTAACGATACCAGTACATTAAACTACTTTATCATCGGCTAGAAGTTGTGTACATTTGCCAATACACACAATGCCGATAGTGGTCCTGAATTTTTATTGACTGGCGGAATAATATATAAAACATGGCTGGACAAATTCATGTTGTTATGTTATATGTTGATATTTATTTAATTCGAAGTGTTTACATTGTGCAATCAACGACTGGACAACGCAGTATTTTTCAACCTTTGTTTGAGGCACGGCACATTTTTTTATATAAAAAAAACCCGGGGCACTCCACCAACCAAAAATGTTACAAAATTACAGATTTTGGCATAATATTGTATATATAATGACAATTTAGTTTTTATCACTGGGATAAAGGATAAATAGGATAACACATAGTATATATATAATTGAAAATAAGTGGATTATCTAAGGTGCTTTAACTAGAAAGGGACTTCAGTGGAGTAGGAATGTTATAGCCGCCACCTCTTTTCCAGTCGGACATTTCTCTAGGTGACACAAAACAACCGCAACAGGACATGGGTGTGCGGCTAGAGGAACTCACAGCCAGGCCTCTAAGTTATAACCAGTGAGACTGCAATGCGCCCGGGGTCGGTGTCTGTGTATGGTCAACATTAACACAAGCCTCGCTTGCAATACGCCTGTGCTCAGTGTTTGGCCGTAGACCCAGCTGGCCGAATATATTGTCTTTTAAGCTAGCGGCAAGTTAGCTAGGATGCTAACACGATGCTAAACCCATCCGCCGGGTTGCCAGATGACCGCAAATCCATGTACAGCCAGCCCCAGAACAGCGTGTACAAAACTGGTGACAAGACCAGCCCCATCAGCGTCATACTGGTCAGCTCTGGCAGCCGGGGGAACAAACTCCTCTTCCGGTACCCTTTCCAAAGAGCAGCCGAGTGTCCGTCGTCTCTCACAGGTAGGAATAGCGTTAGCATCAATCAGAGTCACTCACAAGCCACGCTGCATTCAGTCAAACCAGGGTCCCCAAGGCCATTTTAGCTCTTTAATTACACACTTACAAGTGACAGCCACCTCACAATGTCTCACAGTAGCGTATGCTGTCTCCTCCTATAAAGCTTTCATCAATCACTGTTGTGTGTAGAAGTTGTGAGGCAGATCTGTTTTCCAGTATGTGTTGCTTACATCTGTTTCCACCTTTTTCTGTATCTGTAGAATGTGTGTGATATTAGGCCATCTCTGCGCTCTCAATGGCTTCATACAATCCCAGGCTGACACCTCCAGGAATACTAATTCTCTCTATACAGTTCCTAATGACTCTAGTTTTATCTTTGGGTCATTGTCATGCAGAAGAATTCATTTGTTAAGATCACTTGCCTCCCTGACTGTAATGTTCAAAAGTGTCTGAAGATAGCATGTCACTGTATGTTAAATACATTTAATGCAACTCTAACATGTTGCTACTTTAAGGACTGCTGTTGGTGTCTTTCATAAACTCTATTATACTACCTATACTATTATCCCTGCCCTGTAAATCTGGACCAGTTCTTTAACAAAAGCTTGATCATGTCAAATAATAGCATTATTTTTTCTCCACAAGCAAAACAACGAAGTCCTTATGCACTGAATGCAACTGGGGATGGCCTTGAAGATCAGGATGGTGATTTAAGGTATTTTTGGGTCTCTGTCTAATGTCAACAGACATTCATACATAATACATAAACATTTTTTTCAATGAATTTGACTGCTGTCTATTCTGTGAATCACAGAAGCTCATTCCTTCTATTATATCCCCCCCCCCCCACACACACACACACACAACTTTTTTCCCCCCCGCAAGATGACCGATGGTGGTAGCATTATTGCCTCACCTTGTGTTCCAAAATGTTCCTGTTCCTCCACTGAGAAAAAGTGGAAGAACAACTACTTCAGCAGTTATAGGAAAAACAAGCAAAAGAGAATTTGCAAACTACATGAACTCATCCACTTGACACTGATGTCTTTTTTTGTGAAATACACAATTGTCCAGACAGAGGTCCAGACAACTGTTCAGTTTTGTCTTTTGGTCAAAACAGTATCTTGCTGCTGTTTTACTGATGGAAATGCTGGTTGCGCATAGGTTTGGTACAATTACCAGTTAAACAAGTGAACATTTAAACTCTTTTAGACTTAAATTTAGCTCACCAGATGTGGCTTATATTATTATGTTCATATATTATAAATGTTTGTTTCATATCCGACAAGTCTGGTTTTAAGCTCACATTTTGGCACAAAGGGAGATTTGTCAACATAAATGACATTAAGTCTCGGACAGGACTAACTGGTAATTCGCTTGAATCAACATGCAGACCAGCAATTTCACATCATAGTATCACGTTTGTTTGGGTTGTTTTGATGTCCATTTATGCGTTCAGCCCAACTGTGTGTTGCATTTTCCCCTTCTTTGTTTGCTTTTTTCTTCTTTTTTATGGCCCAATTCCCATTTCAGGGAACAATCTCCGCTAACTGACGAACAGTTGGTAGCAGGGTAAGACCAAATCATTCTAAACCACCTTTCCTTCGCTTAGATCACCCCTGTCTTTTTTTATCCCGTCCTTTCCTATTTTGTGTCCTATATGGATCCCCATCCAATATTTAAAAATAAATCCTTGTAAATTGTCTGTAGCAGATCCAGTGAATCAGTGTTTGGTTAATTTGGGATTTCATTGTTGCTTTCTTCTGTACCTTGTGCCTTTTTGAACCTTTAAAAATATATATAATTCAATATAAAAAGATATAGAATAAATAAATGTAAATTTGAATAGATTATATCATCTCTACTATTTAGCCTCAGTATCAAAACAAAAGCTAATCAAATGCAAACTACAATAAAGCTGTATGATACACATTCTCAAATTGTGTTGGTGAGGTAAGTCTAGAGTGCGTTTAATTTTTTTTACTGGAAGTCATTGGCTTGATTTTTATCCCTTTGATTACAGCATGACATACTTCAGTCAAACCAGCATGAGACCTTTCACATTCTCCATTCATACAGCGATTTCACTTCTTCTGCAAGGAGAGCTCTTCTTCTTTTCTCCTCTCCTGTAGCCACAGAAGCTTTTTTTTTAATTGAACTCTTGTTGTTGAATTATATCAGTTGCAGATACATCAGATTAACTCAAACCCTTCTCATAGATACAGGAATGTAAAAAATGTACACGATCTGAGCTATACTTTCTCACGTGTCCCAGCTGGTTGTTGCTGTGCTGTAGCCTCTCCTCCCACTCTGTCTGATTGAAAGTGCTCTTCCTTCACGAAGGTTCTCTGACATCATCCTTGCCACCATCCTGGCCACCAAATCGGACATCTGTGGAAAGAAGTTTGAATTGAAGATAGACAATGTTCGTTTTGTGGGTCACCCTACTCTCCTCCAGCATCCTCCCATCATTCAGGTGTGAACAAATGAAGAGAAAAACTAAAGTTGTAGTAATTGTTTTATTTAATTGTAAAAAAGCATAAAAAACGGAAAATATACTTATACTTAATATTCACATCATAATAAAAATCTGTCTTTTATGAGGCTATAAAGCCTTCTCCTATGCCTTAGTTAGACAGAGTGGTCTTAACTTCAGCAGTGCCCCCTACTGACAGATTTGTTTATTCTGATGATTCCTTGCTTATGTTCACAGGGGGTGGAGACAGTGACAAGAGGATGTAAAAACATTACAGTTCAGTTACATAATCTCTCTTAAGTAAACATACAAGGAATATTAATTAATTTAAAGGTCTGTCAGCACTAACCTGATACAGAAACTAATGTATACTTGGTTTACACATTATAGTACTTTTATTCATAATTTCTGGTACTAATGCTAACCAATGCAGTCTAATACAGAAGTAGAGCAACAGATCCGAGCCTTATGACGGTTATAATTTACAAAAATGTTAACTTGTTGAGATACTTTGATAGATTTTGTTGCTGCTGTTTGGTCAGTGTGGAAGCTGCACTTTGTGATGCTGCAATAAAATAACGCCTATTTGCCCACGCAGTTATTAACTCTCAAATGCATTTTCAATGATACCCAACATGATATCTTACATGTATAGAGGGTTTATTGTATAACAGCATTAGTGTTACATAAGTTAACCAAATAAACTGACAACATGTTTATAGTTAGCTCATATTATTGCAAACCATGTTTAGGTTATGGCAAATTTAAAACATTCATCTTTTTTCCATGTAGGTTTCTAAAGCCGATCCTTCGCCTAAGAGGGAGATGCCCACGATGATTCTGTTTAATGTGGTGTTTGCATTAAGGGTATGAAAAGACCTCTTTTGATTTTTATTGCTTTTATGTAATTGTTGACATTGCTGGGATTTGTATTTTTAGTTTGCATGACAACTGAAATAGAATTGAAACTATAACTCTATAATGATTGCACAATTGAGTCAGCTGACTATGGGTGGGACACATACATTTTGTGTTCTGTTTATCTCTGTTAGGTGTGCCTATGAGTGATAACATTCCAGTACACTCTATCTGTGAGAGCATGGGAACTCGGAGGGAGGGGGGATAAAGTCACTATGCATGATCATGTTATCCAACAAGGCACAGCCCATGCTGAGTCATGGTAGCCAGTAAGTCACAGTATAACAGATGAGACGGGCAAGAAATGCCCAGTCATGCTTTGTCAGTGCTTTCTGCCTATCAACTTAAGTCTTGCTGTGTTGTTCTTTCACAGCAAGGCGTTTGTATAAATTATTTAATATGTGCTAATTTCATGCTCTTTTAAATGTAACAAGCTAATGTTGATATTGTTGTTATATGTTGATATTTATTTAAATGATTGACAGTAGACCGACTGGTAATGTTTGACATGTTGTTTGAACCTCAAATTAAAGCCCTGATGTCGTATGTGGGCTTTTTTTCACTAATCCTTGGTCTCTACAGGCAAACGCGGACCCCTCGGTCATCAGCTGCATGCACAACCTGTCGCGCCGCATCGCCATAGCTCTGCAGCACGAGGAGCGGCGCTGCCAGTACCTGACCAGAGAGGCCAAACTCATGCTGGCCGTCCAGGAAGAGATCACCGCTGTGACCGAGAGTGAGATGCAGACTTCATTTTTCAATTGTTATTAAGGAACAATTTAGTGTAGTCAGTGTTTTGACATCACGGTGATGTTATTTTTTTAACCACTTAAGTTTCGATATAACATTATATTTTGACAAGGTTCTCTGTTTTCTCTATGACAGCAGATGGAAGCCCCCAATCACCATTTAGACAAATACTTCCCAAATGTAAACTCGCCAGGGACCTAAAAGAAGCTTATGACAGGTGTGTTACAAGACATATTTTTTTTGTTGTCTTTTTTGCCTCTCCATTTCTTCCTTTTTGTTATCATACGCAATACATGTCAGCTGGGTTGTGTTAAAAGGGTTTTGTTGTGTTTGCACCCTGGAAACTTCAATTCATCCACAGTGTCATTGGGTTGTTGTACATTGGCTGAATGTTTTCACAAATAGGGACACTTCTGTGTATTTCCAGATCATTTACTTTGTTACTTTGTTAAATTTGAAAATTATATTTGTACGCCAGAAACAATGAACTTACATACGTTCTTCGTTTTTTTTTTTCTGATACAATGCCATTATTAAATATTATATTTATGTTTTGACAGCCTTTGTACGACTGGAGTAGTGCGACTACATATTAACAACTGGCTGGAGGTGAGTTTCTGTTTACCACACAAGATCCACAGGATTGGTGGCAACCACATACCCCCAGAGGCATTGGAGCGCAGCCTTAAGGCTATAAGGTGCGTTTGCATTTTAAAAATGTATTCAATGTATTGTATCTTTTTTGTACCTAATAGCTAAATTTGATAGGGTAGGCACCATTTCTGACACTTAGGGCCAATGCTCATAAGAGAACGCTTCTTGCAACACCAGTCAGCAGCTACAGCCTGCAATAATGAAAATGATACTCCACCCAGCAGACCTATTTTAACAGCATAAGCCAGAGGTCTTCAACAGAGGGTCTGTGACCCCTAGGGGTCTGCAGAGGTACTGCAGGGGGGTCACAACATATTTGGTTGATAAGACTTTTTTTCATGACATTTTTTTTCCAACCCAATATATGAACCTGTGTATTAATTGAATAGCTTAGTATTGAAGGCACAATAACAGAGTAGCTACGTTTATACACGGCAACCTGCACATTTTTATATAAAACACAATTTGATATAGTAGTATAGGGTCCCTGCTCCATTAAAAAAAAACACATTTCATTTTATCATGTTGGAAACCTAAAATGTTTATTTAAATGTTATGTAAGTCTCCTGTTTGCTTGTCTGTTTGTGACATTCTTTCTTGTAGGATCGTTTTTGATCAGTTTATATCGATAGTTTATGTACAAATCTCAGCTGATTAAGGTTTTATATTTTGGTAATATCACATACTAGTACTTTACTGTAGTTGTCTATAGTCCCATACTGCCACCTATTGACTATTCAGCTTGTTTATAGCACAGTTGTGATTAGCCTTTACTCCTTTTAAATCATAACATTTAAAGCTGAATAACAGATGCCAAGGAAGATTATCAAGTGGAAACAGTCTTGATATCCAAAGAGGCAAGTGTACATTCAGAGGTTGCATCATGTGTTGTTTGATACCTCCAGGCCCTATCATGCCCTGTTGCTGTTGGAAAGTGAGAAGGCCCTGCTCAGCCAGCTACCCCTGGACTGTTCGCCTGCGATGGTGCGTCTCATCAAAACCTGCTCAGCGGTGAAAAACCTGCAGCAGCTTGCGCAGGATGCCGACCTGGCCTTACTTCAGGTGCAGAACCATCACACCACCTTTAACGCCACTGCACTTTCCTACACTTTTATTTTCGTTTTTTTTGAAAGCCCAAGTTTTTTTAAGCTGTTTTTATTAGAAACGAAAAAAACAGAATCTAATGACTCAAAAAATGTACTTCACATTTATTTGGTAATAATATATTTATATTTATATTTTTCTTTTCCATATGCAATACATGAAAGGTAATTTATACATGTAGGACATTTGTCTATAATCCATTTAAAAACATACACGATAAAGAGGTCACCGTCTGGATGGTGCCTTACCACCATCTAGTGGACAATATCAGAATAATTTACATTTAGATTTAGAGTATTCCCCGTTCCTCTGTGTAGTAAGAAGTTATAAACTTATGCCTTTTCCTTCAATGTCCGGTTTTCAGATGTAGAGCATATTATGATTTAGATGTCCGTCTTTACATCCTGGTATTTCACAATACTGATACTATTTGCGAAACATTTTCCCCTCTCAGATCTTTCAAATTGCGGCCCACTTGGTGTATTGGGGCAAAGCAATCATCATCTACCCACTCTGCGAGAACAATGTCTACATGCTGTCTCCTCATGCCAACATCTGCCTGTGAGTGCCTTCAGAATGTGTTATGACATAACTAAAGAGGGT
This sequence comes from Colistium nudipinnis, assembly GCA_016785305.1. Classification (NCBI taxonomy): domain Eukaryota; kingdom Metazoa; phylum Chordata; class Actinopteri; order Pleuronectiformes; family Rhombosoleidae; genus Colistium; species Colistium nudipinnis. Next base: position 2,756,831 of record JAFBJU010001186.1, read on the forward strand.
CATTGGCAGCACATTTCATATTTTTTTTTACATTAAATAGACTTTTCCTTGTGGAAAATGAATTCCAATGAGCTGTGTTATTGGGATTGTTGAGTTATAGAATCACATGGGCCTTCTCTCCCTGGATAGGTATTCACCACTGGCTGAGCACTTTGCCCAGCATTTTCCTGGTCATGATCTTCCCACCATGTTAGCCAAGTTCTCACTGCCTGTTTCACTGGCTGAGTCCAGAAATCCCCTGGAAGCTCCTGCACAGGAGGTAGGATTATTTTTGCTACACAAATACTGTCAGAGAATATTCAGTATGTAACATAAAAATAGATAATATTGTATTTGGCATACAAAGGATTGTGAAAGAGTGACACAACTCACCTGTTTTTTTATTTTGTCACCAGGTGTTTTTTTTAAGTTGGTGATCAGTTATGTATTACTTTTTTTCCATACTGAAGATTAAATAAACGACGGCCGTGTTCAAAGTAAATCTGAACAAAGCGAGAATGATCGGAAACCATTGGAGCAAAAGGGATGTTCCTCGTTTAAAGAAATCTTTTTTGATGAAAAGTGAAGGAAAAGTCACTGTGACTGAACAGATCTTTTTTCCAAATTAAAAGCAAACATTGTGAATTTAGTTTTCCAGTAAGTTCCTCGCCGTAAGTGCAGGACCAGCTGGTGAGCAGATTTTGGCAGCGCTGTTTGAGCATCAGGGAAGAATTATTAATGGCAAAAGGACATCAGCTCCACTGTCTGCAGCCTCCATTTTTTATGAGAAGATTTGGCCAAAGCTCTTTTTCGTGGTTCTATTTTGAGGGTGTATGTGAGCGGCGGCCGTTTCAGAACAAATCCAACCTGTTTCAGTACATGAGCGTGTTCGGCTTGGCTTGTAATGCACTTTGCTCGCTCTGCTCCTGACCAGGCCCAGCTGATCCAGATGGTGGTTTGGATGCTTCAGCGCCGCCTGCTGATCCAGCTGCACACCTTTGTTTGCCTGTTGGTAGCGCCCTGCGAGGACGAGCCAGGGCAGAAGGATGAAGACCCTCCACTGGCTGCAAGAGTAGGCGGCCGCAGCCTCAGCACCCCCAGTGCCCTCAGCTTCGGTTCCCCAAGTATGCCTTGCCTTAGCTGACCTTTCTGCCTCTGTAAAATATATATATATATATATATAGACCCAAATTATTATTATTATTAATAATAATAACAATAATAATAATAAATAATCTAATATTATTTTAGTGCCGGGCACCGATTAATCGCGATTAATTGCATTGTTTCTGAAAAAAAATCAGTAATGACCAAAGTAATGTATTGCTCACTTCTATTTTAAAAGATTTAAACAGTATGAACAAAAGTGCAGTAAAACTTGTAAATCCCAACTTAAACATTAATTAATGTAATCAAATTAAATATAAAACCAGCACATACTGAGCAGCAGCTAGTTAACATTTATTAATCAGTCTTCTTTTTTTTTTCCTGAACCGGTACCATTCGCATATTTGTTTTATCAGGGAGCAGCATAAACAGTCTATATTCAGTAGCAAGTGTCCCCTGTTAGAGCAGTGGTTCTCAACTGGTGGGTCGTTTGGAGTGGCTGGCGGGAGAATTACTTCGCTTCACATGTATAATCTTTGACCACCCGTCTATCCCCTGTGTGTAGCCAGCAGTGACGATATGACCCTCACCAGCCCCAGTATGGACAACTCCAGTGCAGAGCTGCTGCCCGGTGGAGACTCTCCACTTAACAAGAGGATGACGGAGACGCTGCTTGCCAGCCTGTCGGAGCACGAGAGGCAGGTCATTCTCAACATCCCTGCCGCCCAAAATCCAGAAGATCTGCGAATGTTTGCCAGGTAATCAAGCCTGTTTCTAAAGCCGTGTTTAGACGTGAGCGGTGGAAGATGTGTGCAAAATTGTGTTTGGACTCTTTCCTGAGTTTGCCATCCACATACGGAGAACGCTGCAGTAGGTAGCAGGAAAACCTCTGGAACATTCTGGTGAGGGGTGGCCACTCTGGTCACATGCAGGAGGCAGGATGGGAGGTATAAATCCAGGGGTCATTAGACCTTGTTTGTGAATTGGTCATAAACAATGAGCGTCTCCCCAGTCCTGCCACACCCATATGCCCGTCGTAAATATTCCATGAGTTTTCCTGCTGTGTTCTCACATCGGCTCACTCACATTGGGCATTCTCCGTAAATATTACTTGAAAGCTAGCAGGAACAATTTGTGACGATGTCCAGAGCAACTTTTGTAGACATTTCCTTTCTCGCACAGTCTGGTTTCAAATAATTGTCCTGACTTCAGTGCTTTTAAAGTAGTGTATTTTTTGCCTTTGCCGCACATGTTGGCACATTTTTCCTTGCTCTGGGCTTCAGGCAGTTAGATGAGCACATGGGATAAATCCAAGTGAGGATCCGGTCACTCATTTTATGAATCACTTCAATGTCTCTTAGGAATAGGATAGGATATTTGAAGAATAAAGTCCTTTTAATTGCCTTCTCAGAGTATTGACAAATGAAATTGGCGAGAAGTGTTGAGATCATTTGTCAGTCATGGGCAAAGAGGATATTAAAAATAGAAGGCGTGGAGGAAGCAGGAGCTCATCAATCAGGAAATCAGTTTTAAAAGCTGCACCGTAATAAGAATGTTATTAGAGCTGTGGACGTCCTGTGTCATGGTTGATTCGCAGAGCTGATGATCCAGTGTAACCTGACCTCTCAAATGTCCTCCTGCCTGTTCTGTATTGCTTTCAGGCTGCTGCACTATTTCCGCGGACATCATCACCTGGAAGAGATTATGTACAACGAGAACATGAGACGCTCGCAGCTCAAGACGCTTTTTGACAAGTTCCGTAGTGTCCTTGTGGTGACCAACCACGAAGACCCCATCATTTCAATCTTTCAGTCGCCCATGGAGTAGTGGCACAGACTCACCAACCAGAAAGGACGGCTGCCAGCTGTGCTCACAGCAGCAACGCTTTTTTTAAAAGATCACTGTGATTGCATTGATTTGTGCAGATTTACAAAAATGTTTTTTGAGCCAAATGGATGTTTACAGTATTAAATTATTTTGTACATACCAGAAAGCACTGTGAATATTGTTCGACCCTCCCCCCCTCTTCCAGATGTGTCGGATCATCTGCACTGACCACAGAGGGGCACACTGAGTAATGATCATTTCAGACCTCCAGGAATCCCAGAGGTGGGGAGAGAAAGAAGGGGAAGACGCTAAACATGAGACAGGCCGTTTTTGCTCTGAAGGAAGCGGAGCATTCCAAACATCTGTGAAATCACTGAGAGGAGAATTGCCCAAGTAGGACTGTTTATTAAAAAACAGATGGAAGAGCTGATTGAAGGTAAGTTTCAGAGCATTTTTTTTTTTTTATAGATACTGATTAATCGAGTTTTCATTCTACCATCCTGACATCGTACAATGAACTTACGCAAGTGCACATATCCCATCCAAAACAGCAGAAAATCTTATTTTTATTCTGCCTATGGCAGAGTTGTTTCAGGAATGTCCCTGTTCTGTCCTTGTGTCATTGTTTTGTCCCGTGTCAAGACTGTGCATGTGAGGGACATGAATCATTCATCACATTTCCAGCCAGCGCCAGCCTTCTTTCTGCCTCCTTGCTCACCACACTAACACAGGAGTGCCCTCGTAGATAAAAGCGCCACGGCTTTTTGGCCCACTCGCCATGGGACTCGATCCCAACGCGCGCTGCTGATACTACATCGCGGGGTCCCGCTGGGCTCGGGTCGGCGTCCTCCTCCAGCCACACCTCCGGATCCGAGGCCAGGTCTCTCCGGTCGAAGCAGCGGGGTATGCTGAGAGCCTGGCAGAGCTTGGAAGGCCCGTTGCAGAGCTCTTTGTCCTTAAGTTGCCGAGCTCCCGCTTTACGCCTGGCTGCCCTCAGCTGCCTCATGATGGAGAGACCCTGCAGAGGCTCAGCGGAGCGCAGCAGCACGGCAGCACCCTCCCCTGTGACAAGTGGCACACAATATGCATCAGTCAGCGAGGCGCCGCTCCGTCCGCTCGCCCTTTACCCACTGACGACAGGAGAACACAAGTCTACTGGATCGCTTTGTAGAATTAATGTCATATTAATGACCCTTTATACAAGTTTTCTGTTTGTTTGCATCAGTAAGCAGCTTCAAAATGAACACAGCAGATGTTTGGGCTTTAAGGTCATTTTTTTGTTCAACGCCTTTACCTTCACTGGACACGTTCATACACAGGTAGATGCCGTAAATTGGATACACATAAATGGTGCCCGGCTTCATGAACATGGCTGTGTTCCTCTCTGTGCGTTTGCCTCCAGCCGAGTGTGAGGCTCGGTCCTCCCCTCCCAGGTAGGCCTCAGTCTCCACTATTCTCCCTCGCAGCTCGGCACCGTCTGCACACCTGCGGACCAAAACCTGCAGAGGCCAGGGACACAACAGAAAGCGGTTAGACAGTGGCCATTAATTATGCTGCAATAGGCCTGCTGGGGGGAGGGCTCGGGCTCTCTCTCTCTCTGAATTTATATAATCACTACATAAAATAGACTTTATTCTCTCCCAGAGTTTCTGCTTCTCTCTGGCTTCATTATGCAGGTATCACTGGTATCCAGACCTGATCCTACTCATTTATCAGGATTATTATAATGTATATGATATTGTTGCTGCTAAATATTAATCTTTATTTTTGGGTTGACAGCGCTTATGTGCTGCTCTCAAGGATATCGCCTGTTCAAAGTAGACCAACTTTCTAAGGTATGTTTTCTATTGTGCAAGATCACATAATGGTTAGGCGGGCAGTTCATTCAATGGGACCGATCACTTGACGAAGTGCAGACTTTCACACAGAGCAGTGTTTACTTCCACCTAAACTTTGTTTTCTTGCCCAGAACCACTGGGGTGTGTTGTGTACTTATTTTGGAAGTAGAAACAAGGATGAACCGGAAACGTCTCTCAATTAAAGGTTATTTATCAATAAGCTGTGATATGATCTGTAACACACACACACACACTCAGCTGAGGGGTACCCTGTGCTACTGATAAGAAAGAGACAGGCAGTTACTGTCTCCTCCCTAACAGATCCCACAGAATAACACTGTTTATTTGTGTTACATTTGGTTTTAAGTCTTCCAGGTTGGGGTGTTGTCTTGTTCTTGATTGGAGGTCTTAGTCCATGTGGCTTTCTTGTCCTATCATTGTCCAGTGTCCTGTGGACAATGTTTCTCCCAAATAGATGACCTCGGGTCATAGTCAAAAGCTCCTTCCCTTGGCATGTATAAATCAGTTCCCGTTGTATTTGTTTACTTAACTAAGTGGTAATCACTCCGAAACCCATTGCATAAATTATGGCCCCCATAATGTCCGTTTCGTGAGACACCATAAATACCTTCATTGGAATGTGGGCAAGTTGGTGAACACTTCATTGATCATTTAGGAGGAAAACTATATAGTGAGTATCTTAGTGATAGAAAGGTTTAAGAAGTATTCAAGATATAAGTATAAACAGTATTCAATTATAAAGGTATAAAGGGCTATGCTTATTTGACTATAATAATTCCACAGGTGCGAGAATACCCTCCTCCACAGGGCCCCAGAGCGCAGGGCACGCGTACCTTGCCGAGGAAGGCTTTGGCCAGAGCGATGCCGGGCCGCTGGAAGAAGTCCTCCGTCAGCCTGTGCCGAGGCCCAGTCTGGGAGAAGTAGCGGCTTCGCTCCGTCCCACCACCTGCAGCAGCCACATCACCGCTGCTGTGTTCCTCCTCCACACCTACCCTCCTCTCCCGTTTATTATTCACCTCCGGCTCAGCTACTGCGGCTGGCCTCTTTCTGTTTCTCCCAGCCATGACGTCATTAACGACCACCGTAACCACACGTCCACTGTCTCTACGTGAGTCCAGCGCAGCTGTTGTGTAGTATTTTTCAGCCCCTACTCAAAGTCCAACGGTGTTGTGTAGTTAACTGTAGCTAGCACACAGGAAGTAAACCACTTGTTTTGGTTTTCTTAAAGGGGCCGCGCTGCACTTTTGCTGGAGGATGTGGAATCAATGTTTTCTATGGATGAAGCTGCGATTTAGTGATTCACATCCCCTCTCTCCATGCTGCAAGTAAGTTTGTTTAAAGTTTTCTTCTCCTCTTTTTTTTTACTCTTTTCTTTCACAAAAAAAATCCCATACTTGACTCCTAAAGTGTCCTTCCTGCTGCACAAAGTTGCTTTAAAAAAACAGCGGTGGCCTTTTCCTGCTCCTGTCTTATCTCCTCAGCCTCATTTGAAAGCAGTCCCCTGTAAGATGAAGTTATAAATAGAGCTCATGCCTGCCTGTGCCCAGGATGTGGATGGCGCCAGTTTGGCCTCAGGCATTGAGAGTCCATGTGGCTATCTGGAAGACGAGCGGTGTGTGCCATGGTCGTGCCACTGACTACTGTTTTATGAGGGCGTATGCAGAGCCGTTGTTTGGAAGGACTGTGCTTTCCGCACAACTGCATGAAAGAAGAGATGCATGCACAGATAGGTGGATAAGTAAATTCGGTTGAGTGAACATGAATTTAAAGTAGATTAAACGATGAAACGGATACACTTTTCTGAACGACTGAAATAGTTTTGCTGGCAGATAAAGAAATGTACACATATACAGATTTGGTGGGATCATTGTCTTTGAATTTGCTTTTGTATTGACTATACAGACTTATTTTTAGCCAAATACATTTCACGCACGCACGTGTGTGTGTGTGGGGGGGGGGGATGGGGGCGTGTGTGTGTGTATATATATGTATGTATGTATGTCAATGTGTACATACATACATACATACATACATACATTGGATGTTACATTGAGTGTCCATTCATCCATTATCAACACCACTTATCCTTCGCTGGGGCGTGAGGGAGCTGAAGAAAATCCCAGCTGACATTGAATAGCGGCAGGGTAAACCCTGGAGGGGTTGTGATTCTATCACGGAGCAAAATTAGAATGTCAAATACTCATAATTTTTTACAATATAAATTGTGTAGGGTTGTAAATTACCCTATTCACCCTATTTGCACATACTCCAAACAGTAGCTTTTGTATTGACTATACAGACTTATTTTTAGCCAAATACATTTCACGCACGCACGTGTGTGTGTGTGGGGGGGGGGGATGGGGGCGTGTGTGTGTGTATATATATGTATGTATGTATGTCAATGTGTACATACATACATACATACATACATTGGATGTTACATTGAGTGTCCATTCATCCATTATCAACACCACTTATCCTTCGCTGGGGCGTGAGGGAGCTGAAGAAAATCCCAGCTGACATTGAATAGCGGCAGGGTAAACCCTGGAGGGGTTGTGATTCTATCACGGGGCAAAATTAGAATGTCAAATACTCATAATTTTTTACAATATAAATTGTGTAGGGTTGTAAATTACCCTATTCACCCTATTTGCACATACTCCAAACAGTATGGTTTTAGTAAAAATCTAATGATAAATGTTACTATAAGCATTTTTAAAATATTGAAACACAGATAGACAGAAATATGACTATAAAAACGATCCGCCACAGTGGCCTCTCTCCCGGCCGTGGTAAGATCTTGGAGAGGTGTGTGTGCGTGCGTGAGGATTTTTTTTGTGTGAGAGTGTCTGTGTGTGTGATTGCATGCGTGTGTGTGTGGAATTGCAAAGACAGGTGAAGGGCACACGTCCTTGGACCGGGGTAAGCTGATACACTGCTACACAACATAATAGAGTGCCATTAAAATTCCTTGTCAAAATATTTGCGTAGCCAATTCCTTGGTCTCATTGCCTCTTCTTTTGTGTCCCAAAGCTTTTCCAGAATGTATTTCTGAATCATTTCACTTTTGATTTCTATGCTCATAGATCATTTCTCTAATAGAAATGACAAAAATGGTAGTTGGGGACACAGACTCTTGGAGTCCTGAATGAGGCGGGATATAGGAGCCAGACAAAAATCTGCTGAGCATGATCAGTAGAAGATCCCTGGCTTGGGTTGTTGACTTTGTCATGAGTGGTGGGCAGTCGAAGGCCATTGTTTGCTTTGACTGCGTTTCCACTGCCTGTCAGTGACGGCGATGGCGTCTGGGCCGGGCGGTTTTCATTGTTGCTGCCTCTGATAATCTTAGCAGCCACGGCTTGGCTGCAGCGTTGCATTCTGGGTCACTTTCAGTTCCTGCAGCCACCTCAGCAAAAGTGACGCCGAGCAGGGACGCCAAAGACTCACATGTGTGTGCAGATGGATGAGCAGAATGCACACAGACTTAAAATATCTTTCTACTCCATGAAACAGGGAATTCCATTAAGACGAAGTCACGCAGTCTTTAGGAAAAAAGTAAATACTATGATTTCTTTTTTGATGAGGTTTGTGTTAAACAAAAAACGCACATTGAATTGTTTCATTCTTTTTAACTTTAACGTTAATTTAAGAATACATTTACACCGTTCTGCTACACACTGTGACACCCAATATTTCCATCTTTGGTTTATATCAGGCAGTATAAAGATATATTAAACACATGACTTTAAGGGACAATTTTGTCCCACCTTGTTTTTGTGTTAGATCTCAAAACCAGTGTCATCAGTGCAGGCACACTGACTGTATTGAAAATATAGTTTTTAAAATGTCCATTTCATTTGCATTTCAGCAATATGTACTGTGCTGCTGTTCACAACCCAAAAGAAAGATACTCTCTGAAACACTTCATGTTGCATCTCTTATATGAGAGTCATGACCTAAGAGCGTTCCTAATTTTACTTTTAAGTACAGGGAGCAAACAATTAAGCGATTACAGCTGAGATAACTTCATGTCTGGTGTAGTTTTTAAAATTGTATTGCCTACACTACATTATTATACTTATAAAAGTAAGGTGTGGCAGTAAACACTTCTTGTTGTCATTCAATAGTCTATATGACTTGAATGGGCCTTTCCACCACAAATGGCAGCTCAAATTCAAGTTTTTCTCTTGTTTATCTTTAACTTTTATCTTTTTCTATTGTATCATTCTCTTTTATGGACGGCATGTGTAGAAAGCAAGACAATTCAGATGCAAACACCATATTAATTATTAATTGATGAAATTGAATGATTCATGTGTCTCTTTCCTTGTTTTCTACAGAGGTATGTGTGCGTGTGGGGATGGGGTGTCCCACACCAACACAACTGAGACAAGCTTACGGAGGAACTCTTCTTTTACCCTATATGGGATCCCATCTATGCAGCTAAGGGACTATAGGGTAAGTGCTGTATGTGAATACGCCAATTTCAAGGTGTTCCTTTTGTTTACACACACGTTTGTTCTGTTCATCAGGGATTTCAGAAAATGAGTGATGTATTCGTGGAGCTGTGGGATTTACTCTTCATTTGTTCAGTAGAGAAAAACTGATAAATGATAAATGAGCGTGGCAGTGGCAGTTTGAGAGCTGTGTTAGTAGAGCAGTTTAGTGTATTGATTGAGCCTGCACTAAAATCATCTCCGTTCCCATGACCCTTTGCCATCTCTGATAAGAATCGCCTCGTCTGAGCTCACACCTGTAGCTCTGAGTCGAGCAGTGATCAAGCAAACACATTCTGTTATTCAAATCTGTTTCATTTGAGACTTTTGTAATTACAGAATACAGTATCCCTTTTTAGCAAAATCTATTGACTCAGCAAACAAAAAAAAACCCTCAGTGGTTTTAACCCAGCAACGATGTTCTCTCGTCCACCTCTCTGCTTGGTTGAAGGGAGAAGGAAGCGGTTTATGCATGCGTCTGACCACCTTTTGGTTAAACCTAACCTTTGAACTCAACGCTTTTATCTGCAGGTGATTGATGAGGAATCGGGGGCCCCTGAGAGCTCCTACAGGGCCTGCAATGCTTCCGAAATGCTGCCTTTGCCCTAGTTTTAACCCTCGGTCCCTGGGGAAAGATCACTGGTCATTACTGTGACATTGTGGTATATCAATCAGGGACCCACAGTAGGCCACCAATCGCTTTTTACATGCCTGAGAATACTGTATGTGGAAAAAAAATCTGATGAAGACGGAAAAACCCGTTCCTGTGGTGGACATTGTATCCTACTGCTTTATTTAGGAGCATGTCTCGGAATCGGCTTGATTTGCAGCATGGCCATCAGTCATGCTGGCAGGGACGACCCCCATGGGTGCAAGATGTAGAGGAGGCTCGTGGTGAGAGGAAGCTCCAGCTTTTGATTCTGTGAACAACACACACAACCAGTTGTGAGACATATCTTCTGTTTTTTTTTGCAGGAGGAGGTGTTAAAAACATATTAAAAATCTATCCCTGGCGTCAGAAACATGGAGAGACAATAAGTATGTGGTTGTAAAATGTTGTTTCATAGAATTGCTAAAGCTCAAGCAGCTAAATGTGTTAAAAAAGAAAGTACAAAATAACACAATACCCATCATTTCTAGAACCATAGTCTACTTGCAGTCTTGAGGTACTTGTAGATGATTCCCATTTTATGAATGTATTCTTTAATTCCATTACAATTCAGGCTACTTTTGACTCTACTGCATATATTTTGACATTTTGCAGATCAGGATCTTGGATTTTACTAAATAGAAAACATGTGATCAGTAACAGTCCAACAACGCATCGTGTTTTTACCTGCTCTTGCTTCCACCATGTGCGACAATAGAATTGATCTGTTATTTCCATTAGATTTGTAGCCAAGTGAATATAAAAGTAGTCGGCTACTCCTATGACCCCTTGTAGAGACTCAAACAAATCATCCGCTCTGTCAGCATGAAACTGAGACCGTATTATGTCTTCGTTTGGTTTGATAGCAGAAAAGAGGCACTGGCCCTTGTCTCAGAGGAGAGTGTCTTCATGTAGAGGTAGATCAAAGAGATCATGAAGGAGACTTTTCCAGGAACCTGAGCCTCCTGTGCCCTGAAACCTCATCTGAGGAAAGCTGCTTACACGATGCCCCTTGTCAGCAACTCGGGAAAACCCTCCTCTTCCAAACATCCATCTCTCCCTCGCCGAATATTCCCAGGTGGATCTGAGCTTTCACTGAAGCTACGGTGGAATGCTGTGTAATGGTCTTTGCATCAGATGGAGCAGCAGTGTGCGTTTGAGATCTGGAGAAAATCTTGGATTGTTGTGCTGTTGCTGCTTTCTTGTGGAGGACTTTTTGACAAACAAACAAGAGGAAACTGGGATAACAGATGCGTACATAGTGTTCAGGTCTTATTCACCCATTGTGATAACCGGCGGACCCAAACATGATATGCATATAACGTGTGAATGCTACTTGATTTTAAGAAATTGTTTTGTGATCTGTCGAAGGGTCAACAGACAGCGAGAGAGCCTGGCTTGGGGAGTAACAAATAACCTTGAACCGGAATTGAAAATTACGCAATCTGTAAACAAGAGAACATTAACGCCACAATTAATGTATTGTACAGATATTTATTTCAAGCAATTTGACCTTAACCTCTGAACTTCCAGGAGACAAGATCAGCTGCATCTCAGGCAAATTACCATAGACTCAACTTTTTTGTCACTGTGCAAATGACAGGTACAAAGCCAATGACATGCGGAAGACATCTTCCAGGAAGAACAACAGGAAGGAAGTGAAAACAATAGTATAATTTACAAATAAACCGGTTCTGTATACAAATAAGGGAACGATATACAAATAAGTGGCGGAGAGAGGAGAAACATACGTATAGGAGGGAAATTAACAGTTGGAGGGGAAAGTTTATGTGGCGGGGGGGGGGGGGGGGGTGTTTGGGTTAGGGGAAAGTTTATGTGGGGGGGGGGGGGGGGGGTTATATGTATAGGCTACAATTTCGACAGGTACAGTATGTACAGTGGGTACAATATAGATTACATAAGTGTGAACACAGCGCTGTCATTGTTTTTGTTTGTACTAATCCCCCAACACAATGGCACACTATATTGCGAAATAAAACAAACAAAAACAACCTAAATATAAATGTAGAAATAAATAGAGCATGTTTTATGGAGTCCCGGAGCCCCCCTCTCCCCCAGATTATCGCTTAGTCACCGCCGCGCTCCGGGAGCGGAGCAGCGCCTCCTTGCGTACGCGGCCATTGGTGGTTGCTCCCCGGCCCAGGGCGGGGCTCACTCAATCCCCAAAGCAGAACTGAATTAGGCTCCGACCGGCGGAGGAGGGAAGAAAACTTAGCCCGGGTCGATCCATGGAGCAGTGTGGGAATGCTCTGTCCGTAGGTGGGGGAGCAGAGAAGCGGACACATCCTCCTCCGGGTGCCCGCCGCCGTGCTCGGCGGTGAACACGTTCGGGGGAAAAAACACCGGCGCCGGGCTCTGCTTTTTAAAAAGAAGAAGAAGAAGAAGCGTTTATTCCTGCGCTCTGCTTGTCAGGAGGATGTGACAGCTCAGTCGTTTGCTGCGCGGTGGGGCTAAGACAAACCTCGTTGGAGCCGTATTTTTACTATTTTTTTTAAATTCAATCTGTGTCGCCCCCGGAGATCATCTAAGCTGCTTGTCATAAGGGTGAGTGGCATGGTTATTTGGTGGCTGTCGCCCATACCGAAAGAGGTAGCCTTCACGCGCCTTCGGAAGGGCACACGCGTCGTGATCGTGGACACCTTCACACACACGCACACGCACACACACAAACACACTGTGAACTGCGAGCGCAGCATCTCTCAGGCTGCAGTGGACTGCAAGTACAACCCGTTTAAAAATGTTCATGTTGCCTAATTTGTATCCGTTTTTTTAATCTTTAAAAAGTGTGAACTATTCCCCACTGTCGGGTGGAGTTTCAGGTGTGGAATGAGTGTTGTGTCCAGTATGGGCTGATGCGTCCCATTACTTATTATATATACTGTATATAACTTAACTTAGCCAATATGAAGAGAGATTACTTTATTAGAGCAGAACGAGCCAACGGATGGATAGTTCGGATGTGGACATCAGCTTCCATTGTGTGAGGCTGATGTGAGGATATGTCAGCCTTATGGAGGAATGCATCACATCATGTCACACCATGACCTCAGTCATCCTCCTTCTCCTCCTCCTCCTCCTCCTTCTGCTCCCCTCCTCAGCCTTCTCCCGATCATCACAGGCATTCTCCTCAGTCAGGCATGCTCATGCTAGTGAGATTCCACCTTGACAGGCTTCCTTCTCTGTGACATGGATGGCAACATGCAGGCGGTACGTAATTTGCAGAGACAACATAGATGAAAGTAGCAGCACCATGGCGTTTGACCGCTTTGAACCCGCACTGTCTTCACTTCCTCCGCTCTTTGTTTCGTCTCCGGATTGTGGCTTGCGTGAGGCACCGCAAGGCTGTGACTCAAAGTGACTCACGGCAGACAGTCACAAAGGGGCAAAAAATCCTCAAACTCATTAGCCACCGACGGGGGCCACCTGGATGCCTGTAGACCTGACTCATCAGAAGCCCAGGGGTTCGCATAATGACATACTCCAGTGTTGTTGACATGGGGGAGGTTACGAGCAGCCAGTGTGTCCTACAATACCTGGGCTGAGTGAAGTGAAACCGTAGCCGCGCTGTATTAGAAACTGCTGAGTTATTTTGGCAGAGAGGACACAGGAGCACATGGCCCGCCCGGTTTGTGTGCCCAGTGTTCGTGTAACCCTATCACACGGTGGGAGGGAGGGCCATCATTGCTCAGGGTGATGTAATTACACCAATGTGTGACAGTGGCTCCCATGCTCATCCTCTGTATCTCCTCCAACGGGATCCCAGAGACAATATATCCAATATATGTGTGTGTGTGTGTGTCGGGGTGTTCATAACACTCGGAGGGGAGCTGGGAGTAGCTCTGCTGAGGCAGGTGGGCCGTCCGGGCTGGCCTGTGGTGACTGGCTGGTATGTGGTGCTGCTGAGGGGGCACACTGCAGTCATGCCTGCATTACTCATGGCGCGCGCTCTGTCTGTCACTCTGGCCAAGTGCACAGTCCTTGGTGGTGTTGCCTTCAAAGAGCAGTGTTTTGTGGTCAAGTTATCCACCACACACACATACCATGGAATTTGGCTTTAATCGACGCCAAAGCGTGCCTCACGTTGCATTGTGTGTCCAATCATTTGAAGACGATGCGGCTACAAACGGCACACATTTGTGAAGCGCAGAAAGGCCGCTCTTTGTGGATTTGCCGCTGAGCCGACGAGATGACGCACGCATCGTGCGATTTCCCGGAAGAGTCACCTCAGAAATCTGAAATCTGCCCGCTCCCGAGCCCTCGGTGATCGCTGGTCGTATTTTCTCCAGACTCTGGGCTCAGATGCAATGAGCGCCGCCAGGCCTGAGCTGTTCCATGTGTGCCGAGCACATGCCTCTCAAAATAACCTCGGGCCCTTTCCTTAACACATCTGTATCACGATGACTGGAACATTTGCCCTTGTGAGCAGCTAGAAAGTTGTTGTGCTCAGATGCTTAAGGAGTAAATATAGAATACATCTACCATTGAGGACAATTTCTACATGCTTCTCACTATAAATTCTAATATTCTGATGGGGCCTAAATTTTCATTTAGGCAAATTAAGATAGATCTCATGTGTATCTGTTTATTCCTTCTAAGCTCATATGGGTCTTCCTTTAATATTAAAAGCTGCGTTTGGCCGCACCATCACACCGTAGGGCATCATTAAATTGGCTGTCTTAACGTTATAGCTCCCTCTTCCAAAAATCTGCCCCGTAGACGGTATGTTTGTCTTTTTGTGGATTTGAAGTGGGGTGTTTGTCCACTCCCTTTAAATGGAAACATTGTGCTTAATGACTTAATGACTTCAATGAAGTGTTACAGTGCTAAATGATATTCACAAAATATTTTTGTGAGGCTGCCATGTATTTGTCATCACAGCCGGTCGTCCGTTTTGTGTTAAAAAAAAACCTGCTACACTTACGATTGTCTCCAGGGTTGACTCTGTCAATGTGGGGCACGGCAGCGGTGCCTGGAGAGGTCAAGCATGTCAACCAACTCGTTTTGCCACTTTACAGACAATACGCGCGATTTGCTGCTAAATATATTGGCTAGGACTGCTCCCACAACCGAGCTGAAGCAGGCGCTGGGTTAAAAACCACGTCAGGTATGTGTGTTTTTTTTTTCTCTCATCCTCCTCTGCTCCTTCCTCTCCGACTTTGATGCAGTTTCAGGTTTTGACTGAGTTGTCAAATGATGCGGTACTTGTGGGAAACAAACGGAAACAATGTTGACTCTCTAGAATCTGCCACGAATGCGTGATAAGGAATGTAAGCAGATACGTGCTGCCGTGTCGATGAGTGCAGAGTTTGGATTGTGGTGCATTGATTTTAATTACACAGGAAGTGGGGTGATCGTTGCACGGACCACCATCTCCGCCTGGAAGTGCAGGACGCCGGGAATCGTGCTTCCCCTCGTAGACGGGTTGGTCGTGTGACTCGCAGCCGCTGCTGTCCCATGACATCTTGGTGGTGGCATGATGCAGCCGCAGCCATGTTGGTGAAGTCATTTGTGATGTAATGCTTTAATGCAGCAGCAGCAGCAGGGCTATTTCAAGTGAACCTCTCCGACGGACTCCGTGTGCCAGCACGCCGCCCCGCTCCTCTCTCAGTCAGCACCTCGTTTGTCATGGGCCAAGACAGCCGTACGTGAGGCCGCATCCACAACATTTACCAGAAACCTCCGATGCCCGGGTTTTCGGTAAAAGGCCGGAGGCGCGATTAAATTGAAAATATGGGTTAGGAGGAATTGTTTTGGGTTGTTTGGTGGAAGCCACCATTAGGCTGTAGCGGAGAGGAAAACATCTAATTTGGGGTTGGTAGTTACAGGGTGCTTCTGGGCCCGCAGCTTGTGTTCCCGCTGACAGGGTGTCTGATGCCGCTGGTTAACCTCAGGGCAAAGCTCATTCTCAGGGCTGTGGGAATGCTTTTCGCCAGAAGGGCCAGCAACTCAAAGTGGAGCTGCACTAGTTCCCTGAACTCTGATCTTCCTCTTTCGAGTGTGAAAAAGTCCTCAGAGGGCGTGCATCCGCACATGAACCCAACGGATATCTCCTTTTTACCTGCCGCCTTGAGACATAAATATACAGCGTGCGTCAGGTATGCTGCGATTGCGTAGAGGGAAGATTTCATTTCAAAGCTCACACGGGGTTGAGTTATGGCCTCTCAACTCCATGGAAAGTTCACGCGTTCTCCTGTTGATGTGATCACTTTCGGGCCTTTCGGTGCTTGTCCGTCCTATACAAGCGATTTAAAAACGAAAACACAAGTGTCTCATTTCAGGATCTGACTACTATTGGGTTAGAGATATGCATACTTAATGTCAGTAAAATACGTCTACGGTATTTTATGCTCTTTCTTTTGTGTTGCTTATCCACAAGTGCACGTGTGGTGTAACGCATGCTCCACTACACACCGTGTCGTTGTGTAGTGTGTGTTTACTTTTTCTCAGATCATTGTCAGGCCAGAGGACCAATATGAGGAACACCCTGACGGATACAGTATCCCAGCCTTGCTACAGCAACAGTGATAGTGCACTTTTAAATAGGAAAGACCCCCACACAGACAGACACGCACGCACACGCACACCCCTCTATCTTTGGCACAGTCAGCCGTCATGCCCAGAGGCTGTGAATCTTCATTGTGTCCCACACTGCCAAACTCAAGTTGACTGTTCCCTGGATGGAGCTGCACACACACAAACACACACACACACACACACACACACAAACACACCAGAGCCACACACACGCGCACACACACAATGAAACAGAGTAGTTATATCTGGACATTTTCAACAGTCCCACCAACATCGCATACCATGCACTAAACTCACTCCAGCAGCTTTCCCGGAAATGAGGGTGTGTTTTGGCATCCACTGTGACTTGTCTTTTACTGGCTTATTGCGGAAGAGGTCTAAGTCTGTTTGTGAATGTTCCCTTTGTTTTGAATTAACCGTTAAAGATTTTAAATACCGGCGCAGTGTGGTCACCGAAATGGGCCTCTGGCGTGGATCTTTTTAAATATTGAATTTTTAGATGTTTTACGAGGAGAGAGAAGAAGAAAAAAAATCCGCTAATCTGATGGGCTTTGTTTAATGTTGGTCCGTCAGACTCATTGACGTGGCGTCAGGCCAGGCACTGTTGACATATTGTACCTGATCCTGTTAGTTTCAACGTTCCTCTCCTGAAAATGCCGCCTCTGTTCCCGCTCGTGCCAACTTTCCCTTCCCATTTGCCAGCTGACAGGGCTCGTAATGCCACGTGCCAGAGAAAATGATGTAAAGCCTTTCTCTTACGGTGCCCAGTTGAGCACGCCCAGTTATAGTGCAGGCATCACGCTTGAGGCCTATGATGTGGTGAAGCATTTTCCCTCAGAACAAGGCACAAAACAAACATCAAATGTAATGCAAATGCCTAGTAATTTATTCCCGAAGCCTGTCACGATTTGCACAACCACTCTGGCACTTAACTGTGTGATTTTATTATAATTTTTTGTTTCACCAGGCGACTTCTTTAAATCAGACTTTCGGTCTTCTCACTTATTTTTATCCTTCCTTCTTATTTGTCACTCCCCTGGGCCAGTATTCGCCTGGGTTGTCAAACTCATGGAAGTGTCCCTACTTCTGTGTGTGTGAGAGACGGAGTGCGTGTGGGTGTGTGTGCACGCACTCGCTTTGTGACACGGGGGAAAATGTGACTTTATTTCCAAAGACAAAGAGTCTGTGTGTTTTCTTCAGTTACATCAGGAGTGAGGAGGCCTCCCCCTCACTGGGCCCGGGACGGTCCCAGAGGACCTGCCCCGGCCTTCCCAGTTTTCCTGTGCCTTTGTTGGGAGTTTTCCACAGATCTCTGGGCCCAGCTGCATGGCTTCATTCTTCCTTCTTCCTGCCCTCTAATCCCCACTTTTACACCTCTCTGATCTCAGCTCAGAAACCCCCCCCCCCCCCTCCACATTGCTCATTTAGAGTTACTTGTCTACATTAATAGCGTAAGATGATCATCCTATTCTCTCTTTATTGAAATGCTGTGGTTGATGCGGGAACTAAAAAAATAATTGGAGTTTTATTTTATTTGTACAATTCTCTGTTCTGTTGCTCACTTGTACTCCAGGACAGAACTTGATTTTGTGTGCCCTGCTTCCACTTTCTGGTCTAAAATACCAATCTCTTTTAAGTATATTATTATCATACTAAAAGAGATGACCAAAAACATATTTAATGTAATTTTTGCTTCTTTTGTGTATCCCGATGTTGTACATTGTTGCTGTTGTTCACAGTATTTATTAATAGCTGCCTTAACAGAGAGACCTGCGTTTCCGGAGAATTATCTTTGACCACTGGTCAAAGAAAGGGTGCTTCCTGCAATGGCTGACCCTCACGTGCGTTGACGCGCGGACCCGAATCTCACCTCATCATTATCTGAGTCATTGCTCCACAGGCGACATTGTTTGCAGCCTGTGTCAAAGTATTGTGTGGCCCACATTGGCGTACCACCACAGTGACCACTAGATGCAGACCCACAGATTCAGAGTCAGAGAGACTATGTCCCAAACGAATTCCTCATATTCCTTTTCCTGGGATCTGCCGTCCTTTATGTTGATCTGTGTATTTTCCCCACCATATGCACCAGTGGGAACTGGAGCTCACACTGTAGCTGGAAATAGGCTCTTCTCTTTTGGTCAAACCAATGTATCTGCCCTATTCCCTGGCCAACTGTATACATGTAGGACTACATGTAGGATTATGTTGATGGCTCTCCCCTGCTTCTCTCTCAGCCACATATTTGCCTGTGTAACAGAAGAAAGAAATTTAAATATGGCGGCTTTATAAAAAGGACCTCATTGTTGTGTGTGGAACAAAACGGATTTCCCCTCCCTTCAGTCGCAAGCTTCTAGATGACTAAAACGGCCTCCATGGATGTTTTCTCAGCTGGAATAAAATAGAGTTCTTGTAACTTCACCTACGTAGGTTATCTTGTCCTACCAGTGATACATGACACTAAAGGGTTTTTTGAAGATATATTTAGACACGGGAGTGATTCAAATCAATGTAGTCAATCAGACATTTTCAAAAATGTCATGTGCTGGTTGCATCCATCTGAAGTCTTTTTTCTGTGTTTGAAATGAAATGTTTAGAAGAATGAGCCTAATAACCTTGACGAGACCTTGCTATGACATTTTAAAATTAGATTTTATGATTTAGATCCAGTAGTTTAACCTGAGCTGTCCTTCATTTTCTACTCGCTTTAATAGAAGAGTTATATGCAAAATTTCACCACAGACCATAGGCTGAGAAGACATTTTGTGAAGCAGAATTTTTATTGCAATGGTGTAATTTATAGATAACATTTTTGATCCATCAATTCATTTCTCATCACCCCGGGAAAGAGTCAAAGATGCGACTATGGTGCGTGTCATGAAATACTTGACAGGCTCTGTTCTCACCTCCGTTTAAATCCGTGCTGTAACGGCCAATTCCCATTGTCCCACAGCTACAAGTCTCACTTCCTCTGTCCCCTTCAAAAAGATGTGTCGGCTTCAGTGCAGGAGTGGTGCTTCATCATTGGCCAGCAGCATTTCCCCTACCATTTCCTTGGAGGGGCGCTCATATATATATATTAATAATAATTAAATAGTATAAAGCGCCAAACCACAACTCACTTTTCACATGGATAAAGATAATAATAATTGCTAGATGAGATATTTGTATTCACTGTCCACATTATTCAAGTAAGACAGTAAGTAAAACAGTCAGTACATGTGTACAATAGTAGGCTGCTGCTAAATCTGCTAAAATCGAAAGAATCTAGAACTAAGGGAATCTGTGGCCTAATCTGTGGTAACAGAGCGTGCTCGGAAATGAGTTCGTTCCCAGACTGTCTTACTTGCATAGAGTGGACAGTGAATACAAATAAATAAAAGCGTGCATTTACATGTGCCATCCCCGTGGATGTCTTCCTGTGCATGTGAGCAGGAGTATGTTGTTTCCGTGGCCGTGTCGACCGGACACAGAGAATGCACTTGGTCTGCGGCGTGCTTCCTGCCTTCGTTTGCACGTCTCCCCTTCCTCCGCTCAGCGCTTCCTTCCTTCCAGCACTCCTCGGTAAAATAAGCGTCAATCCGACCCCCTCTCTGCGCTGGTGCTCCCCCCCCCCCCCCCCCCCCCCCCCCCCCCCCCCCCCCCCCCCCCCCCCCCCGGCCCACCCACCGCAACCCCACAGAGGATGTGACGCGACACAGAGGCCATGGCTCTCCTTTGTAGAGTATTTTTAAAATTCTGTCGATTGATTACATCACCAGAAATGAACCCAAACACACAAACTCGTTGACTTGTGGCGCTCTGTCGTAGTTTTCCGCCGTTCACCGTACACCCCAACACCAAGATGCTCCTGCTAAGCAGAACCTGAACCCAGCTCGTGCCTCACATGAGTACATTTCTTTGCTCGGCATTTGCTTCATATCGTTTTTTTTTTTTTAAAGCTACGACCAGGCGTAGAGTATTTTTAAAATTCTGTGGATTGATTACATCACCAGAAATGAACCCAAACACACAAACTCGTTGGCTTGTGGCGCTCTGTCGTAGTTTTCCGCCGTTCACCGTACACCCCAACACCAAGATGCTCCTGCTAAGCAGAACCTGAACCCAGCTCGTGCCTCACATGAGTACATTTCTTTGCTCGGCATTTGCTTCATATCGTTTTTTTTTTTTTAAAGCTACGACCAGGCGTGACACAAACCGCCTTGTTCAGCGCAGTCCACGTCAGCCCACACAATGCAAGCATTTGTGGTGTCGCTTCAAGCTGATATCATGTTGGAAACTATTTAGATGGGGATCACATGTTGTTAAGACTTGCTGTATGGGAGATTCTCCTCTCACTTAACGAGAGAATGCCAAACCTTCTCGTAGACAATAAGGTGCTTGTTTGTCGTGGCTGGACTGCGATCTGCGAGGAAGAGGGCTGACTTCCCTTTGTTGCCTAAAGTAGACTCTCTTATTTAATCCTTATTCAACCTATGAACGTAGTAGCCCATAAAAGTTGGAGCTTGCATTACAGCAGGGGAAGCCAAGGAGTGAGAAACATGCGAGCGTCGTCACAGAAAGTCTGATGCTGATAATATGGTAAGATGATAATCATTTATGATTCTGGCAAGGAGGGGGAAGAACAAGCCTTTACATTTATAGAATTTATAATTGTGTTATTCAAAGAACCTTTGACCAATTCAGAAGATCAACATGGACACAACATTATTTCCATGCTTTGGTAAATAGTTCTATTTATGAGACAGTGTGCCATTGTCTGCGAAAATCTACACAACAATCAACACTTATATTTGTCTGTAATGTACAGGCAGATGAATTCAGAGGACTTCTCGCGCCCGTCTAGCCTAACCACACAAATCTCTACGATATTATACATTAAACATGCCGATTAACCAGATGTCAACATGAGATGAGTTGCCAGATGTGGGGCGGCAGCTGCGCTTTTACTTTCACACATCTGCCCCCGGCGCTCTGTGAGGTCAGGACAGGTCCGCTGGTGTATCACAGGCCTGTTGAATGTCATTAACTCTTTTCCAACCCAACAGCTCCAGCAGGCCTGGAGCAATCTGTCTGTGTGTCACGCACGTGCTCTCTATGCCCCGGCTGCTGGACGTCCCCACTCGGTTACACTGAAAGACATAACGTCCCACTGCTGATGCAGTAAGTTGACAGCGAGCTGAGATAGCAAACAAATAGGTTTCAAGTGCCTGAAACCAACAACTTAAACGCCCGCTTGATCCCAAAGTGATGAGGGCTGATTCAGCAGCCCAGCTAAAGTGTGGGCAAAGAAGAAACACACACACACACATCTCTTGTTATGTTTAAACCCTTATCGAGTTGTATTGGAGTGGGAGAGGTGTATATATATAGAACGGGACAAGGGATTTTTTACCCTCAGCTGCTTCCTCAAGATTAGTGGCACAAAGACAAGTCTGGGCCGAGATATGATGCAGACTTGCCGAGTGACCCCTACTTTTCCGCTGATTGGAAGATAGGCCACTGCTGTCCTCTGTTGTGAGCCGAAACAGCTGCCCTTAAGACGCTGAGAAAGGAGTCGGGCTAAAAGGCCTCGGCCTTGTGCACCGAAGCTCCTGAAGGCTGCCGGTGGTAAATAATTTACCTTATCGCAGAATGCATCAATAATTCAAGTTTTGAATTAGCGTGTATTAATGTTTCACCTGGGATTCAGAAGGAAAAAGGAAAAACTCTGTGCCAAAGCTGAGCAGATATTCTCTTCGGGAGACTTTGCAGTAATTAAATGGTCTCCGTATGTCGTCAACACGTCTCACCGCTCCTTCACATTGATTTCCTGTGCAGGATATTGCAGCACGTCGAAGGTCTGGGTCTCGTGCTGATAAATAATCAGAATGCAATTTCTTAGGACCTGAGTTCGCCCGGCCACAGATGGGGCTTCGCGGAGGAAGATAGAAGGGGGGCAGGCAGCGCGATGGCGGACACAGATTATGCCTCTTGCACAAAGATAAAGGAATGCGGCCAGTTTTTTAAGACCCGCTTGATGCGTACACCTTTTGAGAGCCGCTGTCACGTTCGCTTTGGTCAGAGTGCTGCCCACCCGCGTGAAGATCTGGAGCGGGACGTTTTCTTTTTTGTGTTGGTCTTCAGTTTCATACGCACGTACACTCGCGATTGAGTTCTAAAAATACGCGGCCCGCTGTTTGAGGGGGCCATTTATACATTGATGGGCTATTCATACCTCTGGCACTCGATCCTGTCATTTCGTAAACACTGTTACGAGAGCGAGGGAGCCTGGCCGTGGACCCCATTCAAATCTTTCCCTCCGGACTGAGACCGCCCGAGACGAAAAAGGTTCAATTCTCCGTTGTTAAAATCGACCCAGTGTCAACGGCCTGATCTAAATGCCCTGCGGAGCGCCATGGGGGGAAAAAAAGGCACGAGCGGCTCCGCCCCTTTTTGGCTGGGCCCCACCATCCGTGCCCACTCTCCTCCATGCCTGCGCCGCCACAAGCCGTGACACCTGATCTCAGGGTCAGCTGCGACAGATATTTCTGATGTCTGTGTGTGTGTGTTTTTTAATGTCATAAGGGGCCGGTATGGCATGACAGGCTGTCACATGGCTAGGGTCAATTCAGATGACTGCAGCCTTACTGCTGCTGGTGTTGCACTTCGCTCTCTGGTCTGTGGCTGTGTTTTTCGCTGTGTATCTTCTTCCTTGTAAGACAGGCAAACAGAGGGTTAAAGAGAGAGATACTTGAGGGCCTCTCTCTTTCTATGCTCTAATCCCCTCCTCGGTTATATCACACGTGTGGTTGTGTCCAAATCGACTTCCACAACGGGTGAAGTCACCTGGTGTAAATGTCTGCACTGCAGAATAACACGTTTATTTTTAGTTGCCGGTTTCTCTTCTGTGTTACTGTTCTCATCAGCCAAAATGTTTTATCTAGGTGCTTGGTAGTTACACCAGCGTTTTTTTTTTTCATCCTGCGCAATGCGATAGACAAACATCAAAAGTATATTTTACTCAGATGGGCCTCAGATGCCTGCAGGGACTACGGAACGCGCATACCTGCAGTCAAAATGAAGCGTGGCCCATTGCTGGATCTGTTGCTTCTATGTATCTTCATATTGTTGCCCAAATGCCTCCACCCACTCACGGAGATGACTATGCGATCATGAGTTCCTGCTCGTCATTACGAAATCCCATTGGTGGGAACTCGGCGCAGTATGTTGAGGTTGATTACACAATCAGCATGTCTAATGTTGTTTCAGAAAGTGTCTGGATTTAGCTGACACAATATTGAGAAGGGGGCTTTAGAAAACACTCTAGTTAGTGTAATGTCACTCGGAGAAAAACGTAGGAGAGTCCCTGCCCGAATGGCTTGGTTTCCCTCCATTGTTTCCAGCGTCCAGCCTCGCCTCCAGCAAGGAGCGAGACTGGGGAAACAATGGATAGTAGGGGCGTTTTGTAGTGAGTGACGAACTGTGTAAGCATGGCGAGAAACGAACATAACCTGTTTGTGCCGTCAGGCTTTTTCAGGAAGACACTGCTATCTGCAATTAGGAACCTGTTTCTGTGATCTCACTAAATAGTCATGATGTCACCCCATATTTAGAAAGCGCACATGGCAAAATGTTTGGGTAACGCTGCATTAATAATTTGATCCAATCAGGTGGAAAGGGGTTGACCTGCAGTGCACAAACATGCAGGAAGGAAAACGATGGAAGGGAGTGCGAGGAGGAAGTAAAACCTGAGGCCAGGAAGCGCCGCAGCTCCCGAGAAGTGGAGCTGCAGTGGAGTACGCGCAGTGCCCCGGAAACTGAGCCAGGCGCTGTTTAAGACTTCATGTGGTTTCCTGCTCTGCCATTTCATCTGGTTCTGTTTCAGCCAGAGATCTCGAGGAATGTGGGCAAGGCACTGGCTGAGATCAAAACTGGCCGTGGACAGAGAAGATTTCAGGAATGCACACGTGTATCGAGTGACTCTCTGAGAGATGTGCAATTCATAAATCATTTATCTGTAACATTCTTGACGCGGCGCAGTTGTAGAGGTTTAGTTCTTTCTTTTTGTGTGCCGCATCAGTTAAAAACAAGGCAACTGCATGAAAGGCACTAGCTCCAATATTTTGAGGAGTCCAAAGGCAGATTACTATTTTATTTATGATGAATGACAAACAGGTGGTCAGTGCTGGCTTTGAAAACCTCGTGCATATTTGAGGCATTAGAGCTGCCCCAGAAAACATGTCCCAGAAAAAAAAAAAATATACATATATATACATATAAGAGCATGAACGCCCCCCACCCCCACCAAGCTTCTTTTTTTTTTCCCCAAAAGCTCTTGTGTGTGTTCAAGGTGGTACTCGGAGCCCCATTCACCGGAGCCCGTCCTCTGTGTGACTTTAAGCCTCACCTGTGACAGCTGCAGCGCTGTTGTCATAAGCCGGTGCCTTTCTCCGCATGACTGGACACCACTTACCAAGTCATTATATTAAAGGACGGCACAGACAACTTTTGTACGCAGAACACAATACGATAGATCGCGGCACTGTGCGCGCGGAGAGAGCTCGGTGGAGGGACACCAGCTTGTCCTCTGTCTGTCTTCCCTTGCCTCATCGAAATGAGAGATGGCTTCAGGCGGCAATGTCGGCATGCAAATAAGAAAAAAAACAAAAACAAAACATATATAAAAAATATATATATACTGTATATACATATACTGTATATATATATATATACATGCCCCGCAGGATGATAACAGCCATCATGATTGATAGGAGGTGTTAGTTTCTCACATGGACCAAATGATCACAGGAAGCCAATCTCGCGAGGCGTAGTGCAAAGCTATGGCCGTGGGTGTTTTCCCCCCTCCCCCTCTTGAAGTCAAAACAAATCATTTTCACGATAATACGTGGAAATGTGAAGAATGGGAGTCTGAAATCAGAGCAGGGGGGGGAATGTAAACACTGTGGAGGGGGGGGGGGGGGGGGGGGGGGGGGGGGGGGGGGGGGGCATTCCACGCCTCGCATGGTTGCCGTACGACAAGGAAAAAGCCCAATCAGCCTGAGAACGAGATTAGATAGAATAGTTCATCGCTTGGAATAGTTGTAAGGCTGATTTTCTTTGACTGTGAAACTTTGACCATGAACAGATACCTTGCGCTGTCGAGGGGAGGGCGAATCCTCCGGCCTGGAGCGTTGCCAAACACAGAATTCAATCAGCTCTCCTTCCCCAAGGAGATCTGCTTCTGTCGGGCCTCAGGCCTGTGAAGCCCCGTCCTCCTCACACAGGGACCGGCCTCCAGCCTGGCTTTCTCTGTGCATGGATTTCCTGTCATGGCTCATCAGGAGTGATGGCTTACCAATTCTAGTGCTCCCGCGTGGGGGTGAGTCGGTGGCTGTGAGCGTGCCGGCTAAACTCCTCCTGAGACACGATTCGTGGGCCCATGCCAATTCTGCTGCCAGGTTGTCTTTTGGAGCAGGACGAGAGAGAGAGAGCCAGCCAGACAGGCTTCCACTCCGTCACTTGGCTGTCTTTTTTTTGTGTACAGGGTGTGGGGATGCAGATGTTCAGTGATGGCAATGCTCTTACTTTCATTTCGAGTCACTTCCAGTGTTTGGAATGTTTCTTTCTTTCCTGATTCTACGCGGGTTTAATCTGACAAGCAGGCAGAAGCGAAGGAACTGTGAGGCCTGTAAAAGGCGATCGCATGCATGTGAGAGCGGGATGAGTGGGAGACGGTCGGCGGGGAAGGAGCCTGAAAAAGCGGTGAGCGTGGGGAGAAGCTTGGTGCCGGAGTGATAGTTTGTTGTTTTTTTTAGCGGGCCTCCACCCATCGCTCCTTCGTTCTGCGCAGGCAGAACGGCAACAGCAGGGCGTTCTGTGTCAAAGCCTCAGGAAACCAAAGCTTAAGCAATCAAAGGATGTGGAGCATTGAGGAAAATCGGGCACCTTTGCTGTATGCGTTCAATCTGGCGAGGCCCTGTGTCCCCATATCTATAACCAATGGCCAAAGTCCTTCAATTTCAGGTGAACAAGGGTTGTTTCCGCAGCGAGTTGTGCACAAGCCGAGATGGCCGGTGTCACGCTTGCACGTCCGTAACGTCAGTCCGTGGGAGATTATTCAGTGGATTTGCCGGCAGATGCCTCTGCAGTCTGTTTCTTATTTTTTTTATTTACTTAGGATAAATTGACACCAGGTACAGTATATGTGATCAGGCGCAGCGTAGTGGACAGATTCCGTTACATTGCTTTGCTCTGGCTGCACTCGGCTTTTGCTTATCTGGTATCGCAGCCCAGACAGTGGGAGTGGAAATCAAATAATCGTTCAATAAAAAAAAAAGAAAAAAAAAAGCCAATAGGTTCACAAGTTCAAAACGTTCCAGACGGACAGGGAATGGATGATAATTAAATGCGATGTAGACTGCTGTACTGTAATCACCCCATCTAGTTTGCCGGCTGCATGTTGAAACCTCGACAACTGTATTTGTTGCAAAATTGTTGATATAATAACTTTCCTTCTCTGTACGTGTGAATTGAGGAGTTGCTGTCAGCCAAAATAAAACCGCGTACAAAAAATGACCCCTGCTGCCCCCGGTCAGATGCTTTGCTCCTGTCTTTGCTGAGCTACAGTGCCGTCCCACCGTCACTCGGACTAAAACTGAAACCTGTGGTGTGTTAAAATGGCAACACAAAGCAGATGTGGTCACCAGCCGTGGTCCTTCCCCCCCCCCCACAAGGAGCCAGAGCTGTAATAAGAGAAGTGAGGACATGACCTGCTGCGGCTGCCGACTGAATGACTGTGTGACAATAACATTTTTGAGGCGTTTTAGCAAAACGACGCTGAAAGGAGGATGGGAGGGTTTTTTTCAGGGACTCATTTGGATTTGGAAGAAAATCAGGAGACCACCTCTTTCGCGGATTACTCACATTTGCAATGAGTAGAAAGGTGTTCATTGTTTTGTGCATTTCTCTTGTCTGCAGATAAAAAAAACGCAATATGCACCTTTTTTTTTTTTTTTGGTGCAGTATTACCAGATCGTTAGGAAGCATGGCAGGGCGCTGTCCCAGGTAAAAGGAATTCCGTTTCAGTGGAAAAAATGTGAATTCCGAAAACGACAGGAAGTGAACCGCCAGGCACCGAGAAGGGAGGTTAGATGGTGGGAAAATAAAGCCAAGGGCTGATGCTGACAAGGCGGCTGCTGCAGGCATCCCGCCTGATGCTGACGTTTACTGCGCACCTCCTGTGGTCCAACAGGCCTCGTCATGGGAATGCGTGCGCGCTCGTTAGACTCGGATGGAGGTCTGCTGGAGACAGAGACACTTTTAAACCGCCCAGAGGGATTACCTTTGATTTTAACTGTAGAATTATGGGATTTATTTTTTAAGACCGCCAACTTCCTCGCTCTGCAGCGCGGGTATTTATTGCTTTTTTTTTTTTCCCTAATGGGGAGTTTTTGAATGCTGTGGGTAAGTGCAACGCAGCTGTAGACCGTTCTCTGTGGTTTGCCGCTGACTCTCTAATGAACAGAAATATGTGAACGCCCACGCTCCAATCATCACAGGGGCCTTGGCACCCTCTTGTGCGACGGCTTTGCAGCGCAAGCCGTCGTATTTATAAAAAATAATAATAATAATGCAAAAAAAAAGCCATAACAACGAAATTTGATTTTGAATGTCAGCTATTTACAGTCGCGCGGTATTCAGCGGAACTCTGCATATTAACAAGGAGTAAGCCTCTCATTTTGTCTGCTTGCAGCTGGCAGGCCTGGGGTGGGACAGAGAACATGGCTGAACCGCGGCGGGAGAGCACCAGCAGCCTGCAGAGGAAGAAACCTCCCTGGCTCAGACTGGACATCCCCACGGCTCAGATGTCCCTGGACGAGCCTCCCACTTTTGTTCAGGTGCTCCTTCCTGTCCGTCTTTAATCGTGGCCAAAGCGTCCGCCGTGTGCCAATTTGTGCTTTTTCTCTTTTTCTCCCTCCCCGCCCCCATCTCTTGCCTAGCCGGTGAAGAGGCAGGGCTTCCTGCGCAGTATCAGCATGCCAGTGGAGACCTCTCACCTCCAGTCGCCAGCCCGCGACTTCTTTGACACCCGGCGGCCCGTCCTGCAGCGCCAGTCGTCCATCACTCAGACCATAAAGAGGTAAAGGCAGCTCAGCTTCATATAGTACATATTATATGTATTACTTGGCACCCCTCTTGCAGCGTAGCACATAAGCAGTGCTGTTCTTTACACCCAGTGTGCGTTGAGCCTTTGCACATTACGGAATGCAATGCTGTGTAATATAAGCAGCATCTGCTTATATGAGATTCATGGGCGTCAGTAAATGGACGATATTGTCCGCCTGTGTCCAGTTGCATGATGAAAAAACGTTTCCATATATTTACCAACTGTCTGCTTTTCTTACCTTTTTATTTTTTAACAAATCGCATGGCTGTCTCTGATTAACCAACCCGGTCTCATGTGCTTGGTTGTACCTTTCCTCGTGTGGCAAACCTCAATGGGAGGGGGGGAAACGTAACAGTTTGCTTTGCTCTCTGTGCATGTTCGACTACAGCACTGTCCAGCTTTCACCTTTCCTTCTCACTTGCCTTGTCGTTGTTGTCTCTTCTCTTTCCTCCTTCTCTCCCCCCCTGCCTCTCCTCGCCCCTCCCTCCGGGCCCGCTGCTCTGCCCGGTCACAGCAGCAGGAGGGTGCACTTTGAGCGGATTAACACGGTGCCTATTAAGGGCCAGCGGGCCGCTCGCCGCTGCACAAGGAAGCACCACTCGCTCTCCAGGACCCTGCTCAGGTACGGCAGGATGTCCCGCACCGGACTGCAGGTGTTAGGGTTCAGGATGAGAGCTTGTTTGCGATGAGGAACTAGGTCAGTATGCTCGCTGTGTGTTTAGCTTGCAGTGTTGGTTTTGTCACATGTGAGGACCGCGTCACGAGATTCACGAGGAAATTGGCCGTTTCTCACTGGCGTGCGAGTCATGTCGTCGCCAGAAAGGTTTCCTTCTCTAAATGAGTCATTGCAGGACCCGAAACCTACAGCTGTCATTTCCCTGGAGAAAGTGCCTCTTGGTTAGTGAGCCATCGAAACGACCAAGCCTGTGGGAGGTGTCACTCATTGACACACACACACACACACACACACACACACACACACACAGCTTCACATCTGTCTGAACAGCGACACAACAGTGGAACGTCGCTTCTGACCGTTATTTGTTGACGAGGCCGGGCTGTTTTAAGTGGACTCTCATTATTTGTTGAACCATACTCAAATCGAAATCAGTGTTGGTGTTTGGATGTCCACTGCTGCCCAACAAGCGCACACCCAGTACTATGTTCTCAAATAGTTCAGTGCCGGTGTCATGTCACTGGCACTAAGTTTTAAAAACGGAGGAACTGGCAACCAGTGACTAAAAGAAAGAGTGAGCTGAGCCCGCTGGAAATGCAAATTTCACTTAATGCACTGAACAGTCACTCCGCAGCTGGTAATTAGGGAGAAAAACAAACTGTGAGCTCTCCCCATACTTCCCTTTGAAGCACCACCTCCACTTCCTGGCCTCGGGCTGCAGTAACAGTGTTTGCTCTGTTACTGATTAGGCTCCACCACAAACGGCGTGATTGCATGTGTATTCATGAACAGGCTCGAGTGGACAGTGGGCTCAGGAATAAAAGCTTTTTTTTTTTCTGTGTTAATTGGATTTGGCGTCTGCATGTGCCAGTTAAGATTAGGAGCATCCAAATAAGTTATTTTATTCGCCCCATCAGGACTACAATAATCCTCTTAGGCGCTCTTTCTGCGAACTGCACACAGTGCGCGAGAATTTGCCTCCGCCGAGGCAGCCGGTCTCTCCGAGTGTGTTTGGGCAGATGAGAACATGCCCAGGCATATTTCCTACACTACTCCTATTCCTTCCACTATCTGGAGCGCTTTATGACATCCCGGGGAGTGCAGGCTTATCAGTCCCTTGCATGTTTGCCGACCCACTCTTGAGAAGGGGGTCTTCGGTGAGCTCCGTTTCAAGCCTCACCTTGACTGATAGGATTTAATGTGTACAGTGGACTCCTGAACTCCGGGACCCCTTTCCCGGCTGGGCGGGAGTTCGGTGACCCAGCTCTGAAAGGTCAGTGTTTGTTGGCGTTAGGGGAACGGCGGACTGGTTCGGAGTCAGCAAGGACGGTGACGCCACGCAGAAATGGCAGAGGAAAAGTCTGCGCCACTGCAGCCTGCGCTACGGGAAGCTGAAACCGCAGGTGATCCGAGAGATGGACCTGCCCAGCCAGGACAACATCTCCCTGACCAGCACTGAGACGCCACCTCCTCTCTATGTCCCCTCCTCACAGCATGGCATGCAAAAGGTGAGGAAATAAAACCGACGCCATTGTGTATTATAAATGAATTTACATATTCTTGTTTGTAACACAGTCTCTTGTGTTAACTTGATCTTGCTTATTTGGTATTGAATATATGTACATTTATGGGGCTCGCTTTCTAGCTAACTCTTGGTCCCACCTTTGCGCCCGTTGTTCTCCAGATCGTGGACCCGCTGGCGCGAGGACGGGCCTTCCGCATGGTGGAGGAGGTGGACGGCTACAGCGTGCCCCAGACCCCCATCACCCCAGGGGCTGCCTCCCTTTGCTCCTTCACCAGCTCCCGCTCAGGTCTCAACCGGCTGCCCCGCCGGCGCAAGAGGGAGTCGGTGGCAAAGATGAGCTTCAGGGCTGCGGCGGCGTTGGTCAAGGTGAGCGAGAGTGATGAAATCATTGAATTTGGCTTTAAGAACATTGCTTTTTTTGATCTGCTGTCATTAAACGCTCTGATTGCCCATCTGTCCATCTGCGTCTCGGTCAGGGCCGCTCGTTACGGGAGAGCACTCTGAGACGGGCCCAGAGGCGAAGCTTCACCCCTGCCAGCTTCATGGAGGAGGACGTGTTGGACTTCGCCGATGAACTGGACACATCCTTCTTTGCCAGAGTAATGCAGGAAGAAAATACCTACTGTATATTGTTTTGCTGCCGTTACCGTGCAACCACATTTATGCGTAACTGATGAATAATTCTTCTTCTCATTTGCTATTTGCTTTCCACTCCGTTCTTCCCAGGACGTTCTGATGCAGGAGGAGCTGTCCACGTACGCCGACGAGGTGTTTGAGTCGCCGTCCGAGGCGGCTATGAAAGAGGCGGAGCCTTGCAGCAAGAATGATGAGACGGAGCTGACAGGCAGCGCCCTAGATAAAACAGAGCTGGAGAGGAGTCACCTCATGCTGTGAGTTACTGTTCAAGCTTTGCCAATACCAATTCAATACTGCTTTATTTAAATACTCAGAATCACAGGATACTTTATTGATCCATATTGATTGAGACTGCAGCTGGAAAGTAGTTTTCCCATTTTCCCAGATTAGCATATATGTCAAACAACTGTACTCCAATGTAAAATATTATATATATACATATATATATATTATTATTACTATTTAGTATTTATATAGCAAGCACTGGACCTGGGAGGACAGAACATTCAACATCGCTGCCCCTTCCCTCTGGAACTCACTCCCCAAACAAATCCGCGACTGCAAAAACGTATCCGTATTCAAAACCCACCTTTTAAAAATTGCTTTTAATATTTAAATAATATGTTGTGTTTATGTGTTATGTTTTTATGTATGTTTTTAATACCTTGATTTTATGTAAAGTGTCTTGGAGTACTTAAAAAAAAAGCACTCAAAAATAAAATGCACTGTTATTATTATTTGGTTCAATATTCTCATTATTGATCTGACTGAGGTTATGAAGCCAGGTGATGCCATTGGACTCTTGAGTACAGGTGGCGTCAATGGTGATCCAGATGATGCATGAACCGATCGAGAAAACCAAGACAATCAAGCGTCACTCGCTCATCCTTTTCCTCTTCTCTGGTACCCCTTCCAGACCTCTCGAGCGAGGGTGGCGTAAAGCCAAAGAAGGCACCCCGGGGCCGCCCAAGGTGCCCCTGCGGCAGGAGGTGGTGAGTGTGAACGGACAGCGGCGTGGGCAGCGCATCGTTGTACCCGTCAAGAAGCTTTTTGCCCGGGAGAAGAGGCCTTACGGGCTGGGCATGGTGGGGAAACTCACAAACCGCACCTACCGCAAGCGCATCGACAGCTACGTCAAGAGGCAGATCGAGGACATGGACGACCATAGGTAGCGCACCGCTCCGCGCAGCTGACTGAGGAGCTCTCCCCCCTCGGTGGAGGACACCGATGGATGATGAGTGTTTTTTGCTGAAAGTGCATTCCTCTCCCTCTTTCTCCAGGCCTTTTTTTACATACTGGATCACCTTTGTCCACTTGCTCATCACTGTCCTGGCTGTATGCATCTACGGCATTGCACCGGTGGGCTTCTCCCAGCATGAGACGGTCGATTCTGTGAGTGTGGCCCTGTGGAACGCCGGCACACCAAGGCTGTGATTTTCCCCTCCAAATGCGACTCTCGCAGCTAACTTCGGATTTGGATGTCTCCTCTTTCAGGTTTTAAGAAACAAAGGTGTGTATGAAAACGTCAAGTTTGTGCAGCAGGAGAACTTCTGGATCGGGCCGGGTTCGGTGAGCACTCCTCTCTGTACCCTTTCATTCCCATGGATAAAAAATAGCAAAAGTAAAAAAAAACTACTAAAAAAGATTTTAACTCAACTATCCTTCTTAGGAATATCTGATCCACTTGGGGGCCAAATATTCTCCATGCATGCGGCAGGACAAGCAAGTGCATGAACTTATCAGGGAAAAGAGAGCTATTGAACGCAACTCTGCCTGCTGTGTGCGGAACGACCGCTCCGGCTGTGTCCAAACCACAGAGGAGCAATGCTCGGTCTGCCAAAAATCCAATCCTTTGTTCCTTGACCTTTTATAATTCAAATACATGTCGAAGCTGTGGGCCGTTTTAATCTTGCTCCTTTGTGATTTTGTTTTTAGAGCACTCTGGCTGTGTGGGTAAAATGGCCGAGGCATTCCAGCACTCCTCGGTTAAATGGTAAAAACAGACAGTATGGCTCCGTGTGCCATCAGGACCCCAGGTAGGATACGCTGGACATAAATCCAATCCAATAGTTAAAAGCTTGATTGAACTGGTCAATCATGTATGCATGTTGTTTTTTGCTCATCACAGGATCTGTCTGGAGCCCGCCTCGGTGTCACCTCATGAATGGCCTGATGACATCACCAAGTGGCCAGTGAGTACAATAAAACCCCTTTGTTCTCTTAAAACATCATGAAGAGATTCAAACCCAGCAATTTGGTTTTCGGAAAAGTTCATTCCCACTTCAAGTTTCACATCCTTGGATATTAGAGCGCATTATACTGTATGCCGTAAATATACTAGGACGGCACTGGAACAATCCTACGCATGATTGTCTTGTTATCACCATAGAAATATAAAATGAATAATGAAGTGGTGTGATTACTTATAATAATACTTTATTTATTTGTCATAAAATATTTAAACCAATGTACCATTCAGTTGCTCTACTTTATGCATCTGCTCAGGAGAATTCAACTCAAGACAATTGAATTGAGCAATTTAACCCCTCGACACTAAACAGCTGAGCAGCTGAGTAACAATTCTTTTTTAGAAAAACTGAAAATATGCCACAGTTGGCTTTATGCAAATAGGAAATCTAATTCAAATATTCAAATATGCTAGATTCATATCTTTATTTGCACCATGCAGGTCACCAATATAAGCCCACTAAAAGTGCATTCATAACCAAATGGGCCTGCGGACGCAGAAACGCTGCGTCAGATGTATTAGTCTGTACTCGAATGTTTTATTGAAACGTATTGAAACATGTATTAGTCTGAACTCGCTGTTCCTCTGCGGCTCTGGCTTTCAGATTTGTACCAGGTACAACACAGGGAACCACACCAACCTGCCTCACATAGACTGTACCATCACGGGTCGACCCTGCTGCATCGGCACCAAAGGGAGGTGAGCGGAGCGCGCCAAACCGCGGGAGACATTTACTCTGCACTTGTCTAAAACGCAATGGGTGACTCGTTTACACGTTTACTAACTGCTGCCGCTCGTATTCTGCAAGGTGTGAAATCACATCCCGGGAATATTGTGACTTCATGAAGGGCTACTTTCATGAGGAGGCTACTCTCTGCTCTCAAGTAAGCATCTCTCTCTCTCCCTCTCTCTCCTGCACCAAAAATGAGACATTTTATTTTCTCATGGGAATAAAAGGGGGAATTTTGTGTGAATACCAAAACAGACCGAGGGTGGAGCTCACCAAACATTTCTATGCATAGTGTGATGGACTTCATTCTGCATGTGATTTCTGGTCTTGGTCTGGTTCCACTATGACTGAGGCATTTAATGAAACGCGCTCCCCTGTCCTTCTTCAGGTGCACTGCATGGACGACGTGTGCGGGCTGTTGCCTTTCCTCAACCCCGAAATCCCAGATCAGTTCTACAGGCTCTGGCTGTCACTTTTCCTACACGCTGGGTGAGTTGCCATGGCAGCCAGGAAATTAAAAAACGATCACGTATGTACTTAGCGGAAGAAACTGGCGGGGGGGGGGGGCGTGCTGAGCGTTTACTTCCCAGGAGTGCAAAACCTTTCAGACGTGCAATTTAGCGGCTGAGCTCTTTGTCTCAGTCCAACAGGCAGGGTGAGTGGTTTCAAGGGCAGCGAGGAACAGGGTTTTTCAAAAGAACAGGTGACACCAGTCGCCGGTAACTGTCGGCGTGCTCGAAGAATGATCGGAACGGACGGAAACATAAGGAGGCCCTTTAGTCAACACGTGAAAGACAAACAATTAGCCGCTGGCATATAGACACGAAATACAGCGGGAAACGTTGCTTAGATATATTCAAAACAATACTACGATGCTATAGGACTGTATATAACTACGTGCAACTTGTATTCACTTGTAAGTGTACAATGTAGGGGGTCAACACGCGAGTCGCCTCAACAGATGAATACAGCGGTGCTAGAATGGGCCTCTACCTGCGGCTCCAAGCACTGAATGCTCATGTTTATAGGCACGCACACATTCATCATCGAAATCTGACCGACAGCTAGGTGTAGTGTTAGAGTGTCAGAGTGCTCCAATCTTCGCGCTGGGCGTTATCTGTCTCCTGGGTAATTAAACAAAGTGCCCCCTCTACAAGGACTCCTGACGCTTCAACGACATGGAGTTTGATTTGGCTGATGGGCAAAGTCGGCTTTCCTGGGGGGTAGGGCGGGGGGGGGGGGTTGCCTCTCCCAAATGGACTATCTCTCCAATATCTCTCCAATAGTGTGTTGTTTGTTTGTTTGTTGTTTTTTTTTTGGCCCGATACTGTACACGCACCATTGCACGCACATGACTGCTTTGTCTGTCCTCCCAGGATCCTTCACTGCCTGGTGTCCGTGGCTTTCCAGATGACCATCCTCAGGGACCTGGAGAAGCTGGCGGGCTGGCTGCGCATCTCAATCATTTACGTCATCAGTGGCATTACCGGCAACTTGGCCTCGGCCATCTTCCTGCCTTACAGAGCAGAGGTGGTCACCTGTTCGCTCCTCCCGCAGACGATGCATAAACGGCCGTGTGTTTATGAGTCACTCATGGGATTTAGAGATGTCTTTTTTTATTGCCAGATCGGCTACGCCACATCATGCTCATCATACTTGCTGTAAATGTCTGTGGACATTATTGCTCACTTCTCCCCCGTGCTGTCCTTGTCTCAGGTGGGTCCGGCGGGCTCTCAGTTCGGGATCTTGGCCTGCCTGTTTGTGGAGCTGTTTCAGAGCTGGCAGATCCTGGCCCAGCCCTGGCGGGCCTTCACCAAGCTACTGTGCGTGGTCCTCTTCCTGTTTGCCTTCGGACTGTTGCCCTGGATCGACAACTTCGCCCACATCTGCGGCTTCATCTCCGGCTTCTTCCTGTCCTTCGCCTTCCTGCCCTACATCAGCTTCGGCCGCATGGACCTGTACCGCAAGCGATGTCAGATCATTGTCTTCCTGCTGGTGTTTGTGGGCCTCTTTTCGGGCCTGGTGGTGCTATTCTACGTCTACCCCATCAAGTGCGAATGGTGCGAGCTGCTCACCTGTATCCCCTTCACGGACAAATTCTGCGAGAAGTACGACCTCAACGCTCACCTTCACTGAGGCAGACGGAGCTCAAC
Source organism: Colistium nudipinnis (assembly GCA_016785305.1). Lineage (NCBI taxonomy): Eukaryota > Metazoa > Chordata > Actinopteri > Pleuronectiformes > Rhombosoleidae > Colistium > Colistium nudipinnis. The sequence continues at coordinate 2,793,419 of JAFBJU010001186.1, forward strand.
GGGACGGCAAGAGGTCAATAGGATGACACCGGTTCATCCACCCCGCTCCTTTGGGGCTGTCAGCCCTTTCTGCGAACGATGACATTATGCTTGTGGTTTTTTTTTTGTTTGTTTTTTTACTCTTGTCAGTGTGACTTATGTCACTCGTCATATGAACGTCTTTTTAAACCCCTCCCAGTTCACCGGCAGTTACTGGAACTCCTTTACAGTCCAGTGAAACCAAGGTATGGCACTTCTGAACCTCATCCTAGCCGCTGCCTGCTGCCTTTCACAACTCAGGCAGGAAACACAAAACCAGCGCTGGTACAGAGAGAAGGATTTTTATTTTATTTTTTACAATCACACTCCAGACGTAGGTTTTATTATTATTATTCAGGCAACCTCATACAGAAGCAGGGACGCAAAATAAAATAATGATACCTATGGTGCCTTGTTAATAAATGTACCAACAACTACTGCCATATTTTTGTTACGTTATGCTGAGCACTCGAATGTTTTATTTTATGTGTTTATTGCTTCTCGAGAAGTGATGGTTGTTATGAACGTGGTAGTGTTTTAGCTACCTGTCTACTCACTTGTAACTGAAAACAACAGTAAAACAACAACATCTACAAATTACAATGCCTCAGACTATCCTTCAGGGGCCAGAAAACACCTTTCATTGATTTTACTCAAATCAAGGAAAATAAAAAAAACAGACATTTCCGTCACAATGTTTCAGTCGACAATCAAAGGAACATCAGTGGCTTCACGGTCAGTAAAGAAATCCTCAAACGACTATATTCTGAAATCGTAACACTTTCAAAGGTTTACAAAAATATACAAATATTAATACCACAACTCGAAGAGTATGGCATTTATGCAATCGTTTCTGTTCACTGCCTTAATGAAGTACAAACCATGAAATGTGAATATTCAAATAGATATAATAAATGAGGAAACTATTGTATTGTATTGTAACATGTGGAGCCGGTATGCTTCTGGTAACAATTCGAATGATAAGCCAAATTATTAGATACGTGAACCCACTCCACCACTTTACCATGGCCCTGTGCTTCTGTCTGTCCATCTGTCAGCTGTGTTTTGTCATCTTTCCTGTCCCGAGTCATTCAAGTGGGGGTTTATAGGAATAAGGGTTGGGGATTGAGGGACTAGCAGCCGCTGTTCCGCCTGGCGTACGCCTGCCCACCGAGCGTGCACTCCATCTCATGGAAGTGCATGTTGGACACCGAGATGGCCGACGGCCCCTTCTCTTTAAAGCCGGCCTTCAGGTAGAAAGGCACCAGGAAGTCCTCGCAAATCAGCAGAGCTCGCCGGAGGCCCGGCATGCAGCGCAGGTGCTGCAGGTAGCGCCACAGGAGGACGGAGCCCTTCCCTTGCTGGCGACAGTGGCGGTGCACCGACAGCACGTGGATGTGCACGGTGGGGTGGTCCGGGACATGCTGGGTCATGGCTTCCTGGGGTGGAGAGAGGTCACGTGATTACAGCATGCGTGGCGTCCAAACACAAAAGAGCAATGCAGAGGAGAACGGTGCATTTGCACGAAACGCAAAGGCTTGGCACGTCATGTTTCATGTCCCGTGCAAACGCTTACTTGCGAAAGCCTCTCCTTGTCCCAGCCAGAGCCGATGATGAAGGCTACCAGCTGTCCCTCCTCGAACCAACCCAGCGAGAGCTCGGGGCACTCACTCAGGAAGTTAAGCACCTCATCCAGGGTGAGTGGACATTCTCCAGACACAGACACAAATGCTGGGTGGGGTGGTACATTTTCATACGGGGGGGTCGTGATGATGATGAAAAGGAGGGGGGGGGAACATTCAAATTAGATCTCGCAACAAGACAGTGTTTAAGCTCAATGTTAACTCTCCTCAATAACAGAATGGAACATATGATGTATTTCATTCATCAAATAGACGTGGAAAATCCGTCTCACAAGTTCTCACCAGATAAACATATTTATATAAATATGCATTTCTTATGCTGTAGTTGAACCACTTCATTTGTGTATGCGGAAAGTGCTCACCCTCTCTCTCAATCTCAAACACACTGATGGCGTCCTGTGGCGTCAGGTTCCTGAACTCGCTGGCGGGGAGCGTGTGTCGTCTCTGTTGCAGGGGGTTGACCACTCGGACCGGCGTCTTCAAGAAGAAGGACTTCAGGAAAGGTGAGTAGCTGGCCTGCTGAGTCATGCTGTCTCGTCTGGAAGCGACAGGCCGTTGCCAATTGTTCTCTGGAAATCTTGTTGGTTTGTCCGTTTTGATCTCTCTTCGCCCTTTTCCGAGCCTTGTATGTTCAGGCCGAGGTCCCCTTTCCCCTGTCTCGTGTTGGTCTCACAGCTCGCACTGTGTCCCTCGCCTCTCTGGTCCTCCTCCTCTTCTGTCTCTCTGAACTCATACTGTGAAGTGGTCATCTCAATTCCCTGCCTGAGAGGAGATTAGGCTTGCCAGCACATAACCCATCTTTAAATCACTGGTGAACACAAGGGCTGAAGCCTTTTTAATGATTTATTTCAACAACACATTCTTTTATTCTTTTGTTTCATGTATCCTTTTTTTTTTGTCGTCGGGTTCTGGGATATTTTTATCCCCATTCCCCATTTTTTTGTAAAGCACTTGGTAACCTTGTTTGGATAAGTGCTGTAAACATAAAGTTGAATTATTACCCACGATGGATTACTTTTACAACAGGATATGCACAGTGATCATGTTTATATCTTCCACACCAAAAGCTGGGAAGATGTTTTGGTCTCGTCACTGTGGTAATTGACCCTGGTGAGATTTTAAGCCAGGTCTGACGAGAATGATTCAGGGAGACTAATTATATCTTTGCTAGTCTCCCACAGACCAAAAAAAGGGTGTGGTCCATATGTGATAATAGGTATGGATGAGTTACCTAGCACGTGTGTGTTTACACGTGCACTGTAGATTAAGGTGTGTAAGCAATGATAAACATGTTTTTGGGGATCAAGGACATGAGGCCTAATTTAACTGGACCAAGTGATGGGGCGGGGTAGTGGGGGGCGGGGGGGATTTGTGTGGATTGCTGTTGGGATGATTTCGTGCCTCAAAGAGGTTTAGCACACTCTAATTAAATGGGAGAGCACTTGTCTGACGAGTCCGAGGTGAACGTGTTTACACCGAACGGTGCCTTCCTGTCTCGCCTAATATTGTGTTATGAAGTCTTAAGAGATCAAACCAAAATAGAATTGTTTTAAGGATTACTGCCGTATTTTTGGCCTCCCCTCACAATGACGAATGGGAAATCGCCCTTCTAGGTTGTCTGAACGGCCTTCCGGTCACAAACACGACCTCTCGACCCATGAGATCCTCAGCCCTCAGGAGGCCAGCACCAGTAATGAAATGAACTTTTCGGACCTGCATTTTTGACAGTTTGTGTGGCCTGCGGGTGGGCGGGCGGTTCCTGTGATAATTCTTCTCATCCTCTTACAGCGTAGAGCCGACCAGATGACAAGGCTGACTGATGGGAATCCCAGAAACATGTGTTCAATTTTCAGACTGGTTAATACATTTAAAAAAAGAGCTCCCGAGTCAGTTTATGCAGCACATGGGAGGTCTAACTTTATATGGATCCAGTATAAACTCCCCCCTGCCCTGACCTTCTCGAGGTGGAAATTTCATCTCAATTACGGCCTGTGTGTGTGTACAGTGCATGTGTATGCACATGCACTTCCAAACATATTTTCTCAGTGTATTATGTTTTTATAGGCAGGCTTGAGGCTACAGAGTAACTGAATCCTTATTAAACATTACACTGGTGTGCACCTGTTGCTCCAGCCGAGCAGAGTGTCAGTTAGTCATTACTGCAGAGGAATGTTGTTGCGTTTGAAAAAGAATGCCTTGCACAGATTTAAAGTAATAGGTGATGTACAGTATTTATATATATATGTGTGTGTATATATATATATATATATATATATATATACATATATACATATATATATACATATATAAATAGCTGTAGATCACACTCGTTTATGCAGGATTTTTTAATGACTGTTGAAATTTCTCCTTGGAGTGTGCCTTTTTGGGGAGGCGGGGCCTAGTCTCCACCTCTCCACAATCCACACCTGTACTGATTGAAAACCAAAACCAGACTTGCCCAGCATAGGCCTTTGTCTGCTGCAGCATGCTGGTGTACACGTTGCCTCTCATTTCCAGTCGACTGAACGTGATGCATTATTTGAGTGAGTTGAGGTTTCTTTAGGTTGTACCTGTATTGATTTGATGAGACAATTGAGTCAATGTATCAGATTATCCTCATACTTTTGCTGGGAGACCAGTACAGAAGCACTAAAAGTCACAAATAACCCAGCCAGTGCACAGTCAAGCTCTTATAATAGTAGAATAGAAGTGGCATGCAAGAAAAAGCTGTGTAACTGCATTTGTGTGTGTGCGTGCGTGCGTCTCAGTGTTCATCCTCATGGCTATGTGCCCAGTGCTCCAGCCTTCTGGTATCAGAGAGGTTTTTGTCACCAGCAGCAAAAAGTATGTTTTATATTTGGACATTTAGAACAAACCGGGATCATTTAAGTAGCAGTGTAACCTACATTGTGTTCCAATGTAGGTTCACTGAGAGGCCGAATCTGTGGCCTCACAGCTGTCTGTGCTCCATGTGTAATCTGCAAATAAAACCACAGTGTAACCTAATTACTGCTTGGCCAGCAGGGATCAGCGTTTACCCTGATGCACTTCTCATCATTTCCAGGGTCAAACAGGATAAAATGCTAACTCGGAGCTTGGATGGTTTTAGATTTCAATGCATAGATTGTCGAGCAATTTTAATGATGGACAGTCGTAATTCCAATGTCTGTCAAAAAGTGAAAGATACTTTAGTCATCACAGAGCATTTTAGGTGGCAAAATATCTCCATGCCAGTGTATACCGGGAACATATTTATATCCTGACATGTAATGGCGTTCTTCATTTTGGGAAGGTGATGACCCTTTGTCTTTGTAAATGTTGTTTGTAAAACTTGTGGATACAAACATTGTGTAGCCTTGCCTACCTTGAGATATCTTGTGTAGAGGATAACCTTGCTCGTGATTATCCATGTAACGTTTCAATTATTTGTGTATTGCTCATAGTGTGCTCCTTAATTACGTTAAACTCTTTTAGGGCACCAGAGTAGACTGGTAAGTAAGGTAAGAGGACTCGTATTATTTAGATAACAGTTTTCATTTTGGAATGTCATTAATTCAAGAGCGATGTCTGAGCAATATCAGGAAATGCAAATGTAATATGAATGAGATGTATTGAACAAGTGGTAGTGGAAGTCTTTGTTCTTTTATTGTTAGACACATGCTGCTATACACACAAGGAAAAACTGGTATTGATTTTACATAGAGCCACAAACCACCTACTGTGGAGTTATCCTGGATACCAGGTCAATAGTGGTCAGATCAAGAACAGGAAGGCACAGTGTCGATTTGAAATGGCACAGATAAGAAGGGGGCTGGGGGGGGCAAAATAACCACATTGTTTAAAAGCCGCTGGGGTTTTTAGACCTGAACAAATTCGCATGCATATTCTAATCTAATCCAAAGCTTTGCATCTGTTGCATTGGATGTTTTCCTTCTTCTTAAACACACAAAGAGAATGTACTTTAAACTAAGATTAAATGCATAATTGACAAATGGCCATAACATTGAAAATAAACAGTTCAATTTACATATTGCTCAATAACGAGATGTTTTTTTTCCCCCAGTAGCATGGAGTTTGCAATAGAAAAAAAAAAAAAAAGCTCTGTACACCAGAATCAACAAATCCTGTCTGCGGGCTGAAAACGGCGGCATGTCCTAGCCTTTTAGAGGAACACAGACATCCAATGCAACGAGCAGGCGGCCATATCAATGGAAGGCACATAGATCTATAATGCATGGCGCTACACATACAGGACCATGGTAAAGTCACGCGAACATCTAGGCCCCTTGTTTTGTTTTTTTGCGGCTACATCACAAAAGCAAACACGGCCATTGCCACCAGTGAGCGCGCACAGAGATCTGCCACGTATACGATGAGCACGTCAACTGCGTCATATAGAGTGAGCACACGCCGAGCCCGGAGCGTCTATGCTTGCTTGCTGGCTTTAACTATCTTTGAGTTCAGCTGTCGGGTTGTGCATCTGTAGCTCTTGTTATCAAAGTCTTAAATAATGTGTGCAGGTTTACTGAATCAAGTTCCATTACTTCAATACAGATTTTTTTTTGTCTCTCTATATAATATATGCAAGTATACAATTTTAAGAGTAACTACACAGGATTCTAGTACAGTTATGATACATGGATATTACATCAGCTGTTTAAGACGGACGACCACTGACGTCATCATTGACTCTTGTTCAAAGGAATGGAATATTAATGAGTGCAAGATCACATCAAATGAGCAAACTAATGTGTTTTTAAATGTTCAGAACTCAAAATGTGGACCTGACTGCAAAAAAAAAAGAGTTCTCATGTCATTAACTTAACGTCTGAATGTAAGGAAATTGATTCTGAGTACATTTAAGTTTAAGTAAGTGTGCTTAAAAGCACCACCATCCACAGGGAGTGAAATATCTCCGGAGACCACGTCACGAGACGACAACTCTGCCCAAGACACACATCTGAACACCTTTTGGGCAGTTAATGAAATGTTGAGAAAGGTCGAGCAAAACGTATGCATCCGTTTAAAACCAAAAAACATCAGTCATAGAAATAAGAGTAAGTCGGGGTTTCTTTGCGCGAGTAATTTTTCTGTTTTCGGAGACATGGATGTCCTCCTTCGTCCTGGGAAATGGAAACTTTGAGGGGCTGTAAAGATGATGTGGGAGGGGAGGGAGGGAGTGTGTGTGTGTGGGTGGGGAAATCAGATTCAGGGGCTGAGATGCTCGTCTTCCATGTGAAGGCTGCTTGAGGCACACAGGAGAGGCTGGCTGGAGCAGTTTGTGCTCTGACTCTTCAGGCTCTCTGTCGACTCGGACGATCCTGGAGAGGACGCAGCAGATAGGGGGCTCAGGGAGAGGTTTTTGCTCAGACCTTCACTAAGAACAGAGACTCCGTTGCTTATTCGTCACATCCTAAGGCCTTGTCTGCATCAAACAGCGGCGTATTACAGCATGTTCCCTGGTGGATCTTGTTTTTTTTTTCTAGCTACAACAGTGAATGGACTGGTGGAGAACAGGATTCACTGAGAGCAGAGGAGCTCATGTACACAGAGAAGCAGAGCAGACAGGAAAGCCTACGTACCACAGTTATTCCTCCACGCCAATAGAGCAGGAATCGGGACCTACAGCTGCCCAAAGTGAGGAGGAGGAGGAGGAGGCGCGAAGGGATAAGATGGCAGGAGGCAGGAGAGGAGTGTTAGAAAACAGAAAACAAGAAGAAAAGCATTCAGGTTAGATGCAAAGCACAGGTAGTTACGGCCGTAAAGTCTTGGAATAAAGAAGAGAGTCATTGGGCTGAAGTACAAGAGCAGGGAATTTATCAACTGGAGAAGAACACAATTTGAAAAGTCTTCACTGTAAAAGATTTCACGTGTAAAGACAACACATTCCTGTCCTGTTTGCTTCAAGTCTGATACCTGTATTTTTGGGTTGTGTTTCCTACCTGGCAGAGACAGGTCACCTGCTGGGTCGCTCTCCGTTTTGGTCAGGCGACTGTGTTCACTGCTGCAGTCCTGCAGGATGTCTCCTCCGGAATGCATCCTGTCCTCTGGATCCCCCAGGGCAGTGAGAGGAGCACCGGCGTCAACAGTGTCACTCCAGCACATCACTGACAGTTTACGGAGCTCCGACGGAGAGAACTCACCATCATCCGGAGACAGGGACTCTGCCACGTCCTCGGCTGCTGTGGCCTGGAAGAAGAAGGAAAGAAAAAAAAAATAGGCCTTTTTTAACCCTTTTTTTTTCATATTGCTATGTATGTTCCTGAATTTTTGTCTGCAGCAAAGTCGAAGGCAGTGGGGTGGCCGCATACGTCTGTTGGGGCCGGGCTGCTGGACAGCAGCGTGTGAGGCTGAGCATCAGACATCTCGGACAGCTTCTCCTCATCCTCCTCCTGGATGGGAGAGGACGGAGACCGAAGGGTGCTGCAGTGGGGGTAAAGGCAAGAGTTGATGAATTTGAATTCCTAGTTCTGAGCTATGTAAACACATGGGAACGTGTTTTCCAGTTTGCGGTCCAATTATTTACAGGTGTTGCGCCAATGCGAACGTCCCCCCTGTGACATTACCTGTCGGGTGACTTGCTGACTTTGCTCTTCGGCAAGCTCCCGTCACTTAAATGCTCCGGGGAGCTCAGCTGCCGGCCCTCACCGTCCACGCCCCCTGAGAAGTTGATGTCGTCATACAGCGGGGCAGATGGGATGGCAGGAGACACTGACCGCATTCCGTTCAGAGCTTCCAACAGTGAAATGGGCTCAAAGCCGGGAGGAACCGAGTCTGTGCTCTGCAAAGAGACGTATACACGAGTGGAAAAGGCATCCCGACTGAACACTGAATGTACAACTTGAAGTGTCTGATCACCAACTCTTCATTTATGACTCGCAGATATGCATGAGGCTTACCGAGTGCTCGTCATGGTCCATAGACTGAGCCAGAACGGGGCTGAAGGACACGGGGGAGAGAGCCCCAGGCTTTTTCCTCACGGCTCGGATCTGCAGAAGGGCTCTGAAGGCTGAAGGTAAAGTAGCACATGGTACGGTTACACACAAAATCATGTCACAATGTTCAAATGGGATGCTGTGTTACAATGGCGTTAGTAAAATCATGCGACGCTTACGCAGCCGGCAGATGGGACAGTTATTGGCCTGGTAGCGCAGGGTGTCTGCGCAGGAGTTGCACAGACAAAGATGTCTGCAGGGCAGGATGAGCGTGTCTCTCAGGTCCGACAGACAGACGACACATTCGTTGCTGTTGTCACTGTTCTCGTCGTCAGATGGCTGGAAAAAAAATTGCATTCAATTAGAAGCTGTACACATGAAACGTCGCTGCCTCATTCGTATTCGTAAGGTAATGCGTCGCTCACTGATACCTTGGTCTCTTGGTTGTTTTTGTTTTCAATCCCGTATATTTCTTGTAGGAGGTAGCTCACTCGGTCCACCTAGAAAGACGCAGGAAAAAAAGAAATATGACATTCCCTTTTCAGAAACTCATGTCCCCAGACTAGTAACAAGGTACACAACCTTTTTCCGCAACACAAATGTAAATTGTTGTTACCAACCTCGTATTCCTATCATCATACACAAGTGCACGATGCAATAAACAAACCCAAACACTATAATATTAAATATTGTGTATGTAGGATTACTTTGAGCTCCTTTTTAATCTAAGTTTGTCAGACTCCCAGGGGTCTCGGCACAGATTTTCCTGGTGTGTTGGCTTTGAAATGCAGAAGCGGCATGAGGATCAAAACATACTGCCACTGAAAAAATATATAAATAGAAGTACTTTTTTTAAGCAATCACGGCAGATCAGGGACTCAAGTGTACGTCCTCACTCTGTATTGTCAAAATACTGCGCTTCATAAGTGACTGACTGTAGTGATACGTGTTGAAAACAAGGTAGGTTAACAAATCTAAATCATATTTATGAACGGAATAAACGGATAATACCCTGAGGCCTCATTATTCTCCTTCAAACTTCCAATAACTAGGTGAATATCCAAAAAGTCAATAATCAAATATTTATGAACTTACAATTTGTTTCTGCTTCAGAGGCTTGACAGAGAAACTGCCATCAACATGCTGTGGGTAAAAAGAACACATTTAATCTCGTAGAACAAATGTTTTACACAGATTTATGTAATCTCTTATTATGCGGATAAATACCTACTCTTTCAAAGGCTGCCAAAAGTACATGAGCATGTCCGAGGCAATCTTGGTGGGGGAAAAAAACACAGTATCCTGGTTAATGCAATTGGTATTGTCAATTAAACTGCCAACTTTGACATTTCTGTGACTCTACTTACAACTACAGAGCTTCTCTTTCCTGTAACATTTGTCTGACAGTCTAGATAGAATAGCTATAGCTGCCGTACATGATTTCTGTGCAGCCCTATTGACCTACCGTCTCCTTCATCCACCACAGCCTGGATAACTATGGGAAATACTCCTCGGTCCAGGTCAAAGTTCAGCTTTAAGGTAAAAGATACACATATATCGTCAGTAGACTTATGACAAAACCTCTGTGTTTCAAGTGTACGTGGAAGATGTTCACTGGACAGGACCAAGACCAAAACACCAATTTATGTTGTGTGTGATATGTGTTACAGCAACTAACTCCAATAACTGCTGCAGATACTTACATCCTCTTCTTTCCACTCACAGAAGTCGATTTTGAAAGATGGCATGGAGAACTGCTGGCCAACCCCTCGCTTGTAATGCACAGTTTCAGAGGCCATAGATGGATCCTTAGGGCTGTACCTAAATATGTTATATTACAGAGAAAATCTTGTCGGCAAAGAGAGATAAGACATAAGAGGGCACCCTATTGTCCTGGGGTGGAATACATTAAACACAATATTTAGACATCTATCATTGAGGAAATCTTACCAGGAGATATATGATCAATAAATTCATTTATATATCCAGAGAAAACGGCAGATACTTAAAAATCATAGAACAGTAGCGACATCCTGGTTTTCTGAACCTAGAAAAAGTAATCATCATTCAACAATAACTTAAATATAAAGTATTGCGCTCTTCATCTTCTAAGTCTTATCTGCAGTATCCATGGCGACTGACGGTTGCTATGGACCAACTGCCTCTATTCTAGTCTCTCTGTTTTACAGATATCGAGATTCAAGCCTTAGAGCAGAGTTCAAATGTTGACACCAAAATAAAGCTGTGGTGCCCTTATGAATTTGAACAACCAATCAGCTAAAAGACTCAATACAGGGATTTAAATGTAATTTTTAATACAATCCAGAATCTGCCTATTTTTTACATAGCTGTATTTTGTTACAAATGAAACTTTTTCAGATTTAGTCAAATAGAAAAACAATATATAGAATTACTTACACTGCCATTCCATTGGAGAACTCCTCAAAAGCCTGACAGTAGAGGGTGATGGCCACCCGAGCATCAGCATCAAAGGTGAACTCCACCCCATACTGAACCTTTGGTTTTCCACCCTCCTCCACCGGTGCGTCTGAGTCATCTTTATACCTAGAATCACGAGGTTAAATGAGCATTAGATAGACACAGTAAAAAGTGTTCTTTACGCTTCCTGTGATTTGTATCATAAAACCACCTCTCTGTCTTTACCTGATTAAACGCAAAGAGTCCTTTCTAATGTTGACTAGGCTCCTCAGGGTTTTTACGGGCTCGTGGGGTGCAGGTGTCACATAGGGAAACTAGTGAAATAATTAAAGCAATATGTATGTTAATACGTTTTGAAATTACATACATTATTTAAATTAATTTTATGACCGACTATAACTGTAGACCTACGTCATTTGTGTAAGTGTAAAAAATATGAAGTAATGAATTCTAAGATTGGAATGAAGAAACATTAGCTTTTACCTGCACAGGCCTGTTTCCAAGAAAATTCAGGTCCATGTTTTCTCCAAAGAGGTATCCCTCGGGATGTGGTGTGTCAAATTTCTCTCCTCCCATGAAAAAGTGGCTGGCAAAATAATTCCCTGAAGATGCGAGATAAAAAATAGAAAGGTGTGAATTAAAGGGAAGAGAATCCTTCTAATCCTTTTTGGCTGTAACAGAGTAAATAATAGCTGAGGTACATTGGGATACGTTTAGGGGAGAGGTGGCCTCGTGGTGAGGGAGACAGGCACCCGACCAGAGGATTGCCGGTTTCGAGGCCCAGTCGGAAGGATGCAGGAACCCCCGCCACTAACAAAAGAGACTTGTTAGTTAGTGCCCTTGAGCTAGGCACTAACCACATCTGCTCCCCGGACACTCTCAGCTGTCCACTGCTCTGTGGCTTGCATGGGCCACATGCAGAAGACAAATTTCCCCCGACTTGTGTGTTTGCATGTGCATGTTGTGTGGGATGATGTGCAATTCTAATCTAATCTAATTACATCTCCCAACAACCAGACAGCATAAGCTTGAGTTGTTGAGAACATAATTATTCAGATGTAATCTAAACACTCTCTAAACAGGGTGGCAACTATTTACCATCTATAAACAAAAACAACCGGGTATCCAAATCAGGCCTTACTGGTGTGAACTGATAAGCAGAGGACTATATGAGCAAAGGCCAGGTGACAATAAAATATCATATGGGTTTTAAACTGAATCAGACTTCTTTCATATTGACACACCTGCCCCCACACCAGTTGTGCCATCTGAAAACCATCTTAATGACATATCTGAAGTGTCAACATTAGTCTTATAAATATTCCTGTCATAATTAAGTAATAGAACATTCAACTTATAGCCTTATGTAAAGCTCCCTTTGCTTCATTGCGTCTGGTGCACACCAAACGATTCTAAATCTAAGCTGATCACAATTCTGTATTAATGATCAATGTTTAAAACCCTATTTCCAGCATGGCTTTGGAGGAGGCGGGGCTTACCCTCCACCTATCAGGTCCAACCTGAACTGATTTAGAGACCTAAACCAGACTTATTCCGTCTCTGCTTTTTGTCTGCTGCAGCATGATGGTGTACATGTTGCTTCTCATCTCCAATCTACTGAACGTGATGCATAATTTGAGTAAGTTAAGATTTTTTAAAGTTGTAGCTTTTTTTTTTTTTTTTTAATGGAAATGTAAATTCTATTGACAATTGAATAAATGCATCAGATGAATTGATTTATTGGCTTTTAATTTGCTTCCAGCCTGTAAATCATCTTTCAGTCACCTTACCTGTAAATAAATAATGAATGGTTAAACGGCTCCGATCTCTGGTCCTCACACTTTGACTGGTATGCCAGTGTAGAAGCACTTAAGACACTAGAAACCCAGCCAATCCACAGTCAAGCGTTTATAATCAATAATAATCAAACAGGCTTCAATCCGGTTGAGTTCGCCAGATATAAGATTACTAAATACTACATATTGTGAGTAACATGAGATCTACCCCGCAGTAAAACAGCTGATTATTAAAAAAAAAAAAAAAAAAAAAACATTGACCTGACCAGGAAGACTGTGTCCTGAGTCTCAGCCGTGGGACATGCTAAAGGAGATCCTTGTTTGTGTGGAACCTGACATCAGTGAACAGTCTCCGTCAATCACTCACCAGATTTGGGTGGAAATCGATAGGCCGAGTTGGCCTGGATGTCGATATCCTCAACACCAGCGATTCTGCGGCTCAGGATGGACCCCATCTTACCCTGCTGGATCGCCGAGGTTAGCTACGGTTAGCGAGCAGCGAGGCAGCTAAAGTCGCAGCAACAGCTCCGGGTAGCTTTGCCTTCAGGGCACGCTAACGCCAAGAAAATATAACGTCCACCAGAAACAAGCTCTTCCGTTAATGTAACATTTTAGGCGTCTGGTTGGACGATGGCTATCCCGCTAAAGCTAACAGGAAACAGGCAGAGACAGGGGACGTGCTGTTGTTTTGCCCGAGCTGTGCTAAGGTAACCGAGCAGCCCAGCTGATTGGCCGTTTCCTCCCGGAACAAGAAGTATAAGCCCCGCCCTTAAACTGCCTGAGTTGTTTAGTCTGTTGTTCGTTCACATTTCAACAGCAAGGTAATTCAGAGTTCTTTAAATAACATGAAACGAAAGTAACGTGAAATGATTTCAAGCATCGCGTCAATGCTCATGCGGTGTAAATCCCAACGATGATTTTATTTTCTTCAATGTGTGTTACCTCTTTATTTTATGTATTTTTACTGTGACCACCGGAGGACAGTGAAACCCAGATTATCGTCTTTAAAATCACCTCTGCCTTGACGTGATTCTGCTCAGCGTCAGTTTGCCACAATACTATGTATGCAATTAAGATATTGCAAAATACAATTGTCGATGTAATTCAGTGATGGGACGTTTAAATTGCTCATAACATAAATGCAACTGTCGCAATGTTTCCTTGTGTGCACGTACAACCTTCTTGTCAATGTTAGGATTGTATGATGACGTCACGTTTTTTTTATGAGACTAAATTCGTGCTCGTGTAGATGATAATCTGACCTGGGGTTAATCCGTTTCAGCGGATGTTGTGGCTAGTAACGTCAAACTTAAGTCATACCGCGGGCAGGCTGCGTCTCTCTCAGCTCAAGGTAATTTTTTTTAGCTATTACAATGGCTGCTGCAACATCACAGTCGTGACTACGAACCGTGTCTCATGACATTATGGATGCTTGTCCCGTTAACGTGCACGTTTTTGGGTTTTGTTTGTGTCTATTTGCGAAGCTAGCTTGGAAGCTAACGACCCTTAGCAAACATACATTGCTTTAGCTATTGGAACACACCCTTACTAGCAGAGTGCAAACACTCGTCATCAGCCGATCACTGACACATTATTAGAGCTGTGTGCGAGAAATGATCGATCCACCTGTCAGTTAGCGAACGGTAGCAACATCAACATCCCCGCTGCGTTATATCGGTTAGCTATCGTTTCAGCTAAGGTTGATGTTGATAATGATACAAAATGCCAAATACTCCTTTTACATAGGCGTCCCGATTTAAATGAGCACCACTGTCGGTTCCCATTAGCCCGCGTTACGCAACCAAGTTATTCATGGTTAGTTGTGCAAGTAGCTTTGAGCTGGATTATCTGGGAATTGATTTAAAAAGAAAACACACCAGCTGGCGTTGGCCAGCTAGTTGGTTAGCCCCCCCCCCCCAGTAAACTTTGATGAGTTACTTTATTATTATTTTGCGTACACAGTTAACGTTGTCATTGCAATGCAGCTGTTTCAGTAATTCAACTGGGTTTTATTTCAAGGAGTATGTTGTTGAGGTAAGCGAAAGCAGCTTAAGTTTCACATGTTTTCATCTGTGAAGTTAACCCTGTCTACGTTTGTTGTTGTTGTTTTTTATTTATTCCAGGTTACCATATTACAGTCGGGACTTTTCTTTCCCCAGTAGCATCAGGTAAATATCGATTTTGCTGTCAACTATTACTTTCTACTTGCACAAACACGCAACGTGGACAATTAATCTCACACTGCTCCGCCAGCCTCATGAATACCAACAGAAAGACAACAAAAACCTCTGTGACACAGTTAAACCGTTTTATATATGCAGAGTTTATTTCAGGATCGCAGTAGGGTGTTATTGATGGTTGTTGTTGAAGCTTTTCTGTTATTGTGTCTTTAGGTGTAGTGTAACACCACACACCTTAAAGCTTTCCTCATATTTTGTCAAATATTTGCTTCCACATCTGATTCTGTAGGTAGTAGCCAAAAGGGCCTTAACCGGTTTCGTTAATGTAATGATTCTGCTAACTTATCCATGGGACAAGCTATTGAAACACTGTTCTAAGTAATAGTGCAGATATGACAGTAAATCCCCCACTTCTCAATCATTTGTTGTACACTGCATTGAGCTACAGCATGCATTATTTAGCATATTTTCTGTTGAAACGTGTTCTTTATAAAGCTAGTGGCTGTTAATTCTTTATTCTGTTTTCTCTTTGTCAATTGACTTCTCTTTACATTTTTTCCTACCTTCACTTTACAAACATACCATACATTTTCAAATTAATGGAATTACCGAATAACTGTTGATTTTGAACAGTTCAAATGTCTTAGTTGTGTAATATTATGTTTATTTGGCTTGACATCATTGTCTGTTATCTGTTTATTTTGAATTATTATGTATTGTTTTTTCTCTTAAAAACACTCAACACCAAAGCACCAAAAAGTTAGTGTTGTAAATATCTGAAAAAGCCTACTTTTATAAATGTTAAAACATTTGGTACGTGTACATGTTCTAAAATCAACAGTTACACCAACAAGTACAGGTTATTAGTGGTGTTTTTTCAGGGTAAGGATATGGTTTAGGCAGGATTTATGACACAGTCAGGAAAACTAACACATGAGAACGTTAAGGAAAGATGTGACAGGACAGGGATTCTTATGACATTAAATATCAACTATGATTCCCTGACCAAATGGTTATAAGAAAACACTTAGGGATGTTGAAATGACAACGATATTGATCGAGAGATGTTAAGGCCACTTTGCTACTGTGGTCAAGGGAATGCAGAGGTATGGGAGTTGTGGGGGATTGAGCATGTGGGAGCAGTGAAAGCAGCGCTCTGGAATAGGAAATTGATGTAATGTCAAATATACGTAGGAGAAGCTAATACAGAGAGAATTCTAAAACAAAACCTTCTATTGCAACAATAGAAGCGGTGAAAATGGCAATATTTGTTGAACAAAGATCAAAACTTAGTCAATAATAGACAGTGCCAAAGATAGAGGAAAAGCCTATTGAAGTATGTCTTAAAGTTCTATAACACATGCAAACAATTAGAAATTGATTTTGGAACACTGGAGAGGAACTAGTGATAGAGAAGAGAGATCAGTGCATACAGTATAGTATGGGGGTCATGAAGATGACATGATGACATTTCTGACATTATAGAATACCTAATGAGTGAAAGGGAATTGGTGTGGCAGCCCCGGAGTTAGATAACTGAAACGGGGCCAGCAGTGTTTCTAGGCATATCTGTTTCAAGAAACCAAAAACCCTGGTGTAGTGTGGCTGGCAGTAATGAGACTCAAACTGCAATTTGTTTTTTGTTTTTTTCCTCTCACAGAGTGAAAGTCCTTAAAAGAGTTGTGTGAGGAGCTCCGTGTCCATCCCCTCTCCCTGTCCATACATCCGGCCAGTATGTCCAGTGATCCTCCTCCTCCATACCCCGGAGGTCCCAGTGCCCCACTCATTTATGACAAGAACGGTCAAACTGGTAAGAAAGCTAAACATGTCGGAGAATGTTAATGAGCACTTGGGGCCAAATGTGGCCAGTGTGCAAATTTCCACCGGCCCGCAGCCTCTGTCATAAAATCAATAATATGCGGCCCGCCAGCACTGTTGACCACAGTATAAAATACTGGCTTACAAAAATATCTATTTTATATTACACCAAAAGATGGCAGTAGACCTGTGGCTGCACTCTCGCCCCGTGATTTAACTTTTACCGCCAGCTGGATAAAGGCAGGTTCCAAGAGATTTGAACATTTGCTAAGAAAATGCTGAGCTTTTCCGTTATGCACATCAACAAGAAGCGCGTGAGGACGACACTAAGTGATTCTCACCTGCGCGACATCTTGCGCATCAAAACCACTGTTTTTGAGCCAGACCTCGCTTATTTACTGCAGTCGAGATCTCAGTATCATCCTTCACATTAGTGCAGGCAAGTTATTTGTTTAGTCTTCTGAGGTGAATAAATTCTAGAATCTCAGTCAATTGTTTTTTTTTGTTTTTTTTTGTGATGATCAAAACCACAGCTTTGAATATGCACTGAAGTCATTTCAATCCGTATATCATTTGTTCTTTTGTTTTTTAATTGACAATCAAAGCAGGTCTCGTAAACCTGACAAATTAAATATTAAAATCAAATTCGGTCCAGCGGCCCGTTTTTTCCATTTCCTATTTTTTGTCTAAAATTGAAATAATGAAAAACACGACCTTTTTCGCTTTTGATATCCAATTCAAAATCAAATAGCATATTTTCGTTTTTTGATTTTTCATGGTCAATTGAAAACCGAAAGGACGAGTGATACAAGGATTCATATGGCCCTCAATGTTTTGTACTTCTGAATAAGATAACTGTTAGTGTTATTTTCCTGTTCACATGTTTTGAATTAAGAAGTTTACAGTGAGCATTTAATAGCGAATAATATGTGATGGTTCAAATATAGATATGCTTAATCTATACTTAATCTTCCCTAAAAATGAAAATTCCAAGAATGTCAGGCTGAATGGTCGGCCCCCACACATTTTCACCTCACCAAATCTGGCCCTCTTCGCAAAAACTTTAGACACATCTGACTTAGAGAAATCAGTACAACATAGTTCTTTTCCACAGTGCACATTTCTTACAACTGGTTGCTGTTGGTAGACATACATCTTTGCTTAATCATATCAAAAACACCTTCTAAACACTCAAGTAAATCATAATGGCTTGAGTAATCTCTCATCCCGATGACAATCACAAAACTGTCACGTAGAAGAACAGTTTAATATGCTGTAATATTTCAGAACTATCCAGAATAAATATTGGTAGTTGGCCGTTGGTTTCAGGTTAATTAAAGAGGCAACTTTTATCCCAAGCTTGAGATACAGCATAACATAGATTGTTATGGCAAAATGTATAATCATAATTTAATCTCTTCTCCTTGAATGTGATCCTTACATTGTGTTTTTATGTGTTATCTTGCAGAAACATATCCTATAAGAACTGCTCCTCAACAGGGGCATCCCCTGCCTCCAGATTATGGCCCTCCACCCTACGAGGCCTCACATCCAGGCTTCCTACCCCCACATGTCCCTGGAGAAGGGCCCATACCGATGCCAATGCCTCCACCCCCCCAAGGTGCCCCACACAGTCTACATGTATTACAAGCATTAAATTGCCTGACCTTTTCCAGGTCTTGAAGGAAATTCCGGCTTACAATGCGGTTGAATATGCAGTACTGTACACATACACTGTAAACTTAAATCACTGTCAATCTAAAACTGCAACTGAACCCCACATAGTATTATTTCTTCTTCACAATGTAAATTACACAGCTTATATTTGTATTAATTAAATACAGTCCACTTTCCATTGCCTATACTTGGTTCACTGTATATATTGTATATTCTGTAGTATATATTTTTTCTGCTTTTGTACAGCCTTAGTTTACTTTATTCCATACCTTTGTCTATTTATGTGTGTAAGTTTATCATGTATTATATGTTTAAAATCTTAAAAACAACCCACTGTTCCTTAATTTATTTTTTTATTTTTCTCTTTTCTGACAGGTGTGCCCTACACACATCCTCCTGGTCACTTTCCTCACCTGATGCCAGGACATATGGGCCCTGGACCGAGTCAGTTTGTCCACATGGGGGGTCAAACAGCGACCGTCCTGGCTCCCCCGGGGGCAGCCACCACTGTGACACTACTGCAGGGGGAAATGTTCCAGACCTCACCCGTACAGACTGTGTGTCCGCACTGTCAGCAGGCAATCGTCACCCGCATCTCCCACGATGTCGGCCTCATGAATACTCTCTTTTGCCTCTTCTGCTTCTTTGTGGGGTGAGTAGGTCACAGGTCACAGGTCAGAAGCAAAGCAAAAAGAAGTTTGTGGGCCAGTTTGGTCTTTAAATGTATATTATGCAAAAGACAAGAGAAAGTAATACCTACATGTGACAGCAGCTTTTAAAAGAATACAGGCTCCTTTAATGTGGTTACATAATTCAGGGCTTTGAGTTTTTTTTTGTATGTAAAGACACATAACTACCCCATGGTTACCTCTTGTTAGATGGTAACAAATACTTTATGTGAGAGCAGAGAATGAAGTATTATTTTCACATGTCATGTTCAGGCAGAAGTTGTGTAGTAGTGGGACAGTGCACCTGGAAAGTATTCAGGGGTCTTCGGCAAATCCCAGCGGACATTGAGCAAGAGGCAGGGTTCACCCTCGACGGACTGCCAGCAAGTCACTTGGCCAACACACAGATACAGCTATTTACAATTGCATTCACACCTAGGGTCAATTTAGAGTCTCCAATCAACCTAACCAGAATCCGCATGTCTTTGCACCTTGCTACATTTTTAGTATGATTTCAAACTGTCTGGATAGTTGTGTCCAGTTAGGATTTTCATTTTAATGTTTAAAGTTCTTCTGTAGCTTTGCCATTATGGGGTGCTTAATTTATTTATTTTCTTTGTCTTAGATTAAAATATTATCTTATATTAAAATATTCTCAGATACTTGGTAAAGTATAAAAGACAGGGATCATATGATCATCCCTTCCATGGTCTGTTAGTTCACACTAACAGCCTGTTCTCAGTAACATGTTTATATGCAAATCTAAGTGCATCCGTTTACGGGACACATGCAAATGAGACAAACTAAGCTCAAAGTTACACCACACAGCATGCTTGTCTGTTATTTTTACACATTTGGAATGTTGTCACAGCCAGGGCTTGAGGCTGGACAAAGGAGGCAAGGCTTCACACGAGTCCAACTAAAATAAGAGTATTATGAAGAAATTAAGAGGAAATACAGGTGGTTACAATGAAATTCTAACCGCAACCAAAATACTGTAGAAGCCAAGAAGGACCAATAGGACAACTATACTTGTCTCCTGTCAGAAGGGTGGGGTGAACAATATCAAAACTGGAATATAATAACTTTTTCTCCACTCCTCTTTTGCAGGTGTGATCTAGGATGCTGCCTGATTCCCTGTCTGATTGATGACCTCAAGGATGTGACGCACACCTGCCCATACTGTAAGGGCTACATCTACACATACAAGCGTATATGCTAACCACCGACGGTTGTATGCCACAAAGACGTGTGCATGCGCACACACTAACACAGCTCCTTATCCCAATAATGACAGCCCCCCCCTCTCACTCCCATTTTTGCAAAGTGTTGTGCAGCTCTCTTAAATAATAAGTGTAGTTTTACGCATTAGTTCACAGAAAATGTCCTGTATATAATCTGGAGCAGAATTTCTTTTTTTTTTCCATGTATGAATATGCATTTGAAATGTACAAGTCACTCACCGAACTACACAGGATGTAGGACAGTAAAACATTCACAGAAATACATAGGCAGCAGGCCAACAGGTGCATCAGATACTGTGTGTGTACCAGGGAGAATAATTGTGATGGTACACATAATTAATGGAAGGATAGATAGCCTTACTTAGTGTTCACTGTGAAAATGGTCACTTTATTTATTTGAATTAATTTGTGAATCTTGCTCAGAAGCTCGCGTGCTGAAGTCACACATGCTGAGTGAACATTTATTTCTTATTTATCTCCAATATTTTATTCATTTTTTTTAGCAAGTTTATCTTATCAACTGTGAACATTTTGTCCTTGTCTGATTATTTTGTTCCAGCAGACCTGTTTTCTTTTATCGTGATCCCTTTTTAGATTGTGAGCAAGTTCAACACTAAATAAGTTGATGACAGTTTGAAGGAAAATTAAACCAGGTTTAAACTAATTGACAAAAAAGTACCTGGAAGTTGAAGTCCCCAGTACTTTTATCAAGAACAAAAAGGTTCCTCCGACCAAAATACTGAATGAAGTATTATTTGTCGACCTCAGATAACCTGCAGAGGACTTTATGCAAACTTTAAACAGTCGCATAGAGCGGGGTTAGCAGCTATAGGGAGCGAAAGCTTCTAATGTGAGGAGACATTTTACGCTTTAGGTAGACTCCAAGTAACTTTAACAAGGCTTATTGAAGGGAATTATCTGGATGTAGTTGACTTATCCATTAAGTCAAACAATATGCAGTGCTCTGTTCTTTTTTTCTTTGGCTTACTCAAGTTAATAAATGTTATTTTCCCTAATCAGTAACGATCCCCCAAACGAGTCGAACATTTGCACTTTACATTGAAATGTACATACCCCCCTCATAGATTAATGAAAAATATCAACCTTCACTGAGGGGAAAATGTATATGCAATGTCATCTCACAAGTAAAAGCAGTATGCAATGTTGGCTTTCACTGGGTTAGTTGTTAGCTTAGTGAACCCCACCATTACATGCACTTATAGAGACTATAGTACAGTAGAATCAAAATAGAGACGGCAGGCAGATGATTGTACTATTAAGAGACAAAATGTATGCCATTAGTAATCTTGTTTCGATGAAAAAACATCTGAGACTGCTGGCTGCTTTTCACACCTACAGTGTACAAGACACCATTTTAAAATAGAAAAACAATAGTTAGGAAACAAATTCAAGTGGTGGCACCGTCATCGCCTCTTAATTTGGCATCTGCACTTTAATAATACCTGCATTGCTCAGATGCATGTTATGTTACATAAATACAGATGTCTGTTGACTAATAATGTAATCACAAAAACGTGATCTCTGCTAGGATTAAGCTTCAAAGAAATGACTGTTACCAGACATCTTGCAAAAACGTCATTGATTCCATTGAGAAACAATGATAGGACCATTGTTCCACCACAGCATGCCTAATTGTTCGTTCATCATCGCTCATCTCGTGCAGTTTGTCTGCATGAGCCACACACTCACACAAATTAATAATCCTCACTGGCTAGTTCTTTGACTTTGATATTTTTATTTTCCCTCGCAATGAGCGCTAAACTGCAAGAAAGTCCATTTTGATTTGAAGGATTGCATTGAACTTTTAATACAAAGTACTGTATGCCATTGTCGTGGATAATGCTGGTCTGCATTGCTCTCTAAATGTCTGTGATATGTATAACTATGTAAGTCAAACATGTGTTTGACTGTTGTGTACAGGTAATATTTTATCAATAAAAATCAGAACATGATTTTACATTGAAACTTTTTAAATGTTTTTTGGAGATGTTGCAATAGTTTCATAGTACTTGCACTCATTTGCAAAGACTACGCGACAAGTTCCTTTTGCTGTGCCTGCACACAGATTAGAAAAAGAATAAACCTGAAATAAAAAAAATTCTGTAACCACCATAGCCTATAGAAAAAGAATAAATACGCTATTTTTCTGGGTGCAAACGTGTCACTCTCTCCAACGATGTCCACACTGGGCATTGCAGCATTTGTAGAAAGTTGTCATCGGTTCATCTGCAGATCTCGTCTGAATCTGCATGAAATATGCCCGTGCGTGCTCACACTTGGGACACTTTTCTGAGAAACAGAATAATCAGAGTGTTACTTTTGAATGCAAAGGGTCAAATATATTTCTGTACTGCATTGCAGCTTGTTACATCAGTCCTCAGTTACCTTTCCCCTCTCCCTGTATATACACGATCTGTAACCATCTGGATTTAATTACTCCAGACAATACTAAAAGCGCAGATATATTTTTTTAGGGTGATCTTTTGTCCAAAGTTTCAGCTTTTGTGTCGATATTTCACAGTGGATTGTATGGTTCTGCTTTGGGTCCTGATTAAATTCCCCCTCACTAGACTTTCACGTCCCATGCTGACTGCAGCACAGATACAATACAATTGATCTAAGGTATTTAAAATGAACGTAACGCACAACAATGCCCACCATACAGCCGTATACATTTGGATACCCCTGTGACTTTTTAAATTAGATTCGGTGTTCTATACGTTTCGTTAGTAGAAAGAGTCACTCACCAGCAGTGGAGTCCACGTTCTCCCATGCCGCAGCTCCACCAAGTACATCATCCACCTCCTTTAACTTTGGATACTTTCTGCTATTGACCTGCAGCCCAAAAAATAAACACTCAGTTCATCTGATCACGTGTGAGAACAGGAGTGGTGTAATTTTAGCGTGTGCTTCACTCACCTTTCTGGTGATGTTGTGCACGTAGGGACATGTGTTACAGGCGAATCTCATGCATTTATGTCCTTCTTCCACTATTAACACGTTCCCACAGGTTGGACAAAACAGTAGCATATTAACTGAGAAGCTTGTCTGAGCCTGTCTGTGCCCACAGCTCCCAAACGGAGATGTCTCTCTGTCTGTGCACCGGTTAGCACGCCGGGTTAGCTTTTTCAGCTTTCATCAGTACGAGACGGAAGAGGCATTGACGTCACCGAGAGCTCCTTCTTTTACAGCTCGGCAGGAAACGGAATACAAAGACAAGTTTGGGTTTTGTGAGAAAACAATAAACCCAAACAAAAATAGTAACACTGCCTATTGACATAACTAATAATTCTTCTACAAATTTTTATTGTCTAATAACATGAAAACGTGCTTTTCCGCTAAGAGGAACTATATATCTCGAGCAACGTTTTCCCTCCGGTGTATATTTTCTACTGGACACACTGTTTATGTACTGGCATGGATTCGCGTTTTCCAGTATTGCATTTAAGAGGCGCCTAAACTTAAGTTATATATAAAAACAACTGCTGCTGTTGTAGCTCTTGTGATGGAGGAGCGGAGTCCTGACACTGCTGAAGGAGCAGAGTGTGTGAAAGACGAAGAGGAGGTGGAGGAGAGGCAGGTAGATAGGGCAGATGCAGAGGAGGAAGAGGAGGACGAGGAGAGTCTTCCTCACTCAGAGATCCTGGATATTTTCGAGGAAGGACTTGCTCGACTCGTGCAAGACCCTTTACTCTGTGACCTGCCAATCCAGGTACTCCGTCCATGCTATGTTGTTAAGTTGCCTGTGATGGAGAAGTCAAAAAATTGCATAAACACAATTGTATGTTTGTCTTTCATCAATGTCTTTCATTCTCTGGGGCCTCTGGCTATGTGAATCGACCTGTTTAGAAACATTTGACAGGTTTGCAAAAGGACCATAAAGTTGATCCAAATACGTTTCCATGTTTCATAATTTTAAATATGAATATATTCTATAATTAAATATACTTCATATACATCCTTTGCATAGTATAAATACCTACAATAGAGAAGCCAGAACAAGACAAAATAACTGCTTGAAAATCATTTTGTGAATTTCACAATTTTTGTAATCAATTGAATAATCAATCATTGGACAAAGCTTTGTCAGCACTATTCAGATTGAGGTCCTGTTAATATTCTTGAAAATTGATGTTTGTTTTTTTTAAGGTGACACTGGAGGAAGTCAATTCTCAAATTGCTTTGGAGTATGGCCAGGCCATGACTGTGAGGGTTTTAAAGGCGGATAGTGAAACAATGCGTATGTATTGAGATCTCCTTTGTTTGCTCTGATGACATTTTGGTGTATAGCTTTAATGGATGAACATCCCCAAACAATTTGTCGCTGAACTGCCATTATTTTAAAATAATTAACACAAATATAAAAATATTAACTTAAATAATTGTTATTTATTGTTATGTTTCTCCGAAAGCCATTGTCGTGGTTCAAAATGCAACCGTACTTGATCTGAAGAAGGCCATTCGCAGATTCATGGAGCTGAAACAACAGCGTGAAGGAGGAGTGAAACATGTCAGCTGGTAAGACACGTGCGCGCACTCAAACACATGCACGCACGCACGCACACACACACACACACACACAAAAATGGCCAATTTCCCACTCTTTTCTTCTTTTCCGTTACAGGAGGTATGTTTGGAGAACATATCATTTATTATTTCAGGGAGAAAAACTTGAAGATGACAAGATGAGGCTTAAAGAGTGAGTGTAAAAAACGTATCCCTTCTGTGTTTCAATTTCCATCAGCAGTGTTTGACAATTTCTTTTTTCTTCAATTCTTCAGCTACGGAATTAGGAACAGAGATGAGGTGACGTTCATGAAGAGACTAAGGAAAAAGTGAACATTTATCACATAGGGAAAAAACACCACCAAGTGGGGCTGTTTGGTTTCTCAGACTTAAAATTACTTTTGACATTTTTCAAGATGAGACAATTTGTTTATTTTAATTGTTGAATAGCTCTCTTCACACTATCAATAACACTTTTCCAAAAATGAGGCATGTAAATAAAATAGCTGTAATAATAAAGGCTGTGATTGTTTTTTACATGTTTTTTTGCTGATATTAAAACAAATTTCAGTATTTTTACTACATCTTAAGTCTTTTACTGGAGCTTGCATATAAAAAAAAAACATTCAGTGACCTTTTTTTAAAGAGGGCAGGCATAAATAACATGATTTGAATATTTCCTGGTAGAAGTGAACAGTACATGTACAGTATCCTTGTGTACCTGGTTTGAATGTTACCTGAACGGGATACAGTCTGA
Source organism: Colistium nudipinnis (assembly GCA_016785305.1). Lineage (NCBI taxonomy): Eukaryota > Metazoa > Chordata > Actinopteri > Pleuronectiformes > Rhombosoleidae > Colistium > Colistium nudipinnis. Next base: position 2,819,121 of record JAFBJU010001186.1, read on the forward strand.
GCAGCTAAGGATATTAGGTAATGCTCTTTAATAATAATAATGAAAATAATAATAATAATAATAATAATAGTAATAGTAATACTTTTTAAATAAGACTGAAATGGGTGGATGACATATTTGTGAAATGTTTCTTACTTGTTGTATTACTGTGTTGTTTTGAGCTCAGTATGGTTACACTTTTTTGATCTGAGAGTAAAAATGTAAATTACCGTTTTATTTTTTTTTTCGGGTGAACGCTACAAAAATAAAAATCCAATCGGAAATTGTATCTAATATATAATATATTTAACATAAAACCAGTAAGGACTACGTTGCATCTCTCTTCAGTCTTTCAGCCTTTAACCATGACGTCTTCAGACAGCGATCTGATTAAGATAAACGGAGAACTGAACTGTCTCTCACTCAAAGAACAACAACTTTTGCAGAGGAGGAAAATCCAGTGCATATTGAAGGAGCTAAACAACCGTCCTGAATTTCATCAAACAGGTGACACACAGAAGACACTTCTGATCAAAAGTGACTTATGAATCTGTGGGCTATGATATGAAAGAAGAAATTGCTTGTATATATTATACACCATTATTCACTAGTGCCCCAGCTGAGTTTTTGTTTTTTGGCACCAGCAGAATTATCCTCGCTTCAGAATGAAGTTGACAGCATTGACAACCAACTCAAAGAGCTGTATGAAAGGAGGGCTGAACTCCAGAAATGCCACAAAGCCAATGTCAGTGGCAGTAATAAGAACATCATGAAGAGTGAGTCCTAGTTGACTGCAGCAGATCATTTCTTGCATCGCACTTTGTTTGTGAGAGTGACCGTACTTTCTCTCCTTTGTCAGAGGTTTCCTTCGTCAACAGTGAGAAGTGTGTGCCCAAAGAACCTGTGCATGGCTCAAATATTTTCTATATTGAGACCCCACCCTCTACTCCTGGTGAGTCTGTGATACACAGATGTTCATCTTGAATATTAATGTGGGTGCTATTCTCAACAAAAAACAAGGCAGTCATCACAGAGAGTAGCGAACAAGCTTGTTGCTGGCACAGTAAGAGTTAGAACTACACTACAGGAAACGTAGGTCTGTGTCACATTAAAAAAATAACATAAGCAACAGTGTTAAAGCGTTAGAGTGTTAAACAACAGTTTATTTTCTGTATTATCAAAGTTTTGGACAAGTGGGGCTTAAAATACTTTTTTTTTTCTGTAAGGAGTAGAGAGTCCATAAATTAAAGTTTCTTAATATGTGTCTCTCAATAAAGTTTGGCTTTTCTTTCCTCTCACAGCCCCTGAAGTGATTCTGGACATAACAAATCTCCCCCCGCGTCCGAGCAGGATACAGTGCCCAGGGTGTCGGCAATTCATCGTTACAGAGACATTTACCTCCGTCACTTTTTTCACCTGGATTGTGTGTTTCTCTATAGCCATGATAGGGTAGGAAACCTTCTCCATCCCGGTGAAGTAGAGTACATGACCGGACCCCAATTGGCCTTGTTGTATTTGTGTTTTTCCAGGGAATAGCAGAAACTTACATTTCAGTGTGTTCCTGTTCTTTTTTTGCAGGTGTGTTGCTGGTTGTTGCTTCATTCCCTTCTGCACTGATGCGTGCAAATCTACCACACACAGGTGTCCAAAGTGTCGGGCTTTAATCACAACTGTTAAAAAACTCTGAGAGTAACTGAGAGAAAAGCAAGCAGTCGAAAAATGAAGCTCAAAATGAGAGAACAATGAACATGAAACAGGATATGCTAGCTATGGAGCAGATAACATAATGTAAGCTGTGAATGCAAAACAGTCGCCAAATGGATTATTCATTACTGTGGCCCCAGCTGGTGAGAAAAAATGCCTCTGCTTGACGTCTAACCTATAGAAACATCTACTGGTAAAAAGAAAATTTGTTAATGTTTGTGGAAATACACAAAAGCTTTTTAATCCTTTAATCTTCTTTCCACTTTAAAAGGCCTTCTTCTGTAGGTTCAAAGGGGTACGACATGTCTTTATTTGCATATTTGGTATTGGTGTACCGGTAATCCAAAAGTAACGTAAAGTACTCAGGTTACATTACTTTAATATTGTGATACTTTGATGTCGTTTCTGATTACAATTTGAACAGGTAACTAATAACTGTAATGGATAACTGGTGGTAATGGTAACCCTCCCAACAATTTCCATCTTCTTTTATGAACACAGTTCACAGGGAATTAGTGGTGTTGACTAAAATGGACTGATTTGTCATACGTAGATAGATTTTAAACCTTTCCACCCCTTATACCTCAAATAATTGGTACAGATTTGCATAAAAGTGATAGTGATTTGAATAAAAACTGCAAATTCAAATTTAGTAACATGAATAATAAAGGACTGGAGTCCACTGTAGTAGCTGATGTGCACGTTTTTTAATGGCAGACACAAAGGGGCGACGGGCATAATGAAGCTCATCAAAAGCCGAATGTGATATCCCACACAATCTCTGTATTTACAAAAAAAAAAAAAAAAAAAAAATTGTACATTTGTATAAAAGATAGCGCAAACACACAAATCGTGTAAAACATGTGCCGCACAAATAATATATAACAATGTTTTTGCAAAATATTTCTCATTCCAGCTCACGATTCTTCAACGATGACATTTGATGTCACAGATGAGATTGTGAATTATCACTAATAATTCAAAAGAAGAACAGTTAAGACACACACGCACCCACACACACCATTGCCAAGGCACTATTGTGCAGAAGTGCATCATCACGCTGACACTGAATTGTATTTCCTTTCGCAAGTTGCTAAAATAGAAAACCAGGCACGGCCAGCAGATGTCACTACAATACAAAACATCTCTAAGTTGAGTTGAAAATGGTCATTTTTCTGTACAGCTGTACCTAATTAAAATCAATCTGATTAAATAAATGTAACCCTGTAAGAGTTGGTCTAGCAGGAGATCTTTAAGTCTGATTGCTCCTTTAACTGTTGCCCAGCAATATAAGTGAGAATTCTTCCATTTTAAAGTTTATAGGACTGCTGCAACATTACTCTTGCAACATTATACTCTCTGTGCAGATGTAGATGGAAAATATAACTCATTGGAGTCAACCTTATCACACATAATAGGAAAAAAAGAAGACTCGCCTGCAAAAACTTCATTCACAAACGCCTGGGTTTACAATATGTTTTGATAGTAGAAGCCATTTCTCTTATTACAACTACTGTTAGTACCACAATGCACATTCATAACAAAGAGAGGGCAAACATAAAAAGATAGCAGCCATTAGACTGACATCTTAAAAGTTACAACCAACAGTACCAGTCCTATGTCAATGGGGGGAGCAGAGCTCCATCAGCTCCTATACTCTCATGGTAAACAAAACCATTTGTCTCTTAAATTATAAAATTCTGTTTATATTTATGCTTTTTGAAACAATGATAGATGTGTGTTACCTAAATGTTAAATGAGTCTCATCCTAATCTGTCTACCTTTGTCTGTCTACTGTCAATTCCCCCGATTCACAGTCATCAACTAGTCTAGATGACTTCCCTTTTTTAACCATCTCTGGACAATTACATGAGTAAATGTTCTGTCTGAATACAAATGATCTGTAGTATATGGATTACATGAATAATATGTTCAGGAATATCGCCATACATTGATAGCACATCAGTTATGTATTGTAATGCATATGCACAACATTATGCATAATGTGGATGATTTAGATTATGCCATTTCCATCAACACAGCACAATGGAGTCCAGGAAGTCAGGGGAGAGGACGTCCGCTGACGTCGACATGTCCAAAGGGTTAACCCCGTTTGCTGGCACAGACAGCGTTAGGTCCAGCCAGTCCATATTGTCCAGGTTGGTGTTGTGCAAGGTCAAAGCCGAGGGCGGTGTGTTTTCGTCAAAGTCCACTTCCATGGTGACTAGGGGCGAGTGCAAGTCGTCAATCAGCTTCAGTGTCTGTGGCCCAGTGTCGGCGCCCAGTGTGCACTGCAGCAGGGTGTCCATCTGGGTGTCAGGGGTCAGCGCTGCCAGGCTGTTTGAAGGTTTATGGGGCAGCTCGGCCACTTGGACCATGGGAGGAGGGCGGGATAAGGCCGTGTTTACAGGAAGGGTGGTTACGCTGGCTATCACAGGGAGAGGCCTATCCAGGGTGGGAGGATCCTGCTTGATGAAGGGGGAGATCTCTGAAAAGAAATCCATAAATCACTGTTATGATGTTGATGGTGTTCTGAGCCATCATAACCAACGAAAGCGATATTCTCACCACCGCTCTCAATCAACACATCAAAAAGGTCGTCCATCTGCTGGCTAGCTGCCGTTGGACCCTGCAGAGACACCAGTGTCTGTTTAACAACTCGAGGATATACTATAGGAATCAATGTGTTTCACAGTTGTTTTTCTCGTTCACCTGAACAGCTTTTAGCTGGCTGCGCGTCTGTTTGACTGCATCCTCATAGGGTGGCGGGTCTTTACACTTTGACACATGGTTTGTAAATGTTGGCGGCTGCAAAATCAACGGTGGCCGGTTGCGACTGGGAGACTGTTGATCGGGAAGACAAAAAACATTTTCAAAGCATTTAAAACACACGGAAAATCAGGATATTTCTGATACCAACCACCATTTCATTGCAGTTCACAGGGCTCAGCGCTTTTCTCAAGTGAGTAATGTTGGACATATGGAAACTGGTCACCCCCCTTATTTTCACTTATTTGAATGACAATGTCTATTATGTTTTAACTGTTGGTTCATTCAACACCTGGGATATGTTCACCTGCAAGAGCAATGTATTTTAGTTGGTTAAGGATAATTATTATCATAGGTAAATCTCGTGCAGGCACGTCGGGCAGCTCAGTGGTCCTTTGGGTCGGAAGCGGCTTCCTGTCGTCAACAATGGCAGCCAGCAATATCATGCGCACGTGAGTGTATTTTTTTTAATGATTTCAGCTGTGTAAAGTGGTGATAAATTGTGTAAAAAGTTGCGACGCAGATGTGCTATGGCCGGGAGTAACAGTGCGAATATGCAAATGAGTTGAACGAGGTGGTGCACTTTGTGTACCGCCTAGCCTGTGAAATAACTATAATAATAAGTCGAGGGAATGTGTAACATTAGCCAGTGTGAGTGAAGAAGTTGGAGTAGTCGTGTAAGCAGCATGTTGCTTGTGTATGAGAATCCCAGAGAGCAAGAGAATGTATACTGTCAAAAGTGACAGCTTGCAGTGTACAGTTTCTTTTTGCTGATGTGAATGTATTTGTCATATTTCAGTAAAGAATGCACATCGGGACGCCCCTCATGTCCACGTGTGCGACATTGACCGGGGAAGCGAACGCGTCATAAGGTGGACCCTCTACCTTATTCCCAGGTCCATTATTGTTGGGCAGGGGGGCGAGGGCTCCTGCAGGACAACCGCTCTCCGGGAATGTGCTGAGCAAGCTTTGTGCAGAGGTATCCATCCTCCATGTCTGCAGAGAGATTTAGACAGGTCAGCATGCATTAATGAATGCATTAACACAATCAATGGGGGGTGGAATGCTTTCTGCAACAAGTACAGGAAAAGGAATGCATTGCACCGCACGCTCCCTGTGGGTGTTGCCTCTGTTTAAGTAACCAAGCAGCAGAAGATATTGTGGAAAGCATGAAAAGGCCACTCATGAGAACTTGCTTTGAAGCATCGTAAATTAAGAGTATGAGAGCATTGTGCCCAAACTTGTGAAAAGCAGTGTTTGCAGTCAGTGTTATGCAAGGTAAGTCATGAGTGAGCTCAGCGTTTGTGTCGAGCTGCGGTTTCTGCTGCTAATTCCGGTTGCTTGTTGGGCTCAGAGCAGAGGGTATGGTCAGCCGTCACTCAAAGCCTGCTCCGGTCGCCCATGTTTCCACAGGCCTTCTATTTTTTTTCCTTTTTTTTGATGTGAGAGCAAGATTTCACCACCCTGCAGAGGCCTATTATTATCTTGGCAACAAGGAAGATGTATTACCCATGGTAGCGTGTAATTGATTGTTAGGGAGGAAAACACATGATACGTGATACAGTAGGCAGTGCCATCAAAAACATTGCACCGCGTCTGTGATGTGCAACGCGACGACAATTTACTGCAAAGAAAACCACATTCAGGATTTCAGGTGACACGCATTTTACGTACGAGTGGTACCATTCAATTTAGTATATATTAATGGAATCTATTAAAAGTGCTTTGAACCCACAGCTGAAGGCGATGACTGATTGGGAGGCAAAGTTAGGCAGTCTGCGCCAGCATTACTGTGTTTTCCTTACCTTTGTCGGTGGCAGAGTGTGAGTGGTGCATTGCCGCTGTAGAGTTGCTGAGGCCTCTGTTTTCTGTGGCACCTGTCCAGAGGTCTGGACGAGGCCTGGGGCGGCGCTGCTAACGGTAGTATGTAATTTGATGCATTTGGCCGGCAGCTGGATAGCGACTGCTGAGGCAGGAGGGGATGCAGGCGAGAGGATCTGTGCTCCAGCCTGGACCGGCGGCAGGGTTTCAGGCTGCTTGATGGTCTGATGGCTGAGGACGAACTGATTTGGAGGAGCTAAGTGGCGCTGATCTGCAGCCTCTTCCTGTTTGACCTGACCTGGCGAGACGCAGGACACGGAGCAGTTTAAGGGAGACCAGTGCTCCTCTTTGACCCGTAGGGGACAGAGAGGACTGAGCGGAGGTGGAGAGTCTCCTTGCTGACTCATCTTCTCCACCTCCAGCTGCATCTTCAGTTCCTCCACCAGCCTCTGCTCCTGCTCCAGCTTCCTCATCAGCTCCTCGATCTGACGCTCCTTCTCGTGCAGACGTTTGTCCCTCTCGGAGTCCTTCTCGTGCAGAGGCCTAGCCTGTGCAGGGTCCCTCCCGTAAGACCTCGTCTCTGAGGGGAACTCCTCCGGTGGAACCCTCTGAGGGGAGCTCCGTGTGTAAGTTGGAGACGGAGCATCTGAAAGATGGGCAGGACTGTCTGCCATGCTACTGTCCTCAAATCCCAGACTGGACACCTTGGAGGCTATAGGGGACACAGGTGGGGTGAACTTTATTTTGTCATGCTTTGAGGCTGCAGTGAGCGTTGTCGTTCCCATGGCAGCAGCAGTCTGGACAGCCGACGTCTCCTGATACAACTTAAGTCTCTCTATCAGATCTGTCTTAGTCCCAGAAACGGGTAGAGACCTGCGCTTTAGTGCCACCTTCAGCTCAGCAACCTGTAAGCATAACAGATTGTCAGGTCTCTCAACATTTTGCGGGCATGCACGGGTCGCCTGTAGTCGGAGTGTGTGCGGGGAGCACTGCGTCACCTTCATCTCGTCCAGATGAGCTGGTAAATGATCCAGTTTGTGGTTCAGCAGAGTGTGGCGGGGCCGTACAGGGGCAGATGCAGCGTTTCCACTCAGAACACTGGAACAGCTGGTTTGTACCTCGGTTGCTGGCCTGTTGTAATAAGATGGAAGAGACAGGCATCACAGAATCGGAACTATTATCCATTTTTCACAATTAACAGCTTATGTGTAGAAAAACTGTGGACAGGAAATGTCAAGTATTGGAGACAAACAGCAGCTGTGGTCAAACTGTTGTGAGCTTCATGTTGTACCAAAAGCAGGTGTAAGTACTTGGTTGCGTTTGTGGCAAGTTAAAATTCCAATTTGGGTCTTTCAGGGAGAAGCAACATGAGGGTTGTTTCAGGAGCTCAAGTAATGAACCATTTGGTCGACAACAATGAGCCCATCTATAAACCCAGTGGCCTACATAACGCAGGCGCTGGCTATCTGTGGCAGTATGAAAAGAAGGTTTGTGTTGCCGAGTCAAGCCATACTTTACTGTGGCCGGCAGGACGGCTGGGTAGTTGTACTGCTGCTGTTGCTGCCTTAAGATCTGGAGCTGCAGGAACTGCTGCTGCTGCTGCAGCAGGCGGGCATAGGCAGAGTCCATCGGCACTTCAATGAGCTCCGGCTTCTGGTCCGGGGGTATGTACTGGTGGTACTTCAGCTTTTTCACCCAGGGTTTCGGCTCTTTGCTCTTCTTGCCGCGGCTTCTGTCGCCGGGAAGCTTAGGCAGGCTTTGCTGCAGAGCACAACACAACACAACAAAAACGTGGGACATGTAAAATCCGACGGGCCTGGATGTTAGTTGATCCTCACGACTGTTCCAGTGCGTCAGGGAATACAGTGAGTGGAGCCAAGCACCAACTCTGCAGGAGCACGAGCATTGTTTAAGAACGCGATGAGAACACTGCAGGATGAGGAAACGGCTAGTGGAAATTTGACCCTTATTGTTTAAGCACCTGCAATTACAGGATGCACATGAAAATGGCTTGGCATGGGAGCAGCAGGTTATAGCTATGAAACCGGACACTCAAGTTGGGTTAGGCAAGCACGCACCCATCAATTTGTCAAATTCATTGCCTTATCGTATTCCAGGGGAGGGAGAGTTCATCTTTTGCACTGAGGATAATGGGATTATGATAAATGCACAAGTTATTGCCTCAACCCTGCCCTTTGAGTTTTGGCTTCCGACATTACATGGCCCTGAATGAGGAGAGCCGGCCTGTCATCAGACCCTAAACTCTGTTGTTCTGCTTTGACTTGGCTGAGTGCTACATTTCACCACTGTACTGATGTGACATTCAGGATGATATAACACAGACCCCGACTCCTCCGACATTGTATAGGTCACAACATGTCCAAAGGAAACAAATCAAGCACCACACAATCAGGGAGACAGAAAGCAGAGGCTACGTTTCAATGTCGGCTGGTTACAAACTAAACCGGCTCATGCTTTATATAAAAAAAAAAAAAAAATCCCTGCTATTTAAGTTTAAAAAAATATATATCAAAAGATCCCAGCTCACCTTCATGAGGACTGGCCCTGGAGTGATACTGGGAACAACAGTGGTGATTGGCTGAGGTGTGGAGCCTCGCGGTTTGCTCTTTGGCTCACTGGTAGAAATCAGACTGACTGAATCTGACTGTGAGTCAGGAGGTGGGTAGTGCTGAGAGGAAAAAGAGAAGAAGAGAAGTTCAATAAGCTTCAGTAAACGGTGTAGCTGCTACACTTGTTTATCATCATCTCAATAAAATAATTACAACTAAATAACAACAGACTGATAAACATAGAAAAAATAAATTAGCAAGCATAATGTAATTCAACGAGTTATGGAAAAATAGATTATGCGCGGTTAGTACACAGTTTGCATGCAGTAAGTTTATTTATTTATTTATTTTTCGCATACATAAAAAACATTGTGACACGTGTATTACACAGGTCAAACCTTCCATGATAAGGTTTCTTCTAATTTAAAGACTGTCGATAAGACAACACATGTGTTACATCTGTTAGGCTATTTATATTTGAAATCTTGTAATGGTTCCATGTGGTTCACCTGAACTGGGGAGTTCAGCTGAGAGGACGCCGGAGTGGTCTCTGTCCCTCCAGACTCCCTCAGAGACGCCGAGGTGGAGCTGGGAGTTTCCTGGCTGCAGGGCTGCTCCGGTGATAAGGCATCGCGGCTGTCCTCATCAAAGCTGTATACATCTGGGGCCTCGGAGTAGTTCGCCTTTTCTTTTTCTACGAGGCCGACAGCGAGCGTAAACAAGAAGCCACCGCTTAGTATTTGTTTAGAGGACAAATCAAAACTGGGGGGAAAAAGGCTTTGTCCGACGGAGATTTTAGCTGAGAGTTAAGCATGTCAGTTTTCTAACATTGCTTATCAACAGTAAACACGGAGCACTGCGTCAGTTACAAGGTCAGTCACCCCTGAAAGTGAGGAGGCTTCACCACATTTCATGGCCATCTATCCAACAGCTGTTGAGATATTTCCCTAAAAAGCAACACTTTCTACATTTCATGGTGGCGCTGGAGGATCAGTCAGGATATTCCCAGTCAGAAGGGATCATCCTCAATGCTCCATCAATATCCCTACACAATCCACTGGTAATCCTTCAAACGAGCGTTGACATATTCCCGTGTTGAAAAAGCAATGCCAAATAATCCATCAACGCGAATACGAATATCCTGTATTATAGGTAGAAATATATTATACCTCTGATTGGAAGGAAGGAGGATAGATAAAGGCTAACATGTAGATGACCAAGCTCTCACAACCAAAAACGCCCATCACTTGTACATGTATTTCAAACTCGCCGACATTTCTCTCACTGCAGGCTGTCGACTCCTCAAACAGCATTAATAATCGCTCGTGTTAACTTTCTGGTTGTCCGAGCAATGGACAGAGACCGATTTAGATTGAACATAGATGATTGAATGACTATGTACCGTTTGTGACCTCTTCAACAGCAGGGTCCACGGGCAGGATGTTCTTCTCCACCAGCTCCATGGGTCCAGGTCGCTGGGCGATCTTCTCGTTGAGGTCATCGGCCAGTCTGGCTCGCTTCAGCTTCATCTGCGTGGCCTGCAGAGAGGCCTCAGCTTGCGTCTCTGATAAAAGACACAAAGGATCATCGGCTATGATCTGGCCAGCATCAGTCGGACTCCTAACGACTTTGTCCCGGTGAGTCAAAGCTGCTTCCGCCAGACTTTGCAAACTTTTATCATCTCAAAAAAAAAAAAAAAATGTTCAGGCAGATCAACTGCCACCTTTCACCTCCGTTGTCTAGATGCTATGAGCAGAAAAACAGGAGCATGATTACCTTGTAGGATGTGCATACGGACCAACTCGGATCGCTGAGGTCTCCGACAGAGTTTGTGTTTTAAGAAGCTCCCTGTCTGTTGAAGAAAATGTGCATGTTTGATTCACATGTGGATAAAGAAAGACACCATTGGCTGCCGTATTGATGACATGAGTCTCACCTTGGCCCTCTCCAGGCTGCGAATCTGCTCATGGAAGGCAGCAGGTGTTTTCAGAGCTGTAAATGATGATGACACGTATAAATATTTCCGCACACAATACTTTTTTCCTCACAAGCAAACTTTTCCTTCCATTTAAAGACAACCCTAATCCTTAGTGCTCAGTGTTTTTTTGTTTATGCTAAAAAGGGTGTGCTAACTCTCTGATGGGATTGGCTATGCGACGTGGGTGTTCCTGACTCTTGGTTGGTGTGTCCTGATTGGAGCGGTACCTGATTCAAATAACCAGGTCATAGAAACCAGTGTGGTTTGTGACTCATCCTTGGACTGTAACACCCCTTAGTTGTTGTGCGTTTATGCAAAATAGGAGGCGCCACCTCTCGGATGGGATTGGTTTAAAAGAAGTGGGTGTTCCCGACTCCTTGCTGGTGTGTCCTGATTGGAGTGGTGCCTGATTCAAATGACCTGGTCTGCTATATAAACCAGGCCCTCCGTCCATCGTGGCAGAGCCCTGTGCCTGTTGATAGAAACTGATGTGTTGGGTGACTGAGGTATTTGTAAATAGATGCTATTTTGCCTGATTGTTTTTTCTCATTCTGTGCTTGGTGATTTTGTTTGATTGTTGGGATTTTTTTTGTTCTTTTACAGAAACATCAACAGTTGTAGCTCTGTTGAGTTGAGTCCTCTTTTGGTTACGTTCCATTCTTTGATTTGAACGGCATCCATACGTTCCCAGTTATTCCTTGCCTCATTGTTTTCTTCTCTGTTGGCAATTAACTGCCTTTTTCAATAAACCCTCGTAACCCCTTAACATCTGGGTTTATATATGTTGCTTCCCTTTCCCCTCACGAACTCAGTCATAACAATAATGGATCTCGTAATTTGGAGTCCCAATTTTATCTGTTTACATTACTGTTAATTTGCAAATAACTTATTGATTCTGCATTAAGATGCATATCATTTGATGATGCCCTCTTGATCAACCAAACTAGCTTCAAAACGGTTACTTAAGAAACCCCACCTAAATCAGTGGTCTCTCGATGATTATTATAGACCAGTCAAATGCGTAGTACTAAATAGAGTGGCATTTTAATTACTTAGCCCAGCCTTTACTTCAATTACTTGGTCTCTGTGCAACTTTTTTCATATCATTGATCACTGTAAAACCTATTTGGTGTCTCTAGTCTGGCTCTCTCTCGCTCTCTCCTGCATCTTAACAATTGTACCAACCTGAAAGAATAAGTGTTTCCTGGAATAATACTCAACTTGTATTGCATATCAAGCGGTCCTGGAAGAAGGATCCCTCCTGCTGAATGTTTCCCCCTTCTTTTCCTGGTAACGTTTTATTTTTGGAAGTTTTTCCTTGTGACAGAGGGTCGTAATACCGTACAGATTGTTAAACCCCCTGAGGCAACTTTGTCATCTATAACATTGTGCTATATTCATATAAATAATATCTAACTTGACTGACTTCACCTTTCGCAATAGCTCGAAGGCAGTGCAGTCCAATTTATCTATCATTATTTTCATGTGTTATGTCTTTGTTCTGCATGAGTGTGACATTAATAATAAACAGAAGCTCATGGGAGTCCAACAGGAAGTGTCAGCTTTACTGATTCAAGCAGAGAGGAGATTGTTCCATGCAGAGAGTCACTCTTTGATCTCTCAGAATGAACTTGCCCTGCTTTTCTGTGATACGAGGCCTGGCTCACTGGCTAGTCGCCTACGCCGCGATGAGCGATGTTTGTTTTTTACGGACCCGTCGGCCAGCGGGACGCGCTGAGGAGTGTGTCAGGGGAGCAAAGGAAAACATTCCTTCTCGTCACCTAAGTCTCAGCGCATACCTGCCCTAAGCCTCTTAAGTGTGGGAGCAGAAGAGTGCTTTAGTGGAGGGTTTGTGTGCAGGCCTTGCCAGGCCACGGCCTGACCTCCAGTGAAGGCTCAGTCTCTGACTCATTTGGCTGTTTGGTGCCAGAGAGGAGCCGAAAACACGACTGCAGGAGACAGAACATATCGGGTCCTTTTATTTTTTTTTCTGTCCATCTTCCCAGCCATCACCATGATCCTGTCAGAGACTGAGCATTTTCTTTTATTAGATGTTCTCTCAAACACAATGCTTCGCCTGGGCACAGGGTACTGAGTCTGCTCCACATTTGTCACATCAGAGTATGAATGTGAGGTGTACTAAAGCGAAAGTCCTTTCTGGGTTGTACTGGCGTGCTGCTCGGAGGCTTGACTGTTCTTATGTTTACACGAGTACAGTAATCCAGTTAACGGTGGGAGTAGAATACACTTTATACGTTTCATAGAATAAAGCAGAGGCTTTATTTGCAGATTTTCTAATGATTCCATACGCAAGGCATGTGAAAACAACGCATCCCCAGTCAGGCAAGTTTGATGTTTAAGGCCTGAGGTAGCCAGTTTTAGAAAACCTAGCACCTTTATTGTTCAATATAGTTCACCCCTACATTTACAAAGTCCAGTGATAGGCTCCAGTGGTCCAGTGAATTCAGCATCCCTCTTCTTCACAATGTTGTTAAGAAATAGCCCCCTCCCCCTAATGTTTGCCACCATGTCCATGTGCACCGTCTTGTGCAATATGGAAGTGGACGAATGCAAGAAGGCTGAAAAGTCCTCAAAGTGCATCATCACTTGAGTTGACCCTAACCCTAAGTGAAGCAGTACGATTCATCACCTTTGACCCCAGGCCATGAACGTATTGCGAACTAACTCTGGATGCAGGGCGTATGTTTTTTTTGTTTTTTTTGCCACTACCCTGAGCTCCACACTGCGGGTGTCAATCAATTGAGCTTTTCGCAAGGTGAATGTGATGCGGACACTCACGTGGCATGATGCCTTGCTCCACAAGCTGCTCCCGAGTTCTCCTCTGGTGCAGACAAAGCTGGAGGACTGTGAGAGTGCAAAGACACAGAGGTCAGAGCTGAAGTTTTCCCATTCAGAGCCCACTACGCTGCAACAACCAACAGACATATCTGGCTTTAAACCGTAAAAACCTGCCAGACTTCAGAAGAAACAAAGCATGTCTTTTTTCCCCCCTCTAAAGGGCAAACACTGAAGCCTGTTCACCACCACAGACATCCTATTCACTTCCTGTATGGTTTTAACTGGGGTTGTTAAAAGCTACCGCACATATTACAACAGCTAGACCCAAACGTGATTGGCCAAGAGCTTTCCAGAGAGAGACGGTATCTCTGTGTGGGATGCAAATGCATTCGGGAATCAGACAATCAAACACAAACAGATGAAATAGGGATTATTGTTATTGTTATTGCTATAATAAGCAAAACTGGAGACGATCCCGATGCCACAGGAGCCGAGTGAGTTGTGTCTCTGTGTCTCTCTCTTGTTTTTAATACGTAATCTCGCTTTGGACGGATAAGCAGTGATCCGTTATGTTATTGTGGAACATCAAAGAGTGTTCTATCTTAGCGCAGAAATTGTTGAGTCTTGCATGCAGGCCTTACATACAGGGCATGTCCTCGACCCCTGTTTCTCCATCAATATAAACTCTAGTAAGATCCCAATTTAAACATTTATAAACAAGCAAGCGTGGACACGCTGTTTCGGTAGAATAGCACAGCTCTGCGTCCCAAAGTACAGTCTGAAGAGAAAAGGTGATGGGTGATGGTGACGAACGAGGTGGCTGCGCGAGCTGGCCCTTATCGTCACCACGGCGATGTGAAATTAAGAAGAACTACTGTCACATGCGCACACACATAAACACACACACACACAGACCTGCACTCTCCTGGGAAAGGCGCTGCGTCTGAACAGGCCTCTGTGACTCACTCTAGCAAAAATAAACCGGGCAGCTGTGAGAACAAGGCCTGGGAACCATGACATTTTGGGGGTAGTTAAAGGGGTGGGATCTCCAATCATAGGCAGGGCCGAGGGGAGACGATCACGGGCCCCTGCTGGCGGGCAGGGGACCACGGAGTGACAAGAGCTGGGGCAAAGGGTGGGAGGCCCACTCCATTCTCACAGCAGCCGAGAGCGCGGCGCGCCTGCCCCGCCTGCACTGCCTGCACCGCCTGCTGTGTTTTCCTACAAGCCAGGGGGTTTATGATCGGGCCAAGACAGATCGTACCTGGAGATTGTTAGAAATTGCCATTGGTTTGTCTCAATATTTATAACCACTGTGGCTCGGAGAAGATGCTACGGGCAAGAAGATTTATGAGTGCATATTACTACGTATCAATACCATCAAAAGCTGCCTCCCAGCGCCACAGGAGAATGCCGATTTTAATTTGAGCGCCAGTATGGGGGTACACCCCATGCCTGAGGTCCGCCCTCACTTTGTGACATTTTGTGTTCCACCTGAACCCTGGCTAACCTCTCTGTGATGTAAACTGGCAGACTGCGCTCTCCTGCTCACCAGCGGAGCATAAACACAGGTTGTGCGGAAACGCACGGAGCGTGAGTGGACTCTGCTGAAATCCTTGTCTACTGATGTAATCTTTAATCTCGGACCCATATTGTTCTCTTCAGATGATCCCTGGAGGTCTCCAATCAGAACCTTTGCCTTTTTTTTTCTTTACAAGAAACAGTGTGGCTCGGGTTACTCCTGGGTTGTTGTTATAAATACCAAAGACAGTCAACAAAATTGAATTGTGGCTCGAGTTAGTGTAACAGCGTTTTCAGAACCTTTCCCTTTGTTGCTTTCACTTATCTTCCTGACTTCAATTTCATTGATACTTAGGGTTAGGTTACGGTTTATCAATATTTGGTTGATTAGGTAGGCGTTCTTTTCAAAAGAGCATATGAACGTATCGGCTGAGGGCATCAACATATGTGAGAAAACATGGACCAGTTGTGAATTATTATTTTTTGACTACAAATGAACAAAGCACACAGCTTATCAGCACTGCAAATTACATAATAATGCGAATGACATGTAACTCTTAGAATTTGAGCCCAGTATTGTTTTGGAATGGAAAAAGTTATATTTAGTGACAAATTATCACAAATAATTGCAATTATACCTTAATGCACCATTCACCAAGTTTTTCATAGTGTTTCATCATTCCTTTTTCCTACAGTAGTGATAAGCAATGTTGCACATTATCTATTTTGTAAGATGATTTCATGCATGTGAATTTTGACCATAATCGAGTACAGAACATATTTGTCACTGACAGGCAGTTGTGTTGCGTTTTATGATCCATGTCTGAGCTGCTGCTGCAGATGAATGTACAGATGAAACATCACATATTTTCAAATAAGCAGCAGCGAATTGAACTTCATTTGGAAGTGTGTCTTTGCATTACAGCAGGGAATTCATACTTACATAATGTGACAGAGAACCAAAACGATGTTATCGTGCCAGTATAAATACAGACTACGTGACCCTATGCGTAGTCTCTCTCTATCTAAATGTTTTTTGCAGAGTAAGTTAGATTTATCATCCATCAGCGCTCAAGTGTCCCCGGTATGAATGAGTCAGTGTGATGAGCTTCACTGTTGCCCTGTCATTTCCTGTACGGGGCAGCATCTACGTCACTACAACCCCCCCAGCCACTTCTGCCCTTAACAAGAGTAATAACACTCTCCGACTTAAAGCCGGTGTTCAAGCGAAAACAATTAAAGGCTCGCAGTTTAGACAAGAAAAAAACGACAGGATTAGCACCTGACTTAAATTTACCCCTGCAGATGGAAGGGGTCTCCACATCAAGGCAGGCCATGGAGGACAGTGCTGGTTGGCTTGGCGGCCAGGTCTGGAGTCCCATGGAGTGATGAGGCTGGTGGAGTACAGGGGGGAGTCAGGGAGAGAGAAAACGCAGCTTTGAGAGAACGACAGCTGGCTCACAGAGCTGCAACAGAGTCCCTCCTCTCCGGCTCCGAGCCGGCCTCAGTGGAGAGCGAGTGTGCGCGCGCATGTGTGTGTGTGTGAGTGAGTGAGTGTGTAAGTGAGCGTGAGTGCTCGGTCCACGTCAGGAGGAGGGAACACAGTGCTGCTCATGTTAACCCTCTCTGGGTCACTTTGCTCTACTCACAGAAGACTCGTTAAACTACAACACGAAACCCTGGGGAACTTTTGGTTATTTTTGTGAATATATCAAATTCAATCCAGCAGGGCACCGAATAACTAATAGATTGATTTAAAAAAAATGCTGTTGGGGATTTTGAGTGGGCACATCTCCATGAGAAACAGCATTTTTAGTATACATTTTTCGTAGCGCTAAATAACAACGACAGGGACAAAAACACTGGGTCTTTGGGGACATAGAAGCTTATCTTTATTTTTATTTTTTTTATGATTTATGAATTTGTTTTATATGTGTAGCCATTATTGTTTTCGTTGTTGTTTTTCCATTACAGCACCGTTGATTTATGGCCAAAGATAATTTCATCTCGGTTGTTGTAGCAGTTCCCAGTGTGACAAGTTTTCAAACCAAAAGAAAGAAGAAAAAAAAAATGTGATGAGAAAACATTTGGCCAAACAGAGAAGGATTGTAAAAAAAAAAGAAAAAAAAAATCTTAAGATAAGGACAAAGAGGAGCAAAAATGCAAGGGCTCATCTAAAAACATCCTAAGTCACAGGGAGTTAGATGCCAGTCAAGACTCCTACGGCACTAACAGGAAGCAAGATAAAAAGGAATTACACTAATTGTGCTGAGTTCTGTGAGTCTCCGAGGATCCAGGAAGTCTGGTTAGAAAAACTGTTAAGGCCAAAGAGTGGGCTTCTTTTCCCGCTGAGGGTCTGATGTCAAGGTGAGGCTGCAGAGACACAGGATGCACGCCGCCCAATCGTGAGGACTATACCGATGCATCCCGGATCGATTCTGTCCAACAGGAAACGTGCATTTCCAACAGCATTGGACTGGGGCAGCAGGCGGCCGGCAAAGTAAATAGGAATGGTACAGTCAGGCTCAATATGTCGTGACAGCTCACTGCTGACACTGAATAATGGTGAACAGGACCATAAAACATTTACGGGGGAGTGCATGGAGCACTAGGAATGGGGAAAAACATATTTTCCGCATGTCACACCGTGAATACGCAGAATTCCTTTGCGTTCACGTATGACGAGTGCGCTGAACACATTTTATGAATACCTTACACACCTGCGTCAGTCTGCCGTGGGCTATTATATTCCCCCTGCCACTTAGAAACAGTGCTGCTCCTCATTGGCGGTAACTTTTTAAAAGTCTGACCTCTCGTCCTGCACCGAGAGCCAGCTTGTATTAATTCAAGATGTTGCCCATTAACATTAAATATAGATTTGAAAGAAGTGTCCCATTATATTGCAATGAGCACTTTCAGCGTTTGGAATTGAACGTCTTTTTATCGCTGTAACAATTTCACTGCATTGACTGTAATTAATTGCCATTTTAGCTTGATGATGAGGCCTCTCGTTGCATTATTACATCCATCTGCTTCCCACTGCCCATTTGTTTTCACTATCTTACGAATTTATAATTGCTCATTTTGACCAGAGTGAAAACATATGAGTTTGCAGCTGCAGTCACGAAGCCGTGTTTTGTGCACAAATCAGGTTTTGTGGAGAAGAAAGATCCAGTTGGTTGCATGAGAAAGTTACGTTTATTTTCTTACTCTTGTTTGGCTCATTTATTGTTATATGTTGTTGCCTTTTAGTGTTGTTCTGGTTATTAGTCACGCCGCAGTAATCCAAACACACCCAGAGGTGTAAACATGAAGAAAGGGAGACCAACTTATTCAGTGGACCCTTTTGGTGCCCGTCCATTTGTATGACTGTGGAAATTAAGTTAGATTCTTTTTTATGAATATCTTCATCAGCACATAAAAAACAAAAAAGGAAGCAACTGCAAAGATAATCGGAGCTCGTCATCAGATGGATTAAACAGTGGTTTCATTTTGACTTGATGCTAAAATCACATACAATCTGCCGTCATCAAAATCCTGTGGTTGGTCCGTTTCGTTTTACACACCCTATAAAGTAGAAACCGCACAACTGAGAACAGCCTCTTTTTGGCAGGCCTGGTTCCGCACCAGAGTTTGACTTTTATTATGGCATAAAACCGCCAAAACATGACTCTTTGACACAAGTGTTAACAAACAGAACAGCATTAAATCAAGAGTGAGGCCAACAATTGTGTGGTTTATAGGTAGCTGTAGAATACAATACAATAAAAAGGAAGTAGAAAAATAACTATCTGTTTCACCTCTTTAGATTTTTTGAATCATTTTCCTTTGTACCTACTTCACATGACATCGATTTCACTACGAAAGCATGAAACTGCAGCATACATCCTGAAAGACTGCGTGACATGCCAGCATACACATGAGCACAACACACACAACATTTTCTCGCATGACATCAGTTCAAGTGCAGATATTAATGAAGCATGAATGAAGGCATACTAGAGTATAGACGAGTGTGATTTGAAATCAGCACCATATTTTTTGCAAAATACGTGTCACATTGTTAGTAATTCATTATAAATCTCTGAAAGTGATTGGTTCTCGCAGGGTGGGTGAGAACCAGAACACTTTGTGATGAACATCAGCAAATGTTTTGTGTTCCATTCATGCAAAAAGAAACAAGCCTCAATGTAAACACAGAACCATTTTTTTTTTTGAAAGACCTGATTTCACTAACATCTCAACTGTAATCATGTGTTGGCTTCAATAGTGATTCCGATCTGGTTCCTAACTTCATTCTACAAATAAAAAACCCTGGAACAAATTTGCTTTCCCACAGTGGCCTTGGTCGGCGTAAAGTTGGATGACTTGCCTAAGTCTGACGTTTTGGTCACTGGTTCTGCAGCCTTTGGGATTATGCGAGTGGTGCAGGGTGTATTGGAGATAATACAGGACTCAAGCATCAAAAAAGTATATTTGCTTTACACGGAGCGATTCGAAAACCATCACAAGCAGCACATCCTGCTATTTACTGCATGACATTATTTGGAGTAGCCTGTTTTGTGTGGAAAAACGTCGGCGTAGCGGGACAAGCTCTTTCAGAAGAAACCATAAACCCCTGATGACTCTCCGCAGATTCCCAAGGCCATTTCCATCTAAACCCTTGCCTCAGAGTAACGATTTTTTAACGAGGAGCAGGCGCTGGGACGGCACTTTTGACAATGGCTACCTCAGTGATGAGTAAAAATTGAATAAGTGACTCCAAAGTCTGGTAGTAATTAAGTCGTAAGAAGTAGTAATTAGGCGAGGCCTACGGTGTTGGTGACCACGGCAGTGATGAGTTGGTATTAGCCATTTGTAACATGAGCCATGAATCCGAGCCAGGAATAATAATGCCAGCAACTCCAGACTCTCATGCCTCTTTGTGTACAATGCTTATGTCGGCTCTGGGACACACCATCACGGCGGGTACACCGAAAACACACAAATTAGGATCGTACGGTTGTTATTCATTTCATAGAAGATATACTGTCGCTCGGCTGCAGCGACTTTGTTTATTGTTCTACATCATTACGAAACAAAAAGACTGTAGCATTTCCTCTTTGAAACACAGCGCTGTTTACCTTCCTATTTTTTGGATGTTTCCCCACACTGTAAAGGGGAACGCGAAGGAAACGAATACTGCTAAAGAAGTCTGTGGCTGAGTTAATTATATAAACCTGAGTTTTGAGTCCAAGTACGGACTCCATGCTTTTCTGTTTTTTTTTTTATGAAATATCTATGACTACAAAGTCGTACTTGAGCAAAGTTCCCTCATTCCTGAAAGATCAGGGAATCATTTATTGTGATTTTACCAAATGATTTCATCTTAGCCCTACATTTCTCTGGAGAACGTGCTGGTCTTCTGTTCATCTGTTCCTTGCTCGAGGGCATCAGCTGGAAAGCCTAAAATAAAAGAAAGCGCCTTTGCCCGCCGATCTTGCATGCAGAGTTTTAATGCTTGTTTAATATCAGATCTAAATATACTCTGGACATCGTCTTTTTTTGATCAAAGGTCCAAAGCCCAAATAGATCCAGTTAATAATATACCATACAAAAAGTAGCAATGGATCCGACTTATATTAGATCTGTTTATTTCCTGCCTTTGTGTGTGCCTCCCCCCTTCGTCAGCATCGGCCCTCCCTTGATTGTTTCCACCTGTGTTCACTTACCTCATGAGTGTATAGTCCTGTCTCCCTTTGTCTTGTCCATGTGCCACGTCCCTACCGGAGAGAACCCTTTAACCTAAACCTTGTTTCAGGTTTTTCCTCTAATGTTCGACCTTCCTTTTGTTTGGAAAGTTGTGTTTAGCCCAGTGTTTTTTTTTTTTTTAGAGAGATTTGATTTAGATTTTTCTTTCTGGGTTTATATGCTTTGACATATGTTTTGAGAGCAGCATCGGCCACGCAGTTATACTGACCTGTGACTTAACATCCTGTGTTTGTTGTCCAACTTTATTTGCTCCCTCATGTCATTGCAGTTTACCTGGACAGTTTGAGGCTGGATATTTCCTCTGTGTAGTGGCACAAAAAAAATCCCACCGATGTCAGAGATTGTTGGTTTGTGCTGCCATAATGTCCTGGTGAGAAAAGAGCACAGCCACCACATTGCTGAGATCCTAGCAATCTCAATCGACTCTTGCCAAAATCCACATTTTTTTTTTTCCCAGATAAAGTTTCTTTGAACATCAAAGTACTAATTTACATCAAGTCCCATGTGTGGATTCAAATAACGCACATACTTAGTTTTAAGAAATCTTGCTCAGCTCATGATACAGCAAAGCGTAAAGGAAAAAAAAAAAGTGACAAAAAGTGAGTTTAGTTTCTATTACAAAAACAACATTAAAGGTCAAAGGCAATCTTCAAATACCATAAGCCAACGTCAACCCCCACTTAAAAGCTTTGGGGGTCCTTTGCTGATGGTGCCTTACATTGCATTGTAATCAAGTTCAGGTGAGGGAGTCATCTATTTCAGCTCATGTAGGTATTTCCTATAAAACCCAGACTATGTCAAATTCCTGGTGGATTTTCACTGCGGTGGTTGGGATGAAAGGCACATCTAAAGTCATCTAGGTGCAGGTATGGACGGCACACAGCTCCTTCCACGACACACAGCTGGCTCACTGTGAGCCGAGGTGTCAGATGGAATAAGATCGATTTGAGTTGAGCCAGCACATGCATTGCATGTGATGCAGCACCAACTCCATCATCGGACTATGAATTAGTTAATCAAACGATTTCTCATATTATCACATGTTTTGGACTGCGAGAGACTGATTGCAGGGTCACCACGCACGGACATTTCATGCCTCGGCGTGGAATTATTTGTCATGGATGTGAAAGGTCTGGGAGGTGGTAATCTGCAGTATAAGAAGACGGTGGACGAAATAAATGTGTCGCGTATGCTATCAACCTTTGATTGGAGAAAGTTATGACTGAATTTATAAATATGAGCACATGATAATGGTGCAGGGAGGCGCCGCACGTGCTGGAGGCGCGTAGTCGAACTGGATATTCATTTTCACACGGGAGCCTCCACAACACCCGCCGCTATCACATCCCGTGAAGGGTTGTGCAGATGGTGGGAAAGCCAGAGGAAAATCCCTGTAGGCCTCGGGCTTTCTTTGAAGCTGTGCTACATGCAGCTGCCGCGAGAGGCAAAAAAAAAAAAAAGGCCGACCTGTGGCAGCTTCGGCCACATTACCATCATCATCATCGAACACAGCTAATTGCACACACTTACTGTAAAGTCAACACAGTCGCAGCAGCCCGCAGCCAAACTGTAAGGACAGCTAATCGTTTGCATCAGGCAGCAAACATTCGAATTACCTTGTATCTTCTGCGCCGTATTTGCACTCTTATGATGAACTGCATTAAGAAGAGTAATCAAAGACTTACATTCTTTCCCATGTGGTGAAGAACAATTCGGCTAAATCAACAGTTCCACCAAAATGTCCTACTCTCGCAATGTTCGGTACAATCAAAATAGAGGCAGAAATGTTCTTTTCCATGACTTCCACAGACCATTGTAAGTGGTTTACGATCACTATGACATAAAATACAAGGGCGCAATAGATCCAGAGGGTGTAGCTGAGTCATGTCACAGAATTAGATGGATGTATTTACCCCATTACTTGTGACATTTTTTTTTATATATATTATTCCACATATCATTAATTACATGTATGATCTACATGCTATGTAGATCAGGGGTGGGCAGACTAAGGGCTACATGCGGCCCATTGGGCTGATTAATCCGACCCGCCAAGTAGTTCCAAAATGGTCGTCTCCACGCATGGGGGCACCGCAAACTCCAACCCCCAAATCTATATACACAATCAAAACAAAACATCTCCTCACTATGAAGCTAAAAATAGCTTATTGTCGTGATGGACAGAGCAGGGGGTGGGTGGGTTACGAAGGGGGTTCTGTTCCTTCTCTGTGTGCACATCTGGGATATATGGGCATCCCCACAATCTGAACAGCGCGGAAGAAAACAACAGCAGAAGCTAAGCAACTCATTCAAACTTCCCCTCTGACATTCCCCGATTTCAATAAGCACAACTTTCCCATAAGTCTAATTAAGCCTCAAGTGTCTGTACTACGCAACACGGGCCCCCCGTCTTGCTCACACTCAGCCAGCCAGCAGTGGGCTCGGCAGGGGGTCAGTCACGGGTCGACCGCAGACAGAAATAGCCCCTTATTTGCTCGCTGGCATGCCGTAACTCTTGGTGTTGTTCGGACTGAGCACAGTTAGTGGCTTTCGTGTCCGGCAGCTCAGAAGAAAACACATGTTCAACAACAATTGTGTTACAGCTTCAAAAAGCTTCACATTCAAACGATATAAAGCCCTTTCAAAATTACCCTGTTTTTATCATTGTAAGAGTACAATAAAACTTCTAAAATATCCCATATTCTGAACAGGTTTGGCGTGTTGGAGTGCTCGGAGTAAGAGCTCTAGAAGTTTAACTGCCTCTTGAAGGCTTAAACGGCATAGAATAGGAGGCCTGGGATACTGTTGTCCGTCCACATGAGAGAGAATTTATCTCAGAAGTAAGTTTATGATTCTTTTATGTGAATACTAAAAAGATTTCTGCATTAACCTGAACGTGGACCTATCAACTATATTATACCTCATGTAACTCAATCACAGGCCTGCAGCTCTGCTGACTCAGAAGGAAAACCTCTTACTCCATATCAGACATCGTTTTTGCATTGTAAGGGATGTATGTGCTTTTGGTTCTAATGACATCAACCTGGTTAAGTAACACGTGGCATGTTCACAGACTGATGTGATGATATCATCAGGATACTGAAGGTTACGGAGTGTGTGAAATGTAAAAAAAGCCTTTACTTTAAATTGCTGTTAATGCACCAGACTTCAATGTAGCAACATTTGGCAGTGCATGACTTTTCCATGCTTCAGTGGAAAGCGAAAACCTCCAGGATGTCTACGTGCAACTCAAGCACATGGGCAAATCTTAATTTGGGAGCAAAATACAAGCGTGTCGGTTGCCTCTGTTCCCAAAATCTCAGCCTTGAATATTTTTTTGTTTCCTGAACTCTCCGGCAATATTCTCTCCATCAACACAGCCCTGTGGTACACACACACACACACACACACATCATTTTTGTGCCCACAGAAAAAGATCAGCAATAACATTTGCTCACTGGAATAACAACAGTGCAACCCTGGCCTCGGCCTCAGGAGAGGCGGACAGGCAGCGCAGCAGGCTTGTGCAAAAACAGCTAAGACCACAGGGGAAACATTTAACTGTTCTATAAATGTCATCAATATAAAGTTTGCCGTGTTGCTTCAAAATGAACAATGAATAAATATGATAGATTACGCTGGGCTGAAAATTTAAAGCTTCGCTAAGGCTACTCCCTCTTTGTGTCCGTCAAGATATGCTGCCTCTATTCAACTACTGTCCTCTCCCCACAGCTGATTTACTTCCTGACACAGCTCTATGGGAAACAGTGAAGTTACCCTGATTACAGACATTTCCTTCCTCCACCATTCACAGCAATGCCTGGAATGGCTGCAGTATTTGCTCAGGCCTGAAGCGGTGAGCTGCAGCTCCCACACCCACATGGCATATGCATCACAGGCCATAAAGGCCAAGTGTTCCTGGGAGAGTAGTTTGTCCTGATGCAGGCTGAAAAAAAAATAGCATTTTGCAAGAGACGTGATGAAATTACATGATCTGGTCACGTTAGTTGGTTTCATTTCAGAAGTTCCTGTTCTTTTTGGATTATTCTTGCCATGGGACCAACACGACAGCACCCCAGACAGGATTTATTACGAATACGTAGCAGCCCTTTGTCTTTCTGAACTCTCCCTCTCTGGCCTGAACTCACCCTGGGACACTAATTTTCCCCCGCAACCTGTGACAACAATGTTTTGAAACTACATGGATTTTATTCCAACATCCTGTGGTTTCCATTTTGAGCAAAATGTGTATCAGAAGCCTCTCTGTGACCTACCTTACACTCTGGATTTAATAGATCAACAGCAGCGAAAATGTCCTTATGTGTGCTCTCAAACGGAGGACATGTGTTCATTTTTGTTTCACATGGCAGACAATCAAGCGAATTCACCTATGGCAAGAACACGGAACACCCCGTGTGTCTGTTCCCAATTAGAGTAAAACAGAACTGGACTTATGTACAATATCCCAGTGATTGTGTCCAGCTCTCATCTTCTTTTGTCCAGCACCGCAGGCTGCTCCACATTCCTTGTGAGACTCTCTCTAGTGTGGGGCACTGAGAGCTTATGGTTCCTTCAGTTTGTGATGTCGTCTAGCGTGGTCAGGTTTTTATTAAGTACAGGTTTTATACCAGAAAGCCCTGCATGTATTGGACAAATATTTTACCCCCTAAAGGTGACTGGCTCCTACACTGGGGATGAGGTAATCTTACAACCGTCATCTGATGAAATAGACTATCTCTAAGGAGAAGGCTCATTTTAATGAAAGTCACATTTACTGTACGTCAAAAACATTCCTTATTCTACTCGAGTCCGCATCCCTTTCTTTGACATGGCCTTTTTTTTTAAAAAAGATCACTTCGCGAAAACCATAATTCAAATTAATTGAACCTTTTTGACATATGATAAGAGATTACCTATTCAGTGGAATAAAATAATACCACTACAACTGGATATGGATACACTGCCATCTAGTGTAATAAAAATTGATCAGGCATTATATTCAGTAAAACCTAAAGAGAATACTTGTTATTTGCGTAAGAGGGATACCACAACTAAACTCCCTGCTGTTTTACAGAAAATGTCTGAGAAAAGTATTTACAGATGCCACCAGCAGGCTTGCAGGCTGACTGCAAAATGTGTACTCCAACAATGGGACTCATTGTTGCCTTTTCATGTTTGGTTTTGACTAAGCCAATCTTCCTCAGGTAAAGCTGAAGTCATCATCCACAAAAAGAAGCAAATGGACATGAACATTAAATTAATGATTGGACTTTAGTACCTCCTCAAATTACCCCGAATAGTCTAGAAGTCTGAGTGTAATTAAAGACACAAGAGGGCAGTGAAGTCTTTATGAGTCAGTTGGCTCCTTTGAATCTGGAAGGTTAACATTATATCTGAAGTGTAGCATCGCTGCCCCACAGAGATCATTTTAAAATTGATTCAGTCCCTTGGCCCCCCCCATCATCTTTGTCCCAAATATAGAGCTGAGAATGAAGCTACAGGAGTGTGATTATATTAGTCAGTGATTATCTCGCTTAGAGGCAAGTCGTTGCACTTAGGCCATCATGAAACTGCAGGAAGTTATCTGTTCTAAAATGTCCAGCTATAATTAAAATAACGGTTGCTGTGGTGTTCAGGATAACTTAACACTCTGTAATTTCACTCATTTCAAAGTATTATCTCGAAGTAGAAAGGGTTATGATTAAAAGTTTTGTACAATCTTAAGGCTGTTCATTTAAATCAGCATCATTTCCTTTTTCATTTGGGGTTAGAGAAACTGGGGGAATGGATGTTGGGTCCTTTCTGCACTTTCTGCTATTATCTACTTAACTCAAAAAGCAATGTCATGTTTCATTTGAAGTGTTTGTACCAGAGGATCCAGCACATTGGGTTTTTGTTTCTGTTTATTATATTTTTTTAAGATTTGTATTGTTTACATGTATTATTGTTTGTCGGAGGAGGAACTGGTCCGATTTTCCGTTGAGTTACAGTACGTCTGCATGAATTCATTCAAGGTTCTGTGGAGCCACCTGCAGGCAAAATGTCATCAGGTTTGCAATAATAATGCAGCTGTTGAATAACTTTTTTCAAGCTGTTTAAGCACTCAAAATATTGAATGCACGTTAAAGATTTCTTTTCGCCTTCTTTTGTGTGTTCTCCCATCAGTTCCACCTTTGACCACTTACCTGAGGTGTATATAGTCCTGTCTTGTGCCAGTCCATGTGGCACAGCACTACCAAAGAACACAAGTGTTGACTCATCCCTTTTGTTTTGAACTTAGTATTTAGCCCAGTGGTTTTGTATAAGAAAGGTTTGCACTGTGCCTTGTGCAAGATCTTCAGTGAGGGTATTTTGATGTCCCTGAATCAGTGACTGCGTTTGAGTCCTGTGTCCTGAGTCAAGTTCTTAACAATACGCTTAATTTAATTTTCAAATGCTGTGTTGCTCCCTCGATGTGGGTGTTAAAGTTAAATCCTCCGAGTCTGCACAAGTGATTAAGGCCTTTACAAATACAACAGCTTTGACTTGACTCTTGTTGAATGTAAATGTCAGAACAATTTGAGAGGTGGAGCCTCATTTGGCAAATACTTCACTGGAGCCACAGAGGTTTTCTGAGAACTATTATGTGGAAAAGCATGACATTTGCTGTAAAACGATAAGACTTGAAGAGTTGATATGAATTCCCTTTGGGTACACTGAGACATTTTTTTTTCCATCTATGACATTACATGGTTGTTCATAACTTTCCCACAATAATCCTACTTTAATGGAAAAATGGACAGAAAGCACACAAAAGCCTATCTCTGACCCTGCCATTTTAGCCAATTACAGACATGTTAATCAAAACTCCCCTTCATTTCTAAAATCCTTGAAAAAGTTCTTGCTATACAATTATGTGACTATCTGCATGGCAACAATATATTTGAAGATTTCCAGTCTGTATTTAGAGTACAGCATAGCACAGAAACAGTTGTGGTAACAGTTACAAACTACCTTCTTATAGCCTCAGACAAAGGATTAGTGTCATTACTGTCAGGTTAGATCTTACTTCTGCATTTCACAAAATAGATCACAATATTTTATTACAACAATTGGAACATTTTATTGGAAATAAAGGATATGCACTAAGTTGGTTTAAGTCATATTTATCAGATAGATTTTAGTTTATTTATGTAAATAATGACTGTACTTGGATTGATACATTTCACTCTCTATATGCTCCCCTTAGGTAATATCACAACTGTACAGCTGTATTTATCTACATAGCCAAGCCAAGCCAATTTCCAGGACTACCTGGGACATAAAAGCATGGATGACTTAACGTTTTACTCCTAAATTCAGACAAAACTGAAGCATGGATCAAAACATCAGTATCGGCTCTGAAAATAAGAGGCCTAACGCTAGCTAGATTACGTAAGTAGAGAAAGGTAGTCTTGGTCACCTCCTTGATGTGCAAATCAAAAGAGAGGGTAGGATCAAACATGACCCATAGCTTTTTGACCGCGGAACTCTAAGAGATCACATGATTGTCGTGAGTTATAGGTTGCTGTTTGAACTGGTATCTATCAGACTAAGTCCAATGACTAGCAACTCCGTTTTATCACAGTTAAGCAGCAAGTTATGTTACATCAATTTTTTTTTACTGACATTTGGTTTAGGTCCTCCAGCATTTACAAGCACGTACATCAGGGTGTCATCAGTGCTGCGTATGACTTGGCCAAGAGGAGACTGATAAGGCGAGAACAGCATAGGGCCAAGAACAAGGCCTTGAGGGACTCCATATTTCACCTCTGTTAAAACTGAAGTCTGAAAATTGTAGGAAATAAACTGTCTTCTTTAAAAAAGCTAGGACTTGAACCAGGTGGGTGCTAGGTCAGATAATTAGGTGATTTTTTCCATACATTCCGGGAGTATAGAAAGATCAATGGTATCAAATGCTGCCCCAAGTTCCAATAGTAAAAGCAGCCAGCAAGAGCCAGAGTCAAGAGTTAATAAAATATCATTAGCCACCTTAGTATGAGCAGTTTCAGTGGAATGACCAGCCTTAAAAGCATACTGAAAAGGTTAGAGATGATTATTGATAAGCAAATGAACTGAGAGTTACTGGGATACAGCCCTTTCAATAACCTTGGATAAAAAATTGAAATTAGTCACTGGTTTATAATTATTCTGAGATCCCGGTGATGTCCACAGCAACCAGTTTCAATTAAACTCTGCCAAATGTCAACTCTGTGAGATTGGGCATAGGGAAAGGCAGAGAAGAGATGTGTGACTTGGTGTGAGGTATTTTGGTGAGCTTGTAAATTCCACTGAAACACATATCAATTAGTTGTGTGGTATAGACACTTCATAGACAGCGGACAACCTTTGTAAATGATGACCGCCTTCCCAGCCCTGAGACTTTCCCTCAAAGGTCACATTTAGCCCCAATTTGATTTGAGTAACCCAGCCAAGTATCTCTCGCTCTCTCGCTCTCTCTCTCTCTCTCTCTCTCTCTCTCAGTGTGTGTATCTGTGATTGTGTGTGTGTGTGCAGTCCTGCCAAATTCTCCCATGGTGCACGTTAGGGAGATCAGCTTTGCCCCAGTAAAATGTGTGTGCTAAAAATAGGCCTGATCGAAGAATAGTGTTTCATATTACACTGCACAGGAGACCTGTGCAGCTGAAGCTCTTGTCTCCTGTCCTCTTCACTTTTCTAGATGTAGGTCTCCACTTCTCCAGAACAGCACACCCTGGACTCTTACGGGACATTGTTCAAGGTCGCAACAACGCAACACTAACCGAGCAGAGACCAGGGACAGCGAAATACACAAAAATGAGATTGAACTTTCAGATTAACTATTAATTATTATCAACTTTGAGATGATTAAAATGTTATTGGGTTAGTTTCGGTGCTACCGGTGTTGTCTTTCTCCTGGCATTACATACTAAGTGAATATGCTTCAGTTATTATAGAATACATTTCTTTGAGTTTTGTTGACACCAGGTAACTTTTAATTAAGTTTTTCATTCTACTTTTGGTGCTATAAATGATCATTCAATAGTTATATCTGAGATTATATACTAGTATATGAAGAACTTGGTCCCTCGGGCAACTCAGAGCTGGTTATTGTTGGCGACATTGTTTTTTTTTCAATTAATAACATGTTTGCCGCTCAGGCTTGAGCTTTGAAAGCAACTAAAAATAATCAAAGGAGCCACAAGGGCTCTTAAGATGAGGGGGCATTTAGTGGGCTGGCTCACCTGGGAGCAGACTGGACGGACATTTAAACAACTTTGCACCGGTTGAGTCACAATTCTCTGGGATGTGTGCCAAGGCTGCCAGCCCAGTTCTGGATATCTCTGCTTTGGCAGGGCCATATTTGTGTCCCCCTTTAAACAGCTAACGCCCCCAGCACCAAAAGCATTGCTCCCACCCGCCCACACCCCCATCCCCACCAGACCCACATATCTGGGTCTCTCACACAGACTGCATCGCACAGAGCAACACTCTGTAAGGTGACCAGTCAATGACATCTGAAAATAACCACTTACAGCTGAGATTCTTAAAATGGAAGGAACATTTTCATTCTAAAGCTACTGGTCGCTGCATTAATGTCCTAAAATTCAAAATAAGTGGTAGTGGAGAACGTTTGTGTCATGGGTCTGAACCCAAACCAAACTTACTTTGTGGGTGGTCGGGAGGAATAACCTTTTATTCTATTTCTGGCAAAGATTTAGACAAGATTTTTTTTTGCTAAGCTAACGAAATGGGGGGAATTGTTCGCCTGACTCTGTATATAGGCCTAGCTACCACTTCAGACTAAAACTCACAAATGAACACATAATACAACATAGTTTGTTTGATCCCTTAAAAGACAAAAGGGTAAAAAAAAAAGTTTCTGTTTTACCGGTGGATATGCTGTATGATGGACTATGGCCAGTAACTTCCTGCAGTCTAGGCTGGTTGCCTGGCAACTGCTCGGAGAAAAAAAATGGGTTTGGCCCATTACCATCTCTACGTTTTGTATATACTGTATTAAACAAACAAGAATAAGTGAACTTCAGGTGGATTTTTTTAAGACTGGAACAACAACAAAAGCTGTTTCCCTGTTACCACTCCTTGTGCTGAGATACGTTCATGGCATTCTGCCTGTAGTTTTTACATTTAAAAGGGCAGACTTTTGACACGAATTGCAATGCATGGTGTCGGAAGTCAGGAAAGAAAAGGCGAGTGAACGCTGGTAAGCTACAGACAGACTGAGGCAGCCAGACACTCTTACTCCCAGTGGTCAGGAGGCTCATTATCCCCAGTGAAGCTCAGATAGTTAGAGGAGAAGTGAACTCTCATCCCGCCATAATGAGCCTGGCATTCCACAAGAGACTTGGGCATGAGGCTGGCCAACTTGGAGAAAGAGAGGCAGCCGCCCTGTTGCCCGGCAGATGACTGAGGGGAATGAGTGGAGCCTCTGAATGGGCTGTTAGGTAGCCACTGCCAGACATCAGGCTCTCTGTGGAGCGGGGTGACCTGACTTTATCTGTCAGGCCTTCCCCTGGGTCGCAGTTTAATCTTACACTTTGTAAGTAGGGAGAAAAGGCTGCTTATTTGGAAAATGGCAGCCCCTGATGATCACATTGCAGCCTTACTTACATATGTACTTGCATATGAAAAATACAACGCAACTTGTAAGCATTAACTTTAAGGGTTTGTGTTATTTGCGGGCTTATAATTCATACTATTGCCAGTATAAGTCATTGACCACATTGACATGGTCACAATAATCAGACCATCAACCTAAATATGAATGACATTACTAAAAATAAAGATTTCATGAGTTTCTGTTTGAAAAATAGAGAGAGGAGGCGCAGTGAGATGAGCAGAGGCACATTTCTAAAATAGCCATTTTCACCAAAATAACAAACATGTCCAAAGGTTTCTCCTCACATTCTGTTTAAAAAAAGCTTTGAACTCAGAAAGAGTTTGAAGTCATTCCGGTGGCTATTTCCAGCTATAGAGGTGTCAGATATTATGAAGTCTGTCTTATTGGTGTTTGTTAGACTTAGACTTTTCCCATTCCTATGGGACCTTATTCAACGAGAGTGACCAACTGATTGAGTATCAGCTGGCGATATTGTTTTTATTTAGAAAAGAAAGCTGAAATATCTAGTATAAAGAAGTTTGGTTGGGGAGCCAGTGATAGCTTGCCCGTTAATCTTATTTTTCCTTATCACTGATATTATAAAATGAAAGTCTTGCTCCTGCTATGCGAGTACAGGCGAGTATCATAAAAAAACACAAATGGTAATTTGATGTCAAACCCGCTCAGCTCGGCTCATAACTAATGATATTTATTGCATCTTCTTTCAGTTTTGGGAAGACAGTCAATTTCACGGGATCTGTTTCAAAAGTTTGTTTCAACCATACGAAGCTATCGCTGATAAAATGCCTAGGACAGTTGTAAGCTGCCCGTCTATCAAGTGATTTGTTTGGATTACCCACAAACTCCCGCAAATGTTGCCTTTTGCCCTGCAACATTGTTTGACATCTGTTTCCAGTGGATACACTGGAAACGCAAAACGAAACAAGCAATTAGAAAATAGGCCATAGCAGTGACTTCAACGAAGATGGTATGATTGTGCTTTTCCAAATAGATATTTACATTTTAAAAGCAGGAACTTACTAACAAATCCTCCCAGTGTTATAACCTTCATAGTGACAGTTTCCACTATTGTGACCTTGCCCCTCAAATGACTGTATAACACATTTTTCATCTGTAGGAAATCTCAAAGTAATTTCCTGCAGCTGCACTATCAGCTCATGAAATACTTACGGTACAGTGTGCTATCAGAGTGCTGTCTCACTCATGGTCATCCTGGCTATTTTTCTGTTACCATGACAACATCTCTCTGTGCTGCATGTGATTGTGTGGAAAATGAACGAGAAGACAATGGGGAAAAATGTCAGACGCCGAGGAGCAGAGATTGAACAAAGACGAAACAGTCGACACGAGCTGGCCTACTTTGTCACCAATTTATTTAAAGGCTCCCCTGGATGTCTTTGAGATGTCGCATAGCTCACCAATTTTAGCGTCAGTGTTTCCAGCACATAGGCAAGTGGTAATCTTTTGCTGTAATCATATATAAAACTCAGGATTGGTCTAAAAGGTTGATTTGGAGATGCCACAACCCCTCGATAGATCATACATTGATGTGCTGTCAGCTTCACCTTTCAAATTTTAGTAAGGTTGCCCCTCCCCTTCCCCTTCCCACCATCCCCCTCGTATCTTCGAGTGCTTAAAGTAGGACAAATGAAAACAAGCGCACTGGCTATTCACCAAGGCCCACTCTGGGTCCAAAAGCCCAAAGTGAAGGCTTGTAGCTTTTTGACCCAGTAAGTCCTCATCAACACCATGCTGGTCTGAAAGGGAAAGGGGAACTGCATATGGGCCTGGGCTTTTATTTATCAAAATGACGAATACAATTAAAATGTATCCTAGATAAACTAGGGCTGAAAACACAAAAGAAACTATTTAGAGACACAGTGTGCCTGAATGTTTCTCTTTTATTGTGTATGACTCTCTTACCTCTTCCGCCATCGTTAGCGTTTGCCCCTCCCTTAATTGTTTCCACCTGTTCCCACTAACCTCATTCAAAATACCCCGTACATGTAGTCCCTGTCTTTCCATGCCCTGTGCCGGTTGGTCTTGTGCATTGTGTCGATCATTCCAGCATTTTCCCTTTTGATTATATTCCCAAAAAAGTAGCTCAGGTTAGATTAGGTTTGTATAATAGTAAGTATATTTTATATTATCTAGTTGTTTATTGTCATTTTCCATTGCATACATATATACAGTATATATGCAAATTATGAATCTGAGGTTTAACGTCTGATTAGTGGGTGACCCACTCTACCTACACTTAATTTTTATTATTTACAACTTAAGTTTATGTAATGATTGAACTGGCCATTGAGATGTTTTGCACTTACTTATTATCTTTTTAAAAGCCTCATAACATCTCATCCTAATCTTATTATGTTGTGTGGATTTTTTCTTTTGCCGACAGTTTTGAAACACTTTTTGGCGGCAGACAGAAAGTTTAGAGCACTTAAAATCAGGATACAATAATATTGAGGAACCACTTGCCGCCGTGGTCCAAAACTATCGAAGCAAGAAGATCACACCCTTTTCTCAGTGCTGCCTCGTATCATAACAATGAGTGGTTCATCCGGTATCGAGAGAGTCTGGAGATGAAAAGAAACCACAGAGTTGAGAGACTCAAATCCGAAGGTCATGCACATTTGTTTTTGTATCTCACTTTGAAGCGGAAAGCTTCAAGCCATGCCGGCATGAATAACTCATACAGCTGTGAGCAGAGGACATAACACCAGGGTCACATGACAAAAGACTGTCTGCAACTCACTCCCTGCCTTATTCCGGACACACACTTTATTCAGAGGAGCTCTGTTGATGCATGGCCGTGAACATTTTACTGTTGTGTGAAGCAAAACTAATAATGCAAAAGTAATGCCACAAAGTCCTTGTAATGACTGTGAATGAGGATCGTGCCCAGAGTCTAGTGAAAATGATGCATTAATACGTGAAAGGTTCCTTACTATTGAACTATCTGCCCCTTCAACCTGCTCATCACAGTGATCTTAAGTGGCATGTACAAGTAACTGCTTCAAAAGAACAGATAAATATAGAGCCCTTTATGAGCAAGAGGAGACTAGACTGGACTGACAGAAGACGATGAAACAGAGCAATCCAAGTGTAGATCAAAACCAAATAAAAGTTGAGGTTTTATTATTTTCACCTTCACGATTAGTGAAGGGACCTCGTAACTTTGTCGGCCCTCACTGAGTTGTTGACACTGGGTGAACATGCTGAATGTGACTATCATATTTACTACGAATTTTAAACTTTCCTAAAGTGTATGTATCTATAGTCTCTTAGATGTCGAATTAAGATGAATTAAGAAACCTAAATATGTTTGATGTACAATAAGTTCATACTTTAATATTTCTGCCTATAACATCTCGCAACTGTTGCGTTGCTCAAATGAAACAGAAGGGGATTACATTAAAAGTCCCCGCTGTGTAAGCATTTAATTAGGCTCGCTCCCTGTCTGAGTAGAATTACAACCCCTCCCGCCTGCCCACCTGCTCTCACCCAGAGACCAGCTCAAAACAACGTGTTCCACAAAGCCTTTGGCAAAAGAAACATCTGCAAGAGTTATGCAATGGTCATGGGGCATTGCTTCCTTGGATCAATCTTGCAGAAATATCTGATTTGTTAATTTGTTAAAACATGACCTTGACAGATACAGTCATTCAATAAAATGATGTTTATTTTTTTATTGTTTGCCATTTAATGTCATTGCACACAAAAAACACATATAACACAATCAATACTAAATGCTACAGATTCAGAACAAACTAATTATCCCGAAACAATTTCTGTTATTTAAAAAAAAGTCCTCAGGGACTTTATCAGGAAAAATTGGCCTAATGGGGCTCATATCATAATAATGGTATGTTTCTTGAATTTCCTTTTGGAGTGGGTTTAAAAGATAATTGGGAGGTCTTTTACAACTCTGTTATTTTGGATGTAAAACTCACCAAAATAATGACGCTGCAACACCCCTGATGCATACTAACATTTAAAAAACATTGGCAACAGCAATGTTCCCAGCATTGACCATTGTAGAAATACCACCTGGTAAAGGTCATAAACGGCAACAGCATGTTTGCTGGACTTGCCAGTCGTTCACTATTTCACACGTCAGAATTGAACATTTCAATTAAATGTCAATGTTTGGGGATCCTAATAAAGCTGTTGTTTTATTTGGAAGAACGGCTTAGGTTTCATCCTCGGGGACCGTGTGTACTATTTATAGCGAGACTTGAAAGAGGCATAAAGACGAGGCAAGTAAAAGCTCCCCTGACAACTAATTGTACAGAAAACTTGCCTCTTATGGTTGAGATGCTTCAACATAAAAAAAATAAAAAATAAAAGATTTCTCAAGTGAAATATGTTGGGCCTCTTAATTTTAGATGAAAAGCTCTCTCTAAAAATAAAATGTTGAGAAGCTTTTCTCAGATCAATGCTTGTCAATGCCCCTTAATCATCTGTTACTGTTTTTAAAGCACCAGTAACTAATAGATAAGGGTACATGGTCGGCACAGATCTGCATTAAAGGTTACTAATAATAGAGATAGTTGTATCCTGTGTGTCCAATGCCCATTTTTATCTTGTAAAACAATTGCAAAGAATTGTTTTGATTTTTTTTGCTGGAGAGACACAAAACTTTGAATAATGTTGTTTTTTTTAGATATTCTTCTCCGATCTGCTGAAATTAATTGGGTTTTATATTTACACAAGCTGTCTGTATTTCAGTCTATGCCCTGTACATATTGCAGAAATGATAATAAAGTTGACTTTGATATCTTTGTCGCTGCTCAAACTGTTTGTCAGGATGCGTTTTGAACAAAAGTTGAAAGTCAGAGGCTGATGAATATCGTGAGAGAGGATGTTCATCTATAAATGTTCATCTATAAATCAAGAGTTTTCTTGCTATATTGTCAGAGGAGTACGGGAGAGTGCTTTCATTTTGTCCGATTATTTTTGTAAGATGGTGATAATTGGGATGTTTGCAGTGTGGCGCAGCACCTTGGAAATGGCTGGGAAATGCCTGCTCGTTAAACAGGAAGGGCTCTGTTTTAACATCCGAATGGTCGAAAATGCTTTAAGGCATGTCTAAATCCACTTTTGACCAGGTTGGTCAACATCTCACTGTCTCGTAAAAACAATTGTGCTCCATAACAGAGCTATTTACTCTAATGTGAGGATGATGTCGATGTAAATAATAGAAACAAGCATTGTCTCATATCTTAAGTACAGTATTTTATTTTTTTTGGTTGGGGGATTTGGGTCTGGACAGAACATTTTCAGACTCAACACAGAAACAAATGTCTGCAGGGTTGTAATTAGAGCTGTTGCACCAGAGAGGCTTTCTCTCAATCTCATTGGCTCTCTCTCTCTCCCCCTGATTTTCTCACTCACTCACTCACTCACTGGGGTCTCTTCCACTTAGTGCCTCAGTCTGATTCTGGTTCCGTCCCAGAGGTGTCTGACCACCTTCTCCACAGCCAAGGGCAACGCATCACTCATGTTACCCACCTCTCTCTCCTCCAACTATTTCCTACTCTAGTTTACCCTTTGGAAAGTGCTTGGTCTGCTTCTGTACACTATAGTGGTTTGTTTTTATTTCTTTCTCATATAAGATTTGTATTTATTCTTTGTCCAGGGAGAAAAGTACAGGGCGCTTTGCGCTTTTACGCATGGAAGTCGGAATCAGCCTTGACACCTTTACGCATGGCTGTGTGCGGTCCCCGCGGAGGACGCTGCGGGGTGTGTGAGCGCGTTTGCGGGCGTCAAGGCAAGTGAGCGACGATGCGTGGCGCGGAGCTGCTGCTCGGTTACTTCCTGGTGAAAGTTATGGTGTGCGACGCGGAGGGCGAGCCGGGTCAGGCGGCGGACGACTTCTTGTTGGCGACCGACCCGAGCGACTCGAAGGACGCGGAGAGCGGGGCGACGAAGAGCCCGCACGTGGAGGATAAGTGCCGCGGCTACTACGACGTGATGGGCCAGTGGGACCCGCCGTTCGTGTGCAGGACCGGCAGCTACCTGTACTGCTGCGGCACCTGTGGCTTCAGGTTCTGCTGCGCCTTCCGCAGCTCCAGGCTGGACCAGACCACCTGCAAGAACTACGA
Organism: Colistium nudipinnis; assembly: GCA_016785305.1. NCBI lineage: Eukaryota > Metazoa > Chordata > Actinopteri > Pleuronectiformes > Rhombosoleidae > Colistium > Colistium nudipinnis. Next base: position 2,856,765 of record JAFBJU010001186.1, read on the forward strand.
CACCCCGCCGTGGATGATGACCGGCAAGCCCCCGCCCAAAGTGGACGTGGCCCTGGAGTCGGCCAAGGATAAGACGAATCTCATCGTGTATGTCATCTGCGGGGTCGTGGCCATCGTGGCGCTCATTGGAATTTTCACCAAACTCGGTTTGGAGAAGACGCACCGTCCCAACCGGGAGAATATGTCCAGGTGGGTGGTCGTTTTTCAAATAAATTCGTTGTATTTATTGACGGGTATTTCATTAAATGTATCCCTTAAACTTGGCACACTGACAATTAAATCATATAAACCATGCGTCGTATATATCCATATAGCAAGTCAAACTGCAACAAGTCAGTGTCTGTCAGTAAAACAGTCTAAATCTAAATAACAAAGTTCTGCTGCATTTAATTACAAAAAAAGCTACCTTTTTAAAATCTGGGGTGAAGATTCACCAGCGGAGTTTAATGCATCAGGAACATTCCCACTTGTTCACTCTCAGTCTGCACAGCAGTAAATCACAGGCTTGTTCTGCGTATTTTTAGATGATCACTGTATTGTCATTTTCCTGCAATTTCAGCTGACAAATGTCACTGGCTTGTGTATGTTAAATGTGTTCCTGCTCCGTGTAGACAGCAGTATTATGTAACTTAAATGATAGGAAAGTGACCACGGTTAATCCAAAAATTAATTTTCACAGGGAAACCTCACAGATTCCCCCCTCCACCGTCAAATCATTAACATCTCTCTCTCTCTCTCTCTTACCTAACCTTTACTACCTGAAAGTGAAGAGCATTTTATTAGAAATACTGCTCCTTCTGCTCCTCCTGAACCTATGGCATTTTAAACAGTTTCTTAACATTTTTAATTCTGCAAAGGGGTTTTTATGTACCAAACAAAGAGGAGACAATCCTCTTGTGTCTTTGTCTGTTGTAGTACTCATCAAAGACAGGAAAACATTGCACTTGCACTGATTTCCTGTTTTCTGTCCTCCTCAACACGTTTTCTTGTTTGTGGAACGGACGGTACAGGCAAACAATATCATTATCATTATTATTATCAAGGTGTTGGTAAAACCTGGAGGTCACTGCTGGGATGCATGGAAACTTTGCCTGATCTGTTGTTCTGTTCCCAGGGCTCTTGCGCACGTGATCCGCCACCCAGCCTCGGAACATTCGGACGACATTGGACTTGGCCATCACTACGAGAACATACAAACCCGAGTCGCCCTAAACAGCCTCCGTGAGTACATTTGCGTCAGCAGCACACGGCCAGCTAACACACCTGCACAGATATTCACACGAGAGAGCACTTTGCTTAAACAACATGATATCTCTACAAGTCTGGATATCTATTCGCAAGCTGCTGTTGCATTTGCTTTTACATAAACCCCAACCCATACATTTTTAACAAATATAAACCCGAATATGGTTCCTATATTTTTGCCCACCTTACTTGAATTAGCTCTGTAGCCGGAAGTGGTGAAAGGGAAAAAGAAATCCATCCAAAATCCTGCAGGCTAGTGAAGCAATTAGTCATGCCCCCAGCAATCACTTTGAATACACACTAATTACCACTGACAACCCAAAGCTTTCTTTCTTCACCAGTACTTACTACTGTATGTAATGGTGTTGGACACCCTCATTCTCTCATTCATCAGCATCGACGCCTACACACCCCCACACACATAGACAGAAAAGTTCTTATTAAACGTGGCACCAGTTTACTGCCTGGACAG